>JABTXL010006999.1:2533059-2548161 GCA_025134845.1 Neodon shergylaensis | reverse complement strand
TGACTGCACAGCTACATTACATACATAGTGAGGCACGTGACTGCACAGCTACATTACATACATAGTGAGGCACGTGACTGCACAGCTACATTACATACGTTAGTAACATGCTTTTCATCTGATACATGCAGGAAGCATGTCTTATCATGGAATACTTCGATGTTTCTCAGGCATTATACATTACTTTTTCAGCTAGGCTGTGTCAGTTGGTATCCTACCAGCACTGCTTGTACAAAAGAGTTCTTGTAAGATTCTTGCTTCCCCGTGGCCTCGCCACAAGAGTGGGCTGTGTGACGCACATTTCTCTGAGACTGGACATCTTCTGTTGAAGGGACTTTGTGTCTTCATTGTGTGTTTTATGTTTTGTTTCCGTTAGGTCGTTTACTGCCAGGCCAACAGCACTCTGAGTTCCATCCATTCATTAGATTTTTTTTTTCTTTCAGATCTTCCATGGTGGCTTATTTTAATTCGGCAGAAAGCACTGGTGGGCAAACTCCCAGGAGACCATGAGGTCTGTAAAGTCACCAGAATTGCTGTATTGTCACTTTCTGAAGTGGAGCCGCAGGAGCTTGAGCTGGAGGTAAGCTGGCATCAAAGGGCTGGTGCGGAGACGATAGACGTGATGGCAGATTTGAGGATCTGGTTCGGTCAACTCTGGATGTTGTTAAAATAATTTATGTAGTCTTTGAACCTTGTGTTAGCAGCAGGCTCCATCAGAACCCATGCACTGCAACACGTAAGACAGAAGCAGAGCTGCTTTGGTTGAGGTGGTGTTGAGTGTTGAGGGAAAGATATCTTCAAATAACATGAAAATGAAGCTTCCGTCACATGTCATGATTGGCTTCTGCCTGTGTGTGTGTGAGTGTGTGCATCTGTGTGCTCATGGAGGTGCTGTGTGTCAACATCATGTATGTTCCTTTAGCACTTTCTTTTTGTTCAGTTTTTTTTTTCTTTTTGGTAGGGTGTAGAGGGTTTGAGACAGGGTCTCAGTGCGTAGCCCTGGCTGTCCTGGAATTCCCTGTATAGACCAGACTGGCCTTGAAATCACAGAGACCCTCCTGTCTCTGCCTCCTGAGTGCTGGGATTAAAGGCGTGCACCACCCTGATCAGTTTAGCACTTGTTTTCCTGAGATAGTCTTTCATTGAACCTGGTGCTCACAGGTTGGCTAGACTGTTTTCTGGCGAGTACATCTGCCTTTTCTACCAACTAGTGGTGGGGTTGCAGGCATAGACCTCCATGCCTGGCTTCCTACTTGGGTGCTAGGTAGCCAAGTCTAGGTCCTCGGACTTACGTGGCAAGTACTTTACTCACTCAGTCATCTCCCCACATAACTGGATAGTATTCGAATGATCGGGCTGCTCAAACTAGAGTGCTTATTAGGGTCACCAAAGATTATGGTTCAAATTAGCAATGGAATATATGTTATGACTTGTGCTAGTTAGAGTGAGGGGTAAGACTTCTCTGTTGCTGTCTTAAAACACCAAGACCAAGGCAACTTATAGAAGAAAGAGTTTATTTGGTTCCAGAGGAATATGAGTCTTTCATGGCAATGAGCACAAACTTTGTTGGCCTGAACAGAAGCTAAGAGCTCACATCTTAAACTGTATCATGAAAGAGAGAGGGTGAACTAGGAATGTCATGGATTTGAAACATCAGAGTCTGTCCCCAGTGACGTTCTCCAGCAAGGTCAAATCTCCCAAACCTTCCCCAAACAGCGCCACCAACTGGGGATCAAGTATCAACTGTGAGAGCTTATTGGGGATGTTTTCATTTAAACCACTGTGGTAAGTGTAGAGAAAGTATTTCCGTACCTTGGGTGAATATTTTAGAAATTATTATTCTTATGCTTTTCTCCCTTTACTTTAAACCCATACCACAGCATAGGACCTTCCCAATTGTGAAGCAAGGAGAGCTATCTTGATAATCATAAAATTTCTTCTAGCATAGCCATTTAAATCTGTCATCTCCTCCTTTCTGTTCATATAAACTGCAGTAAAAGGAACTATTAAAGCCAGGAATGGTGGTATGTGCTGTGGAGGCAGTACTAGAAATTCAAGATTGTCCTCAGCTCATGTGAGCTTGAGACAAGGCTGGGCTCCGCAGATGCTGCCTCAAATTTTTAAGTTAAATGAGCAAAAGAAGCTTTTAGAAGCTTAATTTTTTTTGTTTGATTATAAAGGAGAAGGAAAAATACTACCACTTACAAATATTAATGGCTAGGAACCGGAGGGATGGCTTCTGCTGCTCTTCTAGAGGACCTGAGTTCAGTACCCAGCATCCCTGTCAGTGGCTCACAAGTGCCTCTGACGCCAACTCCAGAGAATCCAATGGGTTCTGTGAAACCAGCACACACATGGCACACACACACACACACACACACACACACACACACACGGGAATAAAATACATCTTCAAACAGAAATAATCCTGGATAATGGTGATTCAGCTGGAGTGTCAGTGTGTTCTTGCACCTGGCTGCATTCCCCGTAGGGATTTTCAGAAGCTTCCTGTCTTGTAAGTGTTCCCCCCACTCCTACTGTCTTCTGTGGGCATCCATATAAACAAGTGCCTGTCAGGTGAAGCTGGCTCGTGTCTCCTGCAGCATCCTTTCTGTTTACTGCTCTGCGTGGCCCACGGCTGTCATCCTTTCCAGCAGCGGCCTCCAGCTGTGTAGTGGGTCAGCTTCCTCATATTTGCTGAGGCTGGTTTGTCCACTGTAACTGGGGCAGAAGCAGTTTTCTTGCAGATTCTAATATTAGAATTGATAGTTTCTGCCTCAGTTGTGTTTCGCTGAGGCAGCTGTGGCTTCTTTGCCTGCCGCTTCACTTGTAGCACTCACTCATCAATACCTTACGCCTTATTACCGTCAGGCGATATTGCATTGGATGAGTGTGCGTTTGTGTTTAACTCTCCATCAGCTGATGAACATTCGTGCTCTTTCCATTCATAGGCTACTAGAAAGAATGCTGTTGTAAATCTTTGTACCATGCAAGGTTTGGTATGCATAGGTTTTCATTTCCCTGAGTATAGGGATCCTGGGTCAGCTTGGTAATTCTGCTTAACTCTTTTAGGAATTGCCACACTGTTTTCTAATGTAGAGTATCATTTAATATATATATATATATATATGCATATATATATGTATATGCATATGTGTATGGCTATGGGTGGAACTTCAGGGCCCAAACAAATGAGAAGAAATGCATTATGCATCTTGAGAACACACCCTTAAAGCATCAAAGGCTTAGGTTCCATGCCTGCATGTCTTGTGTGCTATATCCCATTGCTTGCTGTAATCGAGAAGAGCATCTTTTTCCGTGCTTAGTTTCCTATCAGAAAGCTGTTTAAAGTTTTATCTCAGGATGGATATAGATAACAAATTTGAAAGTAAACCGTTTGTTTTCCTTCGGCAACATCAGCTTTTAATCTTGGTTGTGAAATATAAATTGCAAGAAGAATAAAAAATGAGGGAGTTTATTAGTGGGTGGTTTTTCTTTTTAATCAAAATTGTAATAAGGGCGCATCATCCCCTTTAGAGGACTCCTGGACCTCTGGAAAGGGGGAGATGATCCTGCTGCCAGCATGCTACTGTCAGTGCTATGGATTGCCTGGGGCTGTGTCCAAACAAAACATTTTATGATTGAAAAGGTTCCTAAGAAATAATTTTCTCTTATCATTGTTTTCTGATAGCACTGATTTTTAACCCTTTTGAAAGATAGTGGTCTATACTTGTCTTTTCTAACAGTAATTTTATAGCATATTCATTGAAATGCCTTTTGATTAGGGGGTTCATTGAGTTTATGCTTTGTTACATATATCTGTAATTCTTATCTGAATTCTGTGAAGACATATTTGTTTTACAGTTCAGTTTCTGTTTACTTTTGTGTGCACACTTGCATGTGATTCCAAAGGAATCTTAGAAAAAAAGGGTGCATTAGTTAGCCAGGAGTGGTGTGCACGCCTTTAATCCCAGCACTTGAGAGCAGAGGCAGGTGGATTTCTGTGAGTTCATGTCCAGCTTAATCTATCTAGCAAGTTCCAGGCCATCCAGGGGCTACATAGTGAGTTAGTCAGTCAGCCTGTCTGTCTGTCACCCCACCCCCAGAATGCATGCACATGCGTGTACATACACACCCACCCACACACCCACCCACACACACACCCTCACATACACACGGTATAGTAGTTGTCTTTCTATTGCTGGAATGAAATACCATAACCAAAAGCAAATTTATAAAGCTCTTCTGTTGGCTGTGCTCCAGAGGACATAGTCCATCATGTTGGGGAGGGTGTGGCAACAGCAGGTAAGGATTTCAGTTGGATCAAGGAAGCCAACTGCTTGTGTTTTCATCCTCCCTCACCCAGGCGAGTGGGGAGGGAAGAAGAAGAAGGAAAGAGAGCAGGAATGGGGCAAGGCTCCAGAACCTCAAAGCCTGCCCCCAGCGATGCACTTCATCCATTAGCCTTCACCTCCCAAAAGTTTCATAACCTCCCAAATAGTGATCTTATGGAGGGCATTTATCATTCAAACTACATCAGAAAGTTTCTTTCATGTTTTATCTATGCCCCAACTGAATCTAAAACTGTATCCCATGATACAAGACATTAATAATTCCTAAAGAAACATGAGTATTTATGCTAAATACTCATAAATAAGTATTTATGCTAAATAGTAAATGATGAATGCCATGTATTCTCAGGGCATAGTTTATAAATGCACATTATTTTAATTAAAATTTTTTATGTATGTGGTTATTTTGCCTGTATGTATGTCTACGTTCTATATGCATGTCTAGTGCCCTTGGAGACCAGAAGAGGGTGTTGGTCCCCTGAGACTGGAGTTCCCAACAGTCATGTGGGTGCTGGGAATGGAACCTGTGTCCTTTGGAAGTGCTCTAACTGCTGAGCCATCTCTCCAACCCTTATTAAATGAATTTTTAATAAAGTTTAAAAATATATGCTCAGTTCTCAGAGTTCTTGGACTTTCTGATAAGAAGCTAAGGGATAGTAGGCCCAAATGAACGCTCCTCCAAACTGAGGTAAAGCAGATGAAGAAAATAAAAACAAAGACAGTTGTCTTAGCTACTGGGGGGTCACCATGACCAAGGCAGCTTATAGAATAAAACATTTAATTGGCTCCCACCAGCCTTCCTTTGTTGAAACTGTCTGTCCCCTGTTCTTGTCTCAACACATCTATATTCATGTTCCCTCCTCTTACCTTTGCCAGTTGGATTGAACTTTTTTTTTATGACCCCTAATTACTGCTCTTTAAATTTAACTAATCTCTGGACCCAAATCATGTTATTTGCTGATTTCCTTACTGTGTGTAAAGATAGGAAGAGAGAATTTTGAAAGGTCCAGCTTTTAACATTCCCTGTAGAGCTGACATAGGGCTTTTTTTTTAAACCAAAACACTCAGGTAATTAGCATAAATGAATATTTAACGCAGATGTTTGTAATGACCTTGAGGCCTAGCAGATGTGTATTTTGTAATGTTTTGTTCTTAGATGCCAGTTTTCAAAGTACTAATAACCTCAACCAGAACATTGCATCCTTTGGACATGTTGGATAAGCATGTGCTGAACCTGGGTTTGTTGCCTTTAGTTGTAAGTCCATCCTTACCTGTATTCCTGTTTTATTTGTGGTGTGGCTCCTAAATACTGGAACCATAGCTGTGTTCTACCTGCCTAGTCGACTCATTAACTCTCGGAGTCACTTTTAACCCACGTGTGAGCAGTAGCGTTCACTCTGGACAGCTAGAGTCGATGATAATTAATAATGATTCATCCTTTTGAAAACTTCCTTAGCTCTGTAAGAAGCATCATTTTGGAATTAACAAGCCAGAGAAGATTATACCATCTCCTGATGACTCCAAGTTTCTACTGAAGACATTGACACACATCAAATCCAACGTGTCTGCTCCTAACAAAAAGAAAGTAAGAGTTTGACTGGCATGGGATTTAAATCCATCTTTGATTAGTTGTAAGTTGAGGGTAACTAGATGAATCTGGAAGCTTTCTGTTTTTAATCAGAAGAGTGTCGAGCTTGGGGGCTGTCCTTACTTGAAGGCTTGCGTTATCTGTAATCTTTCCATCTGACTCTGGTACTTACAGACTGACTTCTTACAGGTTAAGGAAAGTAAAGAGAAGGAGAAGTTGGAGAGGCGGTTACTTGAGGAGCTGCTGAAGATGTTCATGGACTCAGAGTCTTTCTATTATAGCTTGACCTATGACCTGACCAACTCCGTTCAGAGGCAGAGCACCGGGGAGAGCGATGGCCGTCCCCTCTGGAAGAAGGTACAGTGTGGACAGTGTTGGCTCCTGGATCTCTGCCTATTTGCCTCTTGTAGGAAACTGAAGTCATGTGTGCTGAGCTGATTCTTCCCTTCCGCTTCTTCTAGGTTGATGACCGATTCTTTTGGAACAAGTACATGATCCAAGATCTCACTGAGATTGGTGTGAGTAGATGCTTCTAGAATCCCCTGTTAGTTGCTGTTGTTAAACAAATGTCCCTATATCAAGATGAATTTTGAAATCTTATTAGGGTGTTTCCACCCACTGAAGAGGAGCATTTATCAAGAGAAAAGTGAGGACACTGCTTTTAGGCATGTTCCAGCGGCACCGCTTCTGCAGACAGCCTGGCCGACAGCAGTTATTTACTTGAGTGTGGTGTCACACACCTGTAATCCCAGCACTTGGGAGGCTGACGCGAGAGGCTTGTCCCAACTCCATACTAGGCTATACAGCCAGAAAAAGAGGGCTCTAGAAAAAGAGGGTGGGGGAGTAATAAGCCCAGGAACCCAAAAATATCTTCAGAGTTCCTGAAAAGATGCGTGTTTTTGTTTGTGTTTACATCCATTGGGAATGCAGAGTCCTGCTTTTCCGTTATGATACCATTCTGGTTTATCTTCTGGGTGTGGAGTCGATGGATCTTTAAGGCCCGACCAGGACTCCCAGGGGTTTATCGTGAGAGGTATTTGGGGAAACCACAGGATATGATGAGATGATTGCATGGAGCTCTCTCCGGTTTGTTTATATTTGTTTAAATATTTTATTGGTGTGTGCATGCGTGTGTGTGCATGTGTGCACTCACACACTTGCCACGACATGTGTGGAGGTCAGAGAGCAGCTATCTGGAGCTGGGCCTCTCTCTTCACTGTGGGACCCTGGAATTGAACTCAGGACCTTGGACTTGCTTGGCAGTGTTTCACCTGGTGGGCCACCTTGCCTGTTCTCTTTCTGATTCAATGGCTCCTTTCTTTGTTTCCTTTGTGCAGAAATACTGGAGTACAGTTATTTTGGTCGCTGTGAGAAGGATGTATGAGATGGGCAGACTAAAGGGAATCAGGGTTGATTCTGACGATGATTTCAGAGAGTTCAGTGCCACGCACCGCGCCCCCGTGTCTGCGCTTTGTGCTCTGGCACCCAGTTTGCGAGCTTCGGGCAAGGAGCTGGAGGTTAAAATACACAGACACGCACACAGACAGAGAGACAGCGACATGAGTCATCCTTGAATTCCCCAAGAATGCCCCCTTTATTGTGTTCAGGGGCAGATTATATAGAGATAGCCACTCCCCAGCCAAACCCACCAGAAACCACTCTCCTGCCATCAGGAACTCCTGTAGGCACTCAGATCAGGGGATTACAAGAAATTCAGGATCTGGGGTCTCACTGCTCCCAACAGTTCAGGACATCATCTTGTCAGGAATAGCATCTTTCCTGGGGGGCCAGGCCGTAGAGACAGAATACTGACCCTCATCTTTCCCCTTCTACTGTCTGGGTCTTTCACCATGGGATGATCGCCACCCACATTCAAGGTGCTTGTTTCGTTTGCAGTAAACTCTTTCTAACAGTCCAGAGATGCAGCCAGAGGTGTGACTCATCTCCGAGGTGAGTCTGTCCAGCTGACTGAAGATTAACCGTTAGATCCTATCATCTATCGGAGAATCACCCCTGAGGGCTGCTGTGTGCTTTGTGTTTTGGACACTGAGCTCTAGACAAAAGCAAAGGAGCATGGTCCTCTGTTGTTTCTTCTTAGCCTTTCAGTTGTTTTCTTTCTTCCCGTTTCCTCCTCACTGTTGATTCCTAACAGTTACTGACATTTTATGCAGTGGCATCTCTAGACAGATGCCTAGCTTGTCTCTACTGAGGTTGAGGCATGGGTTGTTCTTAGCACTCTGATACGGTGTTGGTAATGGGTGTCTGTCTCTATGCAGGCAGTGTGAAATTCCAGTGTTTGGAGAGCTTTTGCCAGGCATTCGCACATTATTGTTTAAAGCTCGTGACTAGGATAAAGGTGACAGTTGGCAACATATGTTTCTATGTTCCTGTCAAGGATCTTGGATTTATTGCTAGAGCAAAAGTACAAGTAGTGAGGATGGTGATGAAAATGATGAATGCAGGCCAGTCCTTCACCTCATTGCTTCCCCTAACCTTCTGAAGAGCCAATAGAGACCACAAAGCAGAATGAAGCTGTGACACACGGCCCCCGAAGAGCATAGTGGCAGAAGGAAAGGGAGGTTTGAAACTGATGCTGCAAAGTGGGTATGGTGGGGCATGTCTGTAATCCCAGCACTCTGGAAGCTGAGACAGGAGGACTGTGAGTCCAGTTCAATTTGGGCTACACAGGGAGACCCTATCTCAAAACAAACAATTTTTTGAATATTCATTTTATTTCATTATTATTTTGACATTTTGTATGTGTGTGTGTTCTTGAGTATACTTGAGTGGAAGTCAGAATACAACCTCAGATGTCATTTCTCAGGCACCTGGTTTATTTAGAAACAAGGTCTCTCACTGGTCTGGAGTGCAGCAAGTAGGCCCAGGTTTGCTAACCAGTAAGCCCCAGGGAGCCACTTTCTCCACCTCCCCAGTACTAGGATTCCAAGGATATACCCCATGCCTGGCTTACCTTAACCAGAGGCTCTTTACTGACTGGTCTCCTGGGTCTTACTCTTGTGTTCCTGAGACGGATCTTGTGTAGCCCAGACTGGCTTCAAACCTAACATGTGAAAAAAAAAAAAAACCTAACATGTAGTGAGAACGGCACTGAACTTCTGATCGCGTCTGCGTTTAAAACCGGAGTGCATTTACTTTGAAAGACACAGGAGAAGGAAGCTCTGACTTTGAACAGAGCCCTCCTGGTTCTATTAGAGGACATTTCAAGTGAGACATTTGTGGAAATGCTTTTTATCGTTCATTTCCTGTTGGAATTTTAAGCTGGTGGCACTCGTGCTTCTCCACAGCAGGATGTGAAGTAGAGCTGGGGCCAAGGGAGAGCCGGCTGTGGAGCTTCATCTCACGTGTGCATGGGGCTCTGGGTTTGATCCCAGTGCCACAAATGACAACGAGAAAACTGAGCGTGGTAGCACATGCCTGCCATCCCAGTGCTTGGGAGCCCGAGGCAAGGGGATCTCCTAAGGTTCCAAGCCTGACTGAGCTGCAGAGAGAAGCCCCCTCACAAACAAAAGATGCAGGGGTCTGGAGAGATGGCTCAGTGGTTAAAAACACTGCGTGCTCTTGAAGAGGGTCTGGCTATGGTTCCCAGCACCTGCTAGATGGCTCGTCATCCCCTGTAACTCCAGTTACAGGGGATCTGACACCCTCTTTGGGCCTTTGCAGGTGGTATATAAACCCCGTGCACATACAGACAAACAGGCATATACACATGAAAATAAACAAGTAGGTTTTTTATTTTTTTAAAGCCAACTGTGTGCTTTGTAATGAAATGGTCAGGATTGGTTCCATTTTGGTATAGGATGCAAGTGAGGATCGGACATCAACTTAAATGCTTTGCTTTCCTCGACTAAGAGCTGCATTTGTTGACTGCTCTAGGAAGACCCTGTGCCTTATTTACATGCACTGTTCATTATTCACAACAGCCCTAGGAGGCAGTAGTAGTCCCATTTCACAGAGGAAGACACTGGGGCCTAGTGAGGTGAGCGAGAGTCTGTCAGTGAGTTTGTGGGTGGTGGAGCTTGAACTTGTACGGAAAAGTCTGGCACCTGTGCTGTGTTCCCTGTCAATCAGCTCTTAGGAAAATTGTTGTAAAGAGAAGGGAAGGCCCTTTGGCTCTCACCCTAGTGTTCAGTAAGTAGAAAATGGGGCTGAGAAAGGGCTTATGCTTGTAGCAAGCTGAGGGCAGTATGTGTTGACTGTCACTTGGGTTTGAGCATGTAGCAGTGTTGTGTGGAATATGAACCACATGCCATTTATTTCCATTCTAGACTCCGGATGTGGACTTTTGGATCATCCCCATTATCCAGGGTTTTGTGCAGATTGAAGAACTTGTGGTGAATTACAGCGAGTCATCCGATGACGAGAAGAGCAGCCCAGAGACCCCCCTTCAGGAGCCCACCTGTGTGGATGACGTCTACCCACGGTTTCTGGTGGCGCTCATATCTCGCAGGAGTCGGCACAGAGCCGGTGAGTGGGGGGGCTGTTGTAAGACACACAGATCACACGCAGACGAGCTGTGTTGAGTGCCAAAAACAATCTTGGTCTTGCAAGCACAGTGAGCTCCAAACTCCAAATGCCGTGGTGCAATTAGAGCCTGGTTTCTGCAGTTGAGGGGCGGGAAGAGTTAGTAAAGCAGACAGAATGGCGGCTGCATGCAGAAGGTAAGAAAGTCACTTGGTGTGTCTGAGTACAGGGTTCCAGCTGAAAGCCTGTGCCACAGTGATAAAACCTTCCAGGGCTAACCCCATTGGGAAAACCATTGCCTTTCATCCAAAGGGTTCAGCTCAACAGTGATGGGCACACTTGTGGTCTTGTATATGTTGTTGTTTACCTGCCAGCTGTGTCTAGGCTTTCCTGTAGACGGTCAGTTAGGAAGCCTAATCTAGTCAGACTAAGTGCAGGGGTTGGTTTGGTTTGGTTTTGAGAGTTTTTCTATATAGCCTAGGCTGGCCTCGAGCTTGCAGTTCTCTTGCCTCAGCCTCCAGAGCACTGAACTATCAAGCGTGTGCTGCAGCTTGGCACCAAACCAAGCTAAACACATTTTTATAACTGTTGCTGCTTTCTGTTTAATTTTCCTTCAGGAATGCGCTATAAACGAAGAGGAGTGGATAAAAACGGAAATGTTGCAAATTATGTGGAGACTGAGCAGTTAATTCATGTTCATAACCATACTCTGTCATTCATTCAAACTCGAGGCTCTGTGCCGGTCTTTTGGAGCCAGGTTGGGTATCGCTATAATCCAAGACCTCGACTGGACAAAAGTAAGCATACCAATTATTTGGTTTGCAAATAAAGGTTTCTATGTAAATTTTTTTTTGATTTTTTTTGAGACAGGGTTTCTCCTTCTATGAGAATTTTTAAAATAAAAATTGGGTGCCAGATTTTTTTAGGTTTGAATTTGTTTCATTTCAAAACAATTCCCAGGGCTGGGGTGCACAGCTGAGGTATGGTTTCCTGACCAGCCTTCTGGAGGCCCTGTTTAATACCCTGTGCTAAAACCAACAGCGACAAAAGCCACGCCTCTCACTGTGACGTTGTGTCCTCCAGGTGACAGAGATGAGGTGGTAGACACTGGACTGAGTCCTTACTGAATGTTGCAGTTTCTCTGGCTCTGCAGGAAAGCTCCTCACTTCCCATTCTGACCTGCTGTTGCCTTGCCGCTTATCCTCCCGCACAGTTAGCTTCGGAAGGATGATTGTAGCCAGTGTCTGCAGAAGCGGGGCCTGTGCTCGCCAAAGGGCAGTATGCAGGAAGTCAGTGAGAGAGGTGCCTTGTCAGGTAGCTCTTCTGAAAACTTTAAAAAATTATTTTGAAACATTTAAATTTTAATTCCTTAGAATATTTTAACTTTAGTATCAAATGTCATCTTTTATTTTATCTTTTATGTCACGTGAAACCTTTACTGAAAGGTAGGGTGTGCGTGAGTGCACATACGTGTGCCTGCCACGTGTGTGTTTATAATTTCACAGATGACACTTACTGATGCAGTTTAACTCAGTCTAACTGGAAAGAAACAAATTTTAGTTTAAAACGATGGTTAGGCAGCCTGACATTTAAACTGCCAGTAACTGATGAAAAAGTCAGTGTAAAGATGGAGTGGGCCCTCGTCTGTCACAGCTCTCGGAGGAGAACTGCATCTTGTGTTGCTTCTTTGCAGGTGAGAAGGAAACGGTTGACTGTTTCTGTGCCCATTTTGAAGAACAGCTGAAAATTTACAAAAAACAGGTGGGCTTTGATTTGTAGTAAGAAAAATTTCCTTATATGTAGAATTAAAACCCAATGTACTGTTCGTAACTAAACAGTCACATTTAGCGCGAAGGTTAAGCACGCTAAGCTAAGGATACTCTTACTGTTCCTAGGGATGACGGTGGCACCTGTTGCCTCGGGTTGTTTGGAGGAGGCAGATTAGATGCTGTCGGCCGTTGCAGACTAAGCTAGGCATCTCAGTGCCGTGCCCTGCTGGAGGGATGGTTGACTTATGTCTTCCTGCATTTCTCTTCTCTGTCCACATGCTCACCCGTGGAAATGCAATCCAGTCAAGCAGAATGGCTTGAAAAGCACTAAATGGAAAACAAGTTCAATAATTTTGATACAAGATTAAGATATGAAAGTCAGTAATGCTCTTGTCTATTAGGGATGACCAATCTGACTGTGTAATGACATGGGAACCATTTTAAATGGCCAGCCTGCTATTATTAATTAAAATAAAATATGCTAATATATATAACTGTACTTTTCTTTTTGATACCCACTGTCCATTTAACATACATAAGAACAGTTTTGAGGAAGGTCTGGATCTGGATGTGAAAGGTTAAGCACTGAAGATTTCAGGGGACAGCATAATGTCTTTGACTTTAAGTCATAAGTAGGATTTACAAAAGCCGTTACCTTATCTTTCTGTGTTTCAATGTATGATTGTCTATCACATTTTATTTGTCATTTAGTAAAGGGCAATGCCCATCTAGGAAACAGTTATTTTGGGGTTGGAGAGATGCCTCAGAGATGAAAAGAGTATACTGCTCTGCAGAGGACCTGGGTGTGGGTCCCATCACCCACATCAGATGGCTCACAATCTGTGATTCCCCCTCCAAGAGAGAGCTGACATCTCTGAGCTCCCTGTGCAGTTGTGCTCACATGCACAAGCCCCACACAAACACACACAAGCACACATAATTTAGGAAGAAAGAGAAAGAAAGGAGGAAATGTGGTAGCACACACTTTTAATGTCAGCACTCAGGAGCCAAAGGCAAGAGGATCTCAGTGAGTTTGAGGCCAGCCTGGTCTATAATAGTCAGTTCCAGTACTAAATAGCGAAACCTTGTCTCAATAAACAAAACAAAAACAGAAATAATTGTTAAAAAAATAAAAGTAATGACTGGTGAGATGGCTCGATGGGTAAAGTACATGATGCACAGGTATGACATGGAGCTGGGCATGATCCCCAGAGCTCACGTGCAGCCAGGCACAGTGCCATGTGTCTGTAGTCTCTGTAACATCCGTGTGACACGTGGATTCATGTTGGCTAAACACACATAAAGTAAATCTTTAATGGTTAGGATTTGGTCTCATATCTTACAGTGTGTTTAAGTGTCTTCTAGACCCATTAATGACGTACATTCCAAAAGAAAGCTGGACAAAAGAATTGAGCAGAATCTATGTAAAAGGATAGTTTACAAAGTCATAAAAGCACGTGAGAGGTGCGTCAGCTCACTAGTCATCCGGGAAATGCAAATTAAAACCATGACTCACACACTGCAGTGGCTGAAGGAATAAAGATGAGAAACATCAAATTTGGGAAAGGATGGAGGCAATTAGCACTTCAATAGGAAAACAAGTCTATAAATGTGTTCAGTCAAGGGTGCTTATGCAAGAACACTCGCTGTGGCGTCAGAACAAGGCACATTCAGGGAGGCATGGGATCAGATGTGGTCAGGAGTGATTTGGCCTCACTCTGCATTTGAGTCCCTTGGTAGTGTTAGTTGATTCATGAGTGAGTCATAGTCCTAATTGTAAGTAGCATTAAAAAGAATAAACCACATTTCAAAGTAACACAAAATTGAGAAAAGGAGTAATAATACTGAGGTGTGCAAGCCGAGGGAACAATGTCTTCCCACACTCGTTCTCTGCTTCCTGTTGACTATGACATAGATTTCTAGGTTTGTGTACTGAGCAGACACTTCCTGGTTTCCAGCAGTAGCCTGGCAGTGTTTATTTATCTGTGTCCCTCTGAGTAATTACTCTGTGGGGTGAAGGGCCCAGGGTCAGTGTGACTCAGCCGTGGTGGCAGCATTGCTCTTGCCTGTGACTGGTTTGGGCTGGGACTGTTTGACAGCGATGTATGGTGTGGGCAGAGCTTCCTGCTCTTCTAATAAAAGGTATCCCAGCACCTACAGTGCCCCGCGGTTGTCGTGTCTGGATTTGATGGAGGACTCTTACAGCTGTATCAGGACTGTGAATGACCCAGCAGGATGTTTCTCCAATGTGCTGCTAGGGAAGAGACAATGGAGAGATTGGCCCAATAGTGAAGGTGGAAAGAGCCAGTGCCCAGGGGCTTCTGGGATCCCTGAATTCAGCTCCGCTGCTTCCAGACTCGTTCTGAGATTTGAGTTGGTGGTTTATTTTTTGTAGCAAGAATTACCTGACACCAGCACATTCACAATGGAAGCATAGTCACAAAGAACTCTGTGTATTCTGTTCTGCAGTGGTTTTGTTTTATTTAAGATCTCTGGCTACCAGCCTTTTCCCCATTGACGGACCTTTAGGATATACTAGCACTTTTTGCTATTGCAAGAAATCATCAAGCTGGGAATGGTGGTGCATGTCTGTAATCCCAGAACCTGGGAGGTTGTGGAGGGGATTCCAAGGTTTAGGCCAGCCTAGGCTACTCAGCAAGTTCAAGGTCTGGACTACATAAAACTTCAGTTTGAAAAAAAAATAAGTTGGGTGTGGTGACACACTCCTTTAATTCATCACTCCGGAGGCAGAGGCAGGTGGATCTCTCTAAGTTTGAGGCCAGCTTGGTCTACATAGCATGTTCCAGGACAGCCAGTGCTACATAGTGAGACCCTTCCTCAAAAGAAAAGAAAAGAAAAGAAAAGAGAAGAGAAGAGAAGAGAAGAGAAGAGAAGAGAAGAGAAGAGAAGA
>JABTXL010006999.1:2475513-2533049 GCA_025134845.1 Neodon shergylaensis | reverse complement strand
GAGAAGAGAAGAGAAGAGAAGAGAAGAGAAGAGAAGAGAAGAGAAGAACAACAAAATCAGCTGAATGAGAATGGAGAGCTGGCAAGATGTCCCAGAAGGCTGTCTAGAGCCCATGTACAGTGGAGGGAGAGAACAGTTCACAAAGCTGCTTTCTTAACTCCCCCCACCCAGCACCTCGACATGTGCATGCCCCCTAATATTAAATAGTAATAATAAATACAAGAAAACATCTTTCATGTGTATTTAGGGAACTTGTTTCTACACAATATATTTGTGAAAGCAAACCTGTTGAATTAAACAGTATATACATCTGAAGTTGCTATTTACCATTCAGTTGCTTTCAGAGATACCACACCAGGGCCAGTGAAAGTCCACAGAGTTGCCCTCTGATCCCTGCCTTGTGCACTACGATGTATGTACCCATCCACCCACCCAACATAAACAATAGTAAATTAAAAACGTTTTTAAGAGGTCATACAACTTATACTCCCAGAACAGTGTTTCTGTTTTCCTGTGTTCACCAATGCTTTCTGTGTTTAGTATTTAAATATTTTAAATTCTGTATTTAGGTAAAAACTTTTATATCTTAACATTTGCATTTGACTATTAACAGAACTATAGTATCAAGCTTACTGTTTTGTTTACTGAATTTACCCAGATTTTTTTCTTATTCTGTTTATAGTACTCTATAAATTGCTGATTTCGTGTGGTAATTTCTCATGAGAGTTCCTTGGTTTTTGTTTTTTGTTTGTTGGGTTTTTTTTTTCCCTTGCTTATAATGTCACTTGCACACAGATTTAAATTTTTCTGTTATCACATCTGTATTTTTCTTTGTCTTCTAAATTTTATATTATGCTTAGAAGGTCATGCTCCCACCTACAGCTGTGAAAAATTACTCTTTTTAAAATATAACTTGAAGAAAAACATGCAAGTCATTGATGCATCTAGAA
This sequence comes from Neodon shergylaensis, assembly GCA_025134845.1. NCBI lineage: Eukaryota > Metazoa > Chordata > Mammalia > Rodentia > Cricetidae > Neodon > Neodon shergylaensis. The sequence goes on along the minus strand of JABTXL010006999.1, from coordinate 2,532,099 downwards.
TTTATTTTGTGTTTCACTAAAAAGATGTACGGTGCTACTGTAATTCCCTTTTTCTTATGGACAGTTTTCCCAGGGCCCCTGGCATAGTCTTGTGTGCTTGTCCCCGGTGGTGTGCTTAGTATACCCATCACTGCTCCATGGACTCAGGTCTTTGGCCGCCAGCCTGTTCTCTTGGGCCGTTTGTGTGTTTTGTTCTACAGGCTTGTCTGCTATGTAGTATACATAGAATTGCTCCAAATGGGGAAAATTCCTCTGCGTTTATTGCTTTCCAAATTTTTTTCCCCAAATATTTACTCTTTCAGATGAACTTTAGAATTAACTTGTCTTGCCTATGGAAAGATTCTGGTTGAATTTTGATTGGGATTGTTGAATATATAGATTAATTTAGGGGAGACTTGACATCTTTGCAATATTGTACCTTGAGATTCAGCAACATGGTGGATATTTCCATCTGTTCAGGTTTTCTTTTACATATTTCAGTAGTTTTCCAATGTTTAGTTTGTAGATTTTTTTTAAGTTATTCTGCCTATTTAAAATACCTACTGTAGGGCTGGAGAGATGGCTCAGTGGTTAAGAGCATTGCCTGCTCTTCCAAAGGTCCTGAGTTCAATTCCCAGCAACCACATGGTGGCTCACAACCATCTGTAATAAGGTCTGGTGCCCTCTTCTGGCCTTCCGCATACACACAGATAGACTATTGTATACATAATAAATAATAAATAAATAAATATTAAAAAATAAAATAAAATACCTACTGTTTGGGCTGAAGAGATGGCTCAGCAGTCAAGACCATGGAGGTCCAGAAGGATCCAGCTGCCTGTAACTCCAACTCTAGGGAGATCTGATGCTTTGAGCCCCTGAAAGTGTAAACACACACATATACACATGATAAAAAAAAACACTTTAAAAAATATTAAGAAACATGTTTTACTTTGTGTTTTTGTTGGTTAGTGCAAATATATAGATCTATCACTATTGATGTCAATAGTTCTTATAAAACTAAATTTATATAGCAAATAATTTTATAGGAAAATTGATGCTTGAGTGGATTGATTTCTAAGCACAACTAGAAGATATTTGCTAACTGTAATTCCACATTACGATTCTGAGGTCTAGCTGGCCTTAGCTTTTTCTCGCCCTTCGTTCTCACAGGTTATTATTAACCTGGTCGACCAGGCTGGACGGGAGAAGATTATTGGCGATGCTTACCTGAAGCAGGTGCTGCTCTTCAACAACTCGCAGCTCACCTACGTCTCCTTTGACTTCCACGAGCACTGGTAAGGCGTCTTCCTGGGAGGCTGCTATTGCTAAAGGGATGTCCTTCTCTGCTCTCTCCTGGGAAGGACAATGTCCCATCCTCCCTGCTCAGAAAGGAAAGGTGTAATGTTCACTTGCTGCTACGTGTTTGTGATGAGGCCTTTGAGGAAACTGTTGCTGAAGTATTTACAATCTTTCTGTTCCGAATCGTATGGAGAACTCAAGTTCCGGTTTTGGCTTTGATCACAGCTGCTGGGGGACTATAGAGCATTCATAGCAGAGGTGGTAGAATGTCCTTATCCTGCTGGCTGTCTTCACCAGGAGCAGTGCTCCTGTCCCTCTAGATAAACTCCTGTTGTGCTTGATTGATCAGCAGGAAGTGAGTTCTGTTACTGACACCCTCAGTTGACATGTATTCTGAGAGCAGGGGCTTTCGCTGCAGTCCCCTTCTGCCTGGGAGTTTACCTGGGTTGGAAAGAGTTGTAGGGAAAGCGGCTTCTGTGCGGACTGCTTCAAGCACATCTGTGTTTGCACTTGTGCCTTCAAGTGCAAGTTTGCTGTAGAATTCCCTAGTATACAGTAGTATTGAAATCATCCATATGTGGTGACAATTCTTTTTAAGATTTCTGAGCCACTTTAAAGATCCTAAGAGGCTGGCAAGATGCCTCAGTGGATAAAGATGCCTGCTGCCAAGCCTGTTGACCTGAATTTGATCCCTAAAATCTATATGGTAAAGAGAACCAACTCCTGAAAGTTGTCCTCTGACCTCCTCGTGTGCACACCATTGCATGTGTGCCCCACATCCCAAGCATGCACACACACAGAATAGGTAAATAAAAATGTGATTTAAATATAAAATCTAATATCTTAAGGGTTTTTGGGGTTTTGTTTTTTGAGATAGAGTCTCACTGTGTAGTCCAGGCTAGCCTCAAACTCACAGAGTTGTCTCTGCCTCTCGAATTCTGGGACTAAAGGTGTGCGCCACCATTCTCAGCTCTTGTTTGTTTTAATGCCCCTGGGGATTGGCACCTGTGCATGCTAGGCAATTGCTCTACCACTAAGCTACACCCTCAGCCCCTTTTAGCCTAAGTATATTAAAAAAGTAAGTCTGTTATAATTAATACTAAAAACTGGTTTTGTTTGTTTTTTGGGAAATGGGTTTTAGCCGAGGAATGAAGTTTGAGAATGTTCAGATCCTGACGAATGCCATTTACGACATTATTCTTGACATGAAGTGGTGTTGGTATGTATCTGTACTTGTTGTTTTTCTGTACCTGTGGAGAGACGCTGTGACCAAGGCAACTTATTAAAAAAATTTAATTTGGGGTTCATGCTTCCAGAGGGTTAGAGTCCATGACCATCATGGCAGGGAGTATGGCAGCAGGCAGAGGAGCAGGTGTGACATGATGCTAGGATAGTAGCTGAGAGCTTACATCAGAGCCACAGACACAAGGCAGAGGGCAGCTAACTGGGGATGGCTTGGGCTTTTGAAACCTTAAAGCCCACCGAGTGACATACCTCTTTCAATAAGGCCACCTCCTCAGTCTTCCCAAATAGTTCCACTACCTGGGAACCAGACACTCAGATATATGAGCCTGTGGGTCCATTCTTGTTCAGACCAGCACAGTATTTCATAAAAAGTTGTTTTGAGCTTGCTCTGTGAAGTCGTGTGTTCATCTAGCACAACTGAAACATCAGCACAGCATGGTTATGCTGACAGTTCAGTCTCCTTCCTTTCCTGAGTGCCACCAGTAAACTAGGAAGTGCTCTCTGTGAATGGGGAACACGTCAGATGGTTGGGAAATGACGTGGAATTTCGCCACTGCATTTAAAGGTCTTAAGCTTGTCCCTCTCGTTCTCTGTGGCTTCCATTTTGTCTTCCTCTTTGGCCATTTCTCGTATAGGAAGGAAAGCTTAAAGGCATTCAGTTTTTAGGCATTTTGAGATTAAAGAGAAGGAAAAGATGCCCAGACTCCAGGAGGTAGACGTAAGGAGGGGGAACAAGGTCTTAAAGGCCAGGAGAGAAGAGTTGAGTAGACATTAAGACTACACGCACGGGTGGCCTGAGAACTTAGAGGGCAGAGGCTTACTGCATGACTCCATGGGAGGTGGAGAAGCCGCTTAGTGTATTTTAGATAGTTCCACTTGGACTTAGAAAGGGAGGAACAAGACGGGCTTTAAAAGCCTCCTGGTTTATAACCACCTACAAATGCACCTACAAATGTGGTCACGGCAGCTCTGCCATCTTTAGAGGGAGGGGAGTCGCTTGTTCTCTTGGCTCCTCCTGTCTTGCTTTTGAGTTTTCAGTTGGGTGTAGCAATACCTCACCGCCAGGGTGTTCTGCACCTCAGCAGTGGAGTCTGCAGAGCACGCCTGCAGTATACGGCTCTGCCTGCGCCATTGCCAGCTAGTGCTGCTGCTGTTGCATGTTTTTAAGAGCTGTGTTTCTTGAAAACCTTTTGGAGTTGTAAATTAATCCCATGCTTCTTTTAAAGGGTCGATCAAGCTGGGGTAATATGTAAGCAAGAAGGAATTTTCCGAGTCAATTGCATGGACTGCCTAGATCGCACCAACGTGGTCCAAGCTGCCATTGCACGAGTGGTCATGGAGCATCAGGTAATCCGGAGTCCCTTTGGTTCCAAATGTTCACCTTAAAATAGTTTGCGCTTCGTGCGTGAGTAAATAGTGCAACGTTGTTTGGAAGTTCAAATGTTTTGTGGAACATTTTTTAGCTTGCGAATATTTGTCTTGCATAAAAACCTGGAAAATATAACTTAGTAGAAGTAGATGTAGTGGCATTTTCTTAAATACTTAACTTGCAAATGTTTTAAATCTGTTTGGGGTATTATGTAGTTGTTTGGGTTTTTTTCTCCATTTTTCACTGAGTTTCAAACACACTTTTTTGTATTTTGGGCTGTGATTTTGTGTTTGGCCAGCACTGGCAGGATGGTAGGGTGGGGCTGGTGGAGGATGGGAACAGGCAAAATATAATAGTAGTAGTAGCCTATACATTAAAAAAATTACAACAGTGTAAACATTTAGTTATATTTATTCAGTTATAGTAATTGGTAGTAATACTTCATTTAATAATAATTATTTTTGAAACGGGGTCTCAGTATGTACCTTCGGCTGTCCTGGAATCTACAGAGATCCTCCTGCCTCTGCCTTCTGAGTGCTGGGATTAAAGGTGTGTGCCACCATATCTGCCAGGGGTTTAGTTTTTAAGAAATGAGCTGTCATCTCAGCACTCATGAGCCTGAGTCCAGAGGATTCAGAACTCTAGGCAAGCCTGGGCTACATAGCAAGACTGTCTTAAAAATAGAGTCTGGGGCTGGAGAGATGGCTCAGAGGTTAAGAGCATTGCCTGCTCTTCCAGAGGTCCTGAATTCAATTCCCAGCAACCACATGGTGGCTCACAGCCATCTGTAATGGAGTCTGGTGCCCTTTCTGGCCTACAGGCATACATACAGACAGAACATTGTATACATAATAAATAAATAAATAAATAAATAAATAAATAAATAAATATTAAAAAAAAATAAAAAATAAAGTCTGAGGGAACCAGTGAGGTGCTCGGTGGGTAAAGTACTTGCCACCAAGCCTGAAAACGTGAGTTTGCTCTCTGGGACACACATGGTGGAAGGGAGTACTGGCTCCCAAAAGTTGTCCTCTGACTGCCCAGTTTTCTTATAACATGAACACCCCCCCCACACACAACTCTAGTTAAGGAAATAAAGTCTGAAAACACTTCTTTTATAGAGGAACCTAACCTATATGGCAGCTTGTTCTCTTTCTCTGTAGAATACATTTTCTGCTCTAGTTTCTCATACATCATCTACCCACCATTGTGTTTATCTTAGCTTAAAAAACTCGGTGTGATGCCCCCAGAGCAGCCGCTCCCTGCGAAATGCAATCGGATCTACCAGATAATGTGGGCTAACAATGGTGACTCTATCAGCAGACAGTATGCCGGGACAGCTGCTCTGAAGGTAACTGTATAGTGGGCATTGGGGATCATTTTATCTGAGGTTCTAAATCAATCTTGCTTTTGATTAAAAGGTATCTGGGCTCAGATGATGGGTCTGTTACTTGATTTCTTTCTGGAATGTCCGACTATTGCAGGAGCCCACCATTAGATCAGGGCGTAGTGGCCTGTGTGGACATGATGGGGGTGTACTGTCTCTGGAGAAGATTGTCCTTTCTGAGGCCCCACGTTGCTACATCTTCCAGTTTTTCAAAGGAATCTGGAAATATGAAATTTTTATTTTATTTTGAGACAGGGCCTTACTATGTAGCCCTGACTGTCCTCGAATTTACTACATGGTCCTAGTCATCCTCAAACAGAGATCCTCCTGTTTCTGCCTCCCTGTGCACCACCATGCCTCGCCGTGCATTCATGTTAAAGCTGCATACAAATAAGACATGCCTACTGGGACCTGACTTATCCTGGGATACTTGTGTCTGCTTCCAGTGTGAATCTTAATCTTGCCTCTTATAAAGTATGACCTTGGACAAGACACCTGTTCGGTTCTGCTAGTTGTCCAGTGGAGATAATAGGCCCACTGAGACAGACTGTTATAGGGTATGCGGGCTTGGACTGTTCCCTGACACAGTATGTGCTGAAGGCATGCTGTCTTGGTTTTTGTTTAATGGGTTGAGTGTTTTGAAGAGCCTACAGAACTGTTCTTCATAGAACCTTCAATGTAAATACAGTTGCTGGCAACCAAATTCTCAACATGTGGATACTCTTCATGGGCAGTAGGAAGTGGCTGAGTGTTTAAATTAGGTTTATGTTGATTTTTCTCGAAGCTACTATTTCATCTAGGACCATATCTCTTCTAACAAAATGTAGCTTGTTTGGTGGAGCACTGGCCCAGAATGTGTGAGGCCCGGAGCTGATTCCTAGCAAAACCCAAGCAAACAAAGTAACTCGGACCAAGGACTCAATAGACATCTGCTTCTGTGGGTTCTGGTTAAGTAATAAATATAAAAACTTGTCCTATTTTTATGACAGTGCCTCTATGTAGGCCATATGGTACTGTACACCCTCAGCTGGAATTACAAAAGTGAGCCATCTCATCTGGCTCCATGTATGTATGTGTGACTTTATGTGCATCATATACATTTAGGCACCCGAGGAAGCCATAGGATGTCAGATCCCTAGTCCTGGAGTTACAAGCAGTTGTGAGCCCCCCACAAGACCAGCAAATCCTAACTACTAAGCCAGCCCCCAGAAAACATTTTTAATAATTAAGGAAAATGAGCTTTAGAACTCCTTATCCAGGCGCTACCTCCTTTTCTTCCTTTGAGTTAGAATGCTGTGGGTTCCACATGCATGCCTTGCTATCTGTATGTGATATTGTTCTAAGACTTCTGGAAAGTGGGCAGCTTGTTGGCAGGATGTTCTTCCTAAACTGTCAGTTTTAGGATATGGCCTGTGTCCTAAACTTGCTGTGAAGAGACACCATGGCCAAGGCAATTCTTATAAAAGGAAGTATTTACTGGGGCCTGGCTTAAAGTTTCAGAGGATTGTTCTGTTACCGTCCTGGCAGGAAGCATGGCAGCAGGCAAGGCAGGCATGGTGCTGGAGACGTAGCTGAGAGCTATGTCCTGATCCACAGGCAGAGAGAGACTGGGGTATGGGCTTTTGAAACTCAAAACCCTCTCTGAGCGACACACTTTCTCCAACAAGGTTGGAGAAGCGCACCTGTTTCTGAGACTGTCTTGTTTGTATAAAAACAGTGGGCTGGAGCAGGGAAAGCGGCAGACCTTCTTTATCTGTGAATAGCTCTAAGTCACCACCCCTCTATTCATGGGTATGGTGGTGCGAGCCCGTGATTCTAGCTTTTGGAATGTGGAGACAGGAGGATCAAGAGTACAAGGTCACTCTTGGCTACAGAGTAAGGCCAGTCTGGGCTACTGGGGCTGTCTCAAATCTCCTCCTCTCCCCTTAAAATTTTAGTTTTGATTTTATACCAGTATGAGCCTTGAAAAATATGTTTTTATCTTTTTAGTATTTGTCAAATAATTGTTTTCTATTTAGGAATTTCTTTCTACAAGTTTCCAGGAATGGCTTTGCCCTAAAGGGGCCATCTTAACTGAACACTTGATTCCATGAATAAATATTGCATATAGATATTTGTCCTGTGTAGATCAGAGTCAATTGCTACTACATATTTTAAATTAACTACAATTTAATTTAAGACTTTTATAACTTGGAAGCCTATAGACTTCTTGTCTTGAACTGAAAGTCTCAAAGAAATTTTGAGAACATTCTCAAATCTGAATAAATTTCCACAATTGCCTTTTCTCTGATAGGGTGACTTTACAAGAACAGGAGAAAGGAAGTTGGCTGGAGTTATGAAAGATGGAGTTAACTCTGCAAATAGGTACTACCTCAGTCGGTTCAAGGATGCTTACAGGCAAGCTGTCATAGGTAAGAACAGAAAGGTCCTCTTTCTGTAAGACTGTAGTTCATTCTGGGAGTTCTGTTTGGCAGAATTCAGCTTCTTGCCTTTATTATATTTTGAAATGTACTTGTGTTTCTACATTGAGCACCTTACCTAACATATCAAGTTCAAATTTTCCCAGGCTTAGCACTTGACAAATGCTTTCAGCTGGAGCAACAAAGGAAACACAATTCCATTTGTGTTAGTCAGTTTGTTATTCACGTAATAGAAGAACAGGATTGAAGCTCCCAGTGTGTGGGTGCAGTACCCAAACCTCAGCATGCAGAATCTTCATGATGCATTGGTTTTCCTATTGCTCAATCCATGTAAACAGGTGGTTTTCTTCTTTTCCTGATAGTCATTTATCATCCAAATACACCACTGTTTTCCGTAACCATGATTTAACAGGGTATTAAGGTACCATATTTACAGGTTATCCGAACCAACTGATGACTTTGTAGAAGAGGAAATAGGAAGGTAGATTTTACCCATAAAATTCCTGCATTAATATGTTAATTTACTATTCAAGATAATGTTATTTTATGGAACTAAAGTGAAAGTAGAGTGTTTTGGGTCAGAAACAAATATGACATGAATGATCTATGGCCCCTAAGAATATTTTTTAACTTCTGTTTCTTTTGTCTGATTATTTTAACACACATAAAATAACCCTAGCCTGTAAGTGGAGACTGCTCTTTCATTTCAGCTGCCCAGACCCGAATAATCACACAGAAACTATGTTAATTACAACACTGCTTGACCAATAGCTTAGGCGTATTCCTAGCTAGCTCTTAAATCTTAAATTAACCCATTTCTTTTCATTTGTGTATCACTACAAGGCTGTGGTCTTCCAGTAAGGTTCTGGCATCCTTCTCCTTTAGCAACAACATGGTGTCTTTTTGACTCCTCCTACTATCTCTCTGTGTCTCTGTTTGGATTTCCTGCTTGGTTTTTATTCTGCCCTGCCATAAGCCAAAAAAAAAAAAAGCTTCTTTATTAACTAATGGTAATAATCTAGTCTTCAACTCCATCAAAGGCCCCCAGAGGATATAATATTACCAAGTAAACAGGAGGTGCATTGTAAGGAACTTCCAAAACTATAGAATTGACAGAGACATCTTACTGCCTGGACAGTCACCCAAAGTTCTTTTGTAACATTGGGGCATCCATCTGCAGCCTACAGGCCCATAGTATCTGGCAGACTTTCAGTGAAGCAGAAAATATGAAGATCTGTTCTGCCTTGTACTGGCAAAGTTCATCAGTTGCTTACTTCTTTGTCCTGCAGAATGTCTGGCAGTTTCTTCTGTAAAACAGGAACCCTGAACATCCTGTCTTTTGGAAAGTTCAGCAGTCACTTTTCTGTGAGTCCTGCTTGACCAGTTCATACAACAAACTGTCAAGCAGTCCAGGCAAGAACAGTTTCTTGCCCAAATACCTAGCCTTGTCACAGTGAAGGCAAATTCCATAAAGAATTTCTTCAAGGGCTGGAGAGATGGCTCAGAGGTTAAGAGCACTGATTATTCTTCCAGAGGTCCTGAGTTCAATTCCCAGTAACCACATGGTGGCTCACAACCATCTGTAATGAAATCTGGTGTTCTCTTCTGGCCTGCAGGCATGCATGCAGGCAGAATACTGTAAACAAAATAAACAAATCTTAAAAAAAAAGAATTTCTTCTATGCCCATCCACCTCTCTGAAGTAATTGGTGCTGCCAGAAGCAGACATGTCTCACTGTTGAGAAAAGTCTAAGTTTTTAAAACCTCTTAAATGTCATATTCTGTATGTCTTTGAAGTGTTGAAGATTATCTAACTGAAATATGTCTCTGTATATCTAGAAAACCTAGCTAACATTACTAAAAGTTTGATTATTATAGATGACTATCTATTAATCTATATTTTTAATTATACATTACATTTTTAAATGAGCTGTATAATGCCTTAAACAAGAGCAGAAATACATATTCACAGTGTAACAAAATCTACTTAAATTTGTATCAATAGACCAAGATCCATACCAATGCAAAGTATTCCTATTTATATCATATCTCTCCTTTTCTTTAAAAAAAGTAGATTGACCAGCCTGGTCTACAGAGCTAGTTCCAGGACAGGCTCCAAAACCACAGAGAAACCCTGTCTCGAAAAAAAAAAAAAAAGTAGATTGACTGTGACCATTAATGATTTATACCCAACTCCCTTTAAATGAAAATAAACATTTATAAACAGTCATTTTGGAAATTTAGGCATAGTTTTCTTCAAGCTACTTCCCGCTGTTTGCTGGACAAAGTATTTTTGGGGTTCATGGAGAACCTTCAGGGGATCTTGTTCCATCAAAGCACATTATCCTGGATGGAATCCACAAGTTATCATCTTCTATGGAAACAAAAGCAGAACCTCTTTTCCAAAGCAACATATCCTTACAGTCAAATTTTGAAGTCAAGATACCTTTAAATATATATATATATATGTATGTATGTATGTATGTATGTATGTATGTGTGTGTGTTGGTTTAGCAGCCCATGCAATGAAATGTCTCTCTGTAGTTAGCTCATTCACTGTCAAAAAATTCAAAGAAAACACAATAATATACATAATCCAGACTCTGTGTATTTTCCATTTTTACGTGGCATTTTTTTACTCTATTGCTTTTTAATTTTTTGTCATCTTTACTCCTTTGGTCTATGACTGTCTATACTCTTATATTACTTTTACTGTTTCTTTAAAGACTTTATTTTATTTTTAAAGGTGATTTACTTCTTTTTATAACTGTTTATACTTTTCTTCTCTCTCCCAAGCCTGCATACATTTTTTTAAACACACTGTGTCTCGTTTAGAAGCCTTTTGTATCAGAATCTGTCCTAGTGTGTATCCGAAATCATTTTCTGACAAGGGGCACTTTTAAAATGGATGGATCTAGAAAACATCATTTTGGGTGAGGTAACCCAGACCCAGAAAGACAATTATCATATGTACTCACTCATAAGTGGTTTTCAAACATAAAGCAAAGAAAACCAGCCTACAAATCATAATTCCAGAGAACTCAAACAGCAATGAGGACTCTAAGAGAGACATACATGGATCTTAGCTGCATGGGAAGTAGAAAAAGATAAGAGCTTAATAAAAATCAATTTTAAAAAAAGGTAAGCAGTGTGGTCACAGTGGCCCTAGATGCTGGCTCCACTTCTCTTGGTCTTTTAACATGGCAGAGGTACATTTGCCACCAGCTCTAGGTAGGACCGCCAGGGGGGAGCTATGCTCACTACCTCTCTGGGAAGCAGTTGGGCCATGCTGCCACCAAGAAGCTTGTAAGCATGCTCTGAAAGAGCCAGAGCCATTCGTGCCACCAGCACAAACCAGGAAGCTGTTTTTTTTTTTTTAAGGAACTGCAGTCTTTGTTGCTAATGCCGAGTCAAGAAGCCTTCTCTTAAATGAGCCATGCCTCTGCTCACTGCCAGCAAACAGAGCTTATCCAAGAAAATGCTGCTACCAAGAAGCCATGCTTAACTCTGTTCTTTTGTGTCTAGAATTCCTTCCCAAGCTCTCTCAGGTGTTATGTGGATACATTTGGCCCTCATTGGTGCCATTTTGTAAAAGGAGACTGCTCTTTTGTTCCGGCTGCCCAGACCTAATAATCACAAAGAAACAATGTTAATTACAGCACTGCTTGGTCAATAGTTTAGGCGTATTCCTAGCTAGCATTTAAATCTTAAATTAACCCACTTCTATGTTCTGCGTATTGCCATTATGCTGTGGCCTACTGGTAAGGTTCCAGTATCCGCCTCCTTCAGCAGCTACATGGCATCTCTTTGACTCCACCTACTGTCTCTCTGTATCTCTGTTTGGGTTTCCTGCCTGGCTATATTCTGCCCTTCCATAGGTCAAAGCAGATTCTTTATTAATCAATGGCAATAAAACGTATTCACAGCATACAGAGGGGAATCCCATATCACTAACCAAACACCGGGTAGGAATTGGAAAAATCTAATATAAAGAAGTTGGATTCAGAACTGGGTTTTAACTCAGTTTTAGAGAACTTACCTAGCAAATAGGAGGCCATAGGTTTAATCTCCACAAACAAAACAAAAAAAGTTGGATTTATTTACCGGAAATGAGAAGTACATGGTATGATTAGAGACTTGGATCTCTTAAGACAAGATCTCACCCTGCAGTGCTGGCTGGCCAGGAACTCACTATCTAGACCCGGCTGGTCTTAAGCTGAGAGATCCACCTCGTTGTCTTTGAGTGCTGGGATTGAAGTCATGCACCACATCTAGCTGAGATTTGGATTTTAGTAGTTTATTGAAAGGGGAAAAAGATGTCTTCCTTCGTCGGTTAATGTGCCTATTTATTATGTAACTCTAACCTGGGCTCTGAGTTCAGCTGTCAGTCTTGGTTTCCTCACAGTTGAAAGAGAGACCAGTAGTAGTAGAAGCTTGTTAGTCCTTTGGTGAGGCCAGTGGCTGACAGGTCTTTTTTCCCATAAGCTGCCTGAGATCTCAGTGTCCAAGATGTCTTCATAGGGCATGGATTCATAATGGTGTATTAAAACCTTAGCTGTATGCCCCATTGGGAGGAAGTCTTTTAAGTTTTTCGAGACAGGGTTTCTCTGTAGCTTTCAAGCCTGTCCTGGAACTAGCTCTTGTAGACCAGGCTGGCCTCAAACTCACAGAAATCTACCTGCCTCTGCCTCACTATTAAAGGCATGTGCCACCACCGCCCGGAGATTTTTGTTTGTTTTAAAGTTGGATTGGCTTTGTATTGCTGAGTGGTTAGGAGTTATTTATGTATTAAGTATGCAAATCCCCCCACAAGATGAATGAGTTGTAAATATTCTCGTGTATTTGTGGACTTTTTCACTTCTGTAATGATGCATTTTAAAATGCAATTTGTTTTTAATTTGAAAAAGTCAAATTTTATTGAAAAATCACATACACAAAATAACTTTTGATTTGTTTTAGATCTCTCACACTGAGCCTTATTCCTGCAAATCAGTTTCCCCTGAGTCCACACTAACTAGCAGGCAGAGAGCTAATCCCTTATTAACAGGTGGGCAGCAGCTTCCGCTCAGAATTAGGTTTTGCCCATTACTTCCACTGCCAAGTTGGCTTCTCACAAGACCTGAAAGGCCAGTTCCTTCATCATCAGGCACAGACTAGACTCTTGGCCTCACCTGCACCTCCTGAGCAATACCCTCTTCCATAGGATATGTAAGAGGGGTGTGCTGCTGTGTCTTCCCTAGTCTCACATGCTCTATACACAGTATCTGTTCTAACTTTTTGTGCCCCGTGGGATTATGCTTCCTGTCACCTGGAGTACCATCTTCCTATTAGGTACTAACCGTGACAATCAGACTCCTCACCAAGTGCACAGGGGAAGCACCTCACATCTGAAAAGTCCATCCTCCTGTGCAATAGAGACTCTCCCAGGGCCAGGGAGAAATAGTGAAGGCAGAGCCTGCGAGAGAAGTGCACAGCACTGCACACAGTCCACAGTAGGAAGTGGCTGAGGAGAAGGTTTCCAGAGTTTGCCAGCACCAGTGCTAGGGGTCACCAGGCCCCAGGGAGGACGTGAATGAAGCCAGGGAAAGCTCAGTTTTCTCACCCCTGAAATAGTTCCAGAAACACAAAACTTTTTGATGACATCCAATTTGTTTGTTGTTGTTTACACTTTTAGTATACAGTCTAAAAAAATTGAACCTACTTTAAGGTGGGAAAGATTTACACTTATGCTTTATTTTATGATACCTGTTGTTTGGGGTTGTGGATTCTCTTTGTTTTCTAAAAGATACGTTAGTGAAGCTAAGATGATGATAGTATTAACCCTTTTACCCTAGATTTGATGCAAGGCATCCCAGTGACAGAAGATCTTTATTCCATATTTACCAAGGAGAAAGAGCATGAAGCTTTGCATAAAGAAAACCAGAGAAGCCACCAGGAGCTCATCAGCCAGCTCTTACAGAGTTACATGAAGTTGCTGCTGCCGGGTGATGAGAAGTTCCATGGGGGCTGGGCCCTAATTGACTGTGACCCTAGGTGAGCTGGAGCCCCTATTTGGGATCTAAGGACTTAACTTCTTAACCTTCTGGGGTTGATAAGTTGTCACAGTTAATGCTGGCAGTTGTCCATAACGTGTGGACCTGATCATATCAAGCATGGCAGTTTCAGTGCAAGGCGCAGTCACATTTGGTACAGAAATAAAGGGTGCTGGGAAAAAAAAATCACTCATAAAAAGAAATGCTTAAATATGATCCTTTTTTTTTTTTTCCAAGACACGGTTTCTCTGTATAACAGGCCTATCTGTCCTGGAACTCGCTTTGTAGACTAGCCTAGCCTCGAACTCACAGTGATTTGCCTGCCTCTGCCTCCCAAGTGCTGGGATTAAAGGCGTGCACCATCACCGCCCACCTTTAAATATGATACTTGATTTAAAAAAATTCAAGCCTAAAAAAAAAAATTCAAGCCTGAAATGGTGGTTCATACTTGTAATTCCAGCCCTTGGCAGGCTGAAGCAGAGAGATTGCTTGGGTTTAAGGTCAGCTTGGGCGATATTTAGAGTTCCAGTGTCAGGTGATAGTAGCACATGCCTTTGATCCCAGGACCCAGAAGGCAGAGGCAGATGGATCTCTGTGAGTTTGAGGCCAGCCTGTTCTACAGAGTGAATTCCAGGCAGCCTGGGCTATAGAGTGGTCTTGTCTCAAAAAGTGAAATAAAACAGAACAGCATACAAATGGATCAGCTGCATCATTATTTTAAAGAACACTCAAAACTGGGTGTTTCTGTTTAAAAAAAATGTCAAATAGGAATTGGCCTATTTTATGAAAGTCTGAGACCACTTTATACCAATAAAAATAACAAGCATCATTGTACCTCTTAACGAGTATACATTTGTGTGCCTCAATAGAAGTTGGACTCTTAAGATAAAGTATACAAGGTTAGCTGCACACCAACCAGCTACATTCATTAAATACTCTCTGTACCCGTCACTGTACCCGTGTGCTCACAGACATACATGCAGGCAACACACACACACACAAAACTAAATCTTAAAAATAATTTGTTAGTAACTATGATACTCAACACCTGTAACAAGATTGATTAGAGCAAGCATGCTTTGTGAAGACTCATTAAAACCTCTTGCAAAGATTTATGGGAATACTGGTACTGGCGTTGTGAAAATGGTGGTGGAACAAGGTAGAGTCTAGTTCTAGGTGTTTAGGTGGCCGCCCAAGCTGGGCCCGTAGTTCAGTTGGTAGAGACTTCCCTCACATACATGAAGCTCTGGGTCCAGTCACTCACGTCTCATGCCTACGATCTCAGCGCTTGGAAGACGGAAGCAAGACGATCAGAAGGTCAAGGTTGTCCTCAGCTTCGGAGTGGTGAGAGCCTCAGATTCGCGTTTTCAGCTAGCGAACACTTACTTGAGGGACACAGTAGCTTCTGTCCCGTTTATTACCAGCAGGGTGTAATGAGCCTCTTCTCCCACCCTTTCCCAATGCTTAGTAGTTAAATGGGCTATTTCTTATTTTTCCTTTTTTTGATACAGGGTTTCCCTGTGTAGTCCTGACTGTCCTGGAAATCTCTATGTAGACCAGGCTGGCCTTGAACTCACAGAGATCCTCAGGCCTCTGCCTCCCAAGTGCTGGGACTAAAGGCCTTCGCTCCCATGCTTTGTAAGCAGAGACTGCTCGTTCATTTCCTGGCCGTCCAGACCTGAATAGTCATACAGAAACTGTATTAATTACAACTGGCCAATAACTCAGGCATATTTCTCGTTAGCTCTTACATCTTCAATTAATCCATTTCTATTAATCTGTGTATTGCCACGAGGCTGTGACTTAATAGTAAGGGTCTGGGTCCTTCTCCTTTGGCAGCTACATGGCATCTCCCTGACTCCACCTACTCTCTCTATCATCTCTGTTTGGATTTCCTGCCTGGCTTTATTCTGCTAAGCCATTGACCAAAGCAGCTCCTTTATTAGCCACTGGTAATAAAGCATATTCACAGCATACAAAGGGGAATCACACATCAGTGCTTGGCTTACTCCCTCCTTTGCAATAGCAGTAAAATTTGACTTCCTGATTAATAGGGGCCAGTGACTGTCTTCTGCACATCTGTAACTAGAGTTCCTGCTTTAAAAATATCTATTAATAAGCCGGGCGGTGGTGGCGCACGCCTTTAATCCCAGCACTTGGGAGGCAGAGGCAGGCGGATCTCTGTGAGTTCGAGACCAGCCTGGTCTACAAGAGCTAGTTCCAGGACAGCCTCCAAAACCACAGAGAAACCTTGTCTCGAAAAACAAAAATATCTATTAATAATAACATGCTAGATATTGAGGGTCTGAACAGTCTTTTTCTCTGTACTTGGGATGTGTAGATGGAGTAATTCCCTCAAAGCAGATCCCACTTTCTCTTCATTGGAAGCTGAAACACACAGACCATTTGTGTTGCCAGGTTTTCACCAAGTGCTTCTCTCTCCCACAAACCTCATTTACATTGGGTTCCAAGATGCAAGCTTTAAGTCCATCCAGTTCTGTCTTTATTGCTGCCTGGTCTGTAGGTGCTAACTTAGTCCATGTCTGTGTATCTGACTATCAGGGAGGTAGTCCACATACAAATTAAGCCCCAGAATCCTTCGTGTGCTTTGCTGTGCCCCTGGGTCTCAGGCTGAGCTTTCTGCTGAGTTGTCCAGTCCATTGTTTTTGTTTCCTGAGAACAAGCCTTAGCCTTTGGTGGCTTCTTAAAGATCCAATGCCAGGATTTTATTGATTTACAATGATTTTCATAAAACTAGTTGTCAGGTATGATTATGTACATTTTGTTTTGTTTCGGTTTTGGTTTTTGAGACAGGTCTTTTCTGTCTAACAGCCCTGGCCATCCTGGAACTCTTTCTGCAGACCAGGCTGGCCTCAAACTCACAGACATCCACCTGCCTCTGTCTCCCCAGTGCTGGGATTAAAGTGTGTGCACCACTGCCCAGCTTGTTTTCTGTAAGGGCTTCTCTGCAGGCTCTGGTTTTCAGTGTGGGTGTGGGCTTAGGAACGAGTCCCAGCATGGTTTCCCCTTTCTCTTCATGGGAAACATGCTATGGGCATCTAAGTTTTCTATAGAATCGCTGTATGTTTGCTAACTGAATGCACATAAAGTTCCAAAACTGTTGGTTGCCTGGTGGAGGACAAGGTAGCTTTAATCCCCACACTGAGAGGTAGAGGCAGGCAGCTCTCAGTGATTTTGAGACCAGCCTGGTTTACCTAGCAAGTTTGTTACCCAGTGTGACATCACCAAAAATATATTTGTGTGTGTGTGTGTGTGTGTGTGCCAGAGAGAGAGAGAGAGAGAGAGAGAGAGAGAGAGAGAGAGAGAGCTTAAACACGACTGTTTCTGTGTGAAAGGGTAGGTTTCGATGGACCGCAGGTCTCCAGACTTGTGTGGCAAGTGCCCTTTCAGTGACCTCACGGCCAGACTATTTGTCTTTTTGTCCTTGAGCTATAATAGTTTTTTCTGAAGACCAGGGCTAGGATTCGAGTTGGGGAATAAGGCAGAACTATGCAAATTTAGGAGTTAGATAGTCTTTATATAAATATTTGATGTTTTATTCTTTATGCTACTGTTATTATTTTTAAAATACGGCCATAGTGCGTTGTCCTGAAGACTGCTTTGGCAACGCGTTAGATTTTGCTGCATTCACTGCAGTATCAGTAGTGTAAACTGTTCTGGAAAGCAGTTTATGAGCCTTCCGCAGGGGAGGCCCGAAGCGGCCGTGGGAATTGTCCACACGCATCTGGTCTGTGCGCAGTGCGACAACGTTGCACAGCCACGGGACAGAAGCAGCTCTCCCGGACTTTGTCTCCTTCCTGCCTGCTCCCTGGCCGCCCCAGTTGCTGCAGAACAGCCGGACTTTAGTGATCGCAGAGAGGAGGCTTAGATTTGGACGGAACTAGGAGACGTGCAGACTGGTCCCTGAGCAACTGCTGAGGCTGCCGGCGGTCCCCTGCGCCCTGCTCCCTGCCTCTGCGCCCTGTCTGCTCTGCAGACAGAGGATGCCGCGCTTCAATCGGCCGCCGCCCCCTGCTCCTCGCGCACCACCTGCCAATGCTGCGGAGCCCAAGTCCGATGGTGTTCTCGCCATGACTTTTAAGATTTTCCTCCTCTTTGCAGGACTTATGGTTAAAGTACCTGTGGGGCTATATTTTTCTTGTAAATTGCTTCTTTTCCAAAGCCTGATGTTGATGTCCCCGGAAGACAGCGCCTTTTATGCTACCATTGTCTCCGTGGTCGGGCTGCATGTGGTTTTGGCAATTTTTATTTTTATAGTATGGAAGGAGGGTTTGCCACAGTGGCGGGAAAACAAAAATGATTAGGGCAGCAGGGAAGAGCTGCAGTGCTGGGGGTGGGGGAGTTATAAATAAGGGTTTTTTTTCTTTTTCCTTTTTCTTTCTTGTTCGTATCAAATGTGCTTTTTTTAAATTTTTAAGGGTAGGGGGTGGGTAGGGAGAATTATATACTGCACCTAAAAATGCAGTGAAAATGGGGTGGGGGGGAAGGCCGACAACATTCGACCGCTTGTTTCGTGCCAAATGCTTTTAGATAAGGACGTGATGTTTTTGTCTGATGTAAATACTAATTCTAGAATAGGCAGCCAGGTTGGAAGTACACTGTAATTAGATGTTTTTTTTGTGAAATTTGTGTCGTGATGTAATTTTTGTGGCGTGGTGTGACTCAACTCAGCGGCAGTTTTTACAATACAGTAAGTATCCGTGTTGTTCTGCGTCATTTTCCGCGAGGCTGCCAAGATTGCTGCATTGAATGGTGTTCTCGTGTTCAGATATTGGCTGCCAGAATCAGCCCTCATCGGTTTTATTAGGTGCTTCCGTGCTAGTACATTCATTGAGGTCTTAAGTGTAGGCGAAACCTGAGGAATTCATTTAAAATGAAAACTGTTGGATTTAGGTTGCAACAAGGTGCTGCTGACGCAGAAGACTGAAAGGAAGGTTTCTGTAAATTCATCCTTCTCTGCAGCACCTCTAACAATGACTTCCCCATGGGCAAGTTAGCTAGTGGTTTAAGTTCCATCTACAGTAGATATTTCCTATTTGGTGTTTTGTTTGTTTTGGCTTTTGTCACTGCTTTGATTGAAATAGCAGATGGGTTTTAAAATCCTAAAGCGCGAATATCTTGTGATGGTATCTAAAGTCAGCCACCGGCACGCGGGTTTATCGATTTGGCTGGAAAAGCTTCTCGTGCCAGATTAGAAATTATGTTAAATTTTTGAGTTTGGATTATGCCTGCTTGTTGACTGTATTAGTCCTTGGGCAGTTCCTTATTAGAAAAATTTCAAGATGTGCATTTCACTGATGCCATTAAATATGGCTCACCACTCACTTGAATTATATTCATATCTATTTTGGTATTTGGAGTGTGGGGGGGAGTGCGACAAAATGGCCTTGGGCAGTGTTTACTGATTCCTTGAAAGCTGAGTGTAATCTATATTGGGAAAATGGAGCGTGGCTCG
The DNA here is from genome assembly GCA_025134845.1 of Neodon shergylaensis. Classification (NCBI taxonomy): domain Eukaryota; kingdom Metazoa; phylum Chordata; class Mammalia; order Rodentia; family Cricetidae; genus Neodon; species Neodon shergylaensis. Next base: position 2,512,890 of record JABTXL010006999.1, on the reverse strand, counting down.
CGGTGCTCCCTGTGTTCACAACTGTTTCATTTATCTAAGGCGCTTTCAAAATAGCTGTTTCCTAGTGCTGCAGAAATATCCTTGGTGTCTAGTGTGCTATTTTGAACACTGGCAAATGTAAACGAACAGATTTCTCTTTCTGGGCGTCACGGTTTTTCTTCTTCCCAGTAGCCACCTCTCTATCGCTGTCCAGTTCCCGCGCTTACATTATCCCTTTTCCTTTGAAGCCTCTGCCCCCTGCTGGCCGTGTCTAGGAACAGCCCTCCCTTCAGCTCTGGCCCTTTATCCAAATCCACCCCCACTCAAAGGTGGGGGTGGGGAGGTGGTGTTTTTTTTTTTTTTTTCCTTTTCCCCAAATGGATAGATGTTTTTGTGTTACATTTAACTTCAGAAGTAGAATTATTCCATTTTCGTTTGTTCCTCCTGGGCAATCTTTTGTCATAAGTGGGAATATGCTTGCTAAAAAAACATGTGGATGAAAGTAATTTGGGTACCGTGTCTGCGCAGCCTCACCGATGCTGCTCACAGAGATGTGGACGTGCTGCTGCTGCTCTCAAACTCCGCCTACTACGTGGCCTAGTAAGTTCACATTCATTTAAAGCTTTTGTTTTTTGGTAAATAATTTGGTTTTGAGAATTAACTTTTTTTGTTTTCATGTTTATATATGAAATTTCACTGATCCCTTTAAATCATCATGTTTGATTTATCACTGTTTTAGTATTATTTGGTGTTCATCAAAGCCTGGGCGCTACGCATAGATTTTTTTTTCATGAATGGCTGCGTGTCATGGCTCGTTTTGCTGTATTTTTTCCTGCTGTTGAACACTGAACTCCTTGCAGCTTTTTGTCACTGAATGATGCAGCTCTGCAGATGCATAGCTTGCGTGTGCGCATGCGCACGCCAGTGTCTCCATGGTTACAAGCATATGATTATGTGAGTTTCAGTGTCTTCTTGGTTACAAGCATCTGATGAATTATGTGACTTTGGTGGTTTGTTAGCGCCATCTCCAAACGAGCATTTAACTGTGACACTGCCAAAACTGAAGTGTCTATTTCTGGAGCTGCCAGAATACAGGTTTAGCGTATATTTCCTGAGTAAATATTTCCTTTACTTTTGGCAGTTTGAGCTGCCATTTTCCTGTCATTCTCTAAGCCTTTTCCTCTTTGATTCAGGTATCAGGCCCATTATTCCTTATTATTATTCCCTAACTAAGGTGTTCCAATATGTGTATTACTTTCATTTTAATTAGTTTTCATTTTCATTTTGTGTTTATAAAACTGAAATTATTTTTGCCTTGTAATTGATTTCCTGTTTGTGTGTAAAATTCTCCAATAGTGGTAAAACTACATTTTTTTTTTTTAAGACAGGATCTTCTGTCTGTTGTGTAGCCCAGGGCTGTCCTGGAACTTAATATGTAGACCAGGCTGGTCTGGAACTCAGATGTATGGGCTTCTGCCTCCTGCATGCTGGGCTGTTACTCTTGTTTTATATATACTTTTTAATGTTCACTTTGTTCTAGAATGCATGCGGGGAAGATTCTATTCTAATTGCATGTGGTAGCTTGTTATATTGTACCTCTGCTTTGGAGTCACAGCCAGACAGACATTTGCTTTTAACCCTCTTTTCACTAGTTATGATGATGAAGTTGATAAAGTAAACCAGTATCAACGGCTGAGCCTAGAAGACCTGGAAAAAATCGAAATAGGTAAATGCAAACACATTAACTAACTCAGAATAATCCAAGCCACCTGTAGTGGCAGACTTCCCTTTTCTCTTTAGAGACTAGTGATGGGCACCGTCGCTTTCATCTTGTGCCTTGTGAAAAGAACTCCAGTCACCAGAAAGCTTAAGCAATTACTACTGAAGTAGTGTTTTGTTTTTTTTTTAAATATTTATTTTTATTATGTGTACAATATTCTGTCTGCGTGTATGTCTGCAGACCAGAAGAGGGCACCAGACTTCATTACAGATGGTTTTGAGCCATTATGTGGTTGCCGAGAATTGAACTCAGGACCTTTTGGTTTTTCAAGACAGGGTTTCTCTGTAGCTTTGGAGCCTGTCCTGGCACTAGCTCTTGTAGATCAGGCTGGCCTTGAACTCGCAGAGATCCACCTGCCTCTGCCAGGAGCCTGTCCTGGAACTAGCTCTGTAGACCAGGCTGGTCTCGAACTCACAGAGATCCGCCTGCCTCTGCCTCCCGAGTGCTGGGATTAAAGGCGTGCGCCACCACAGCCCGGCTTGAAGCATGGCCTCATTAAGTCATGTTTGTGACAGAACCCTAACAAGGCCGCCTTGTTATGGTTGTAGGGCATGGACATGCATGAAATGTAATAATGAAACCCACGAGTAACACATGCATAAAAACATTTTTTATGGGGCTGAAGAAATGGCTCAAAGGTTAAGAGCACTGGCACCTCTTCCAGATGTCTTGAGTTCAGTTCCCAGAAATCACATAATAGCACAACCATCTATAATGAGATCTGGCACCCTCTTCTGTCCTGCAGGCATACATGCAGGAAAAATACTATACACATAAGTAAATATACTTTCTATTGTTGTTTTCGAGACAGGGCTGTTTCTGTGTAACAACCCTGGCTGTCCTGGAACTACCTCTTGAGACCAGGCTGGCCTCAAACTCACAGAAATTCTCCTGCCTCTGCCTGCCCTAAAACAAAACAATTTTATGCTGGGCAGTGGTGTGGCATACCTTTAATCCCAGCACTAGGGAGGCAGAGGCAGGAGCATATCTATGAGTTTGAGGCCAGCCTGGTTTACAGAGTGAATTCCAGGACAGCCAGAGCTGTTACACAGAGAAACCCAGTCTTGGAAAAACAAAAACAAGACAACCCATTTTTACAAACTGTCATAAGTTTATACCTTTTTATTTAGATTATGAAAAGAAATATGCTCACAGTTAACTGGTACATGTGGTTTTTTTTTTTGTTTTGTTTTGTTTTTTTTTTCGAGACAGGGTTTCTCTGTGGCTTTGGAGCCTGTCCTGGAACTAGCTCTGTAGACCAGGCTGGTCTCGAACTCACAGAGATCCGCCTGCCTCTGCCTCCCGAGTGCTGGGATTAAAGGCGTGCACCACCATCGCCCGGCTACATGTGTGTTTGAAGTAAAGGAAGAGAATGTTGTATGCAGAAACAAAAGTTTAAACATCCTCATTTGTGTTAGGTCCTGAACCTACTCTTTTCGGCAAACCAAAGTTTTCCTGCATGCGACTGCACTACAAGTGTAAAGGGTCAAGTGGTTACTTCCACACACTGAGAGCTGTGATACGCAGTCCAGAAGAGGATGGGAAAGGTATGAAAGAGGGAAAGGGAAATTATTCAGATAGATTAGTAAGTTCATTGCTTGGGACACTGGTTAAAACTGACTCTCTGTTCCTGTTTGAATGGGTGGTGTAGTCTGGGCAAGGAGCTGTGTGGCGGGAGTTGTAGTGTTTGGTCCTCAAGGAGGTTACACGGGTTCTGAGGCTTTTCCTACCTAGTCTTAAGAGGCAGCAGACATGGACCACTCCTTGTTTGTGGGTGCTGTCCTGGCGCCTCCCAGTCATTGGATCCCTGAGCGCTAACCAGATGTTTAATTGCTGCTCATTTAGCTCTTTGCTCTTTACTCTGTTCTGTTAAAATCACTGTTTAGAACATTTTGATTTAGTAAGGTGGAGGGTAGTGAACAAGCAGCAGTTTTCTGTAGGTTGTAGGCAAACTAGTATTGTAGTGTTTGGGCAATTAGTAAGGGCTGTGTTTGAATTCCAGATACTCTTCAGTGCATCGCAGAGATGCTGCAGATCACCAAGCAAGCCATGGGGCTGGATGTTCCCATAGTTGAGAAGAAGCTTGAGAGGTCAGTATCAAGAGAAGACATCATTTAGAGCCAGATGCAGAAGTGCACACCTGAAATCCAGCATCTGTGAGGTGGACGAGTTCAAGGCCAGACTGGGTATAGAGACTTAAAACAGGAACAAAACCCCAAAGTAGAAAACAGCCACCCAAACAGCAGCAAAATACCTCACACACTGCATAAATGCACTAATATATCACGGTTCTTAAGAAATACAACTTAAAACACCATGGAGTGCTGGCATTATAGGCTTATGCCACCAGACCCATTTATACTGTGCTGGAGACTGAGCACATGGTTTCATGCATGCCAGGGAAGTCTCCTACCAACCGAGCCAAAGGCCCTTTGTTTTGGGGAGACAGGCTTCAATTCTTGACGTTGCCTCAGCCCTAGAATACAGGGATTGGAGTGTACACCGCCTAGCTTTGATAAGGTTAGCCCTCTGTTGACTGTACTTTCTCTCACTCTGGAACCCTGAAGAAGCTTCAGGGTCCTTCTGTTTTGTTGCCTGTTAAAATGAGATAAGGAATGTCAGAAAGGTTGCAGATTGAATGGTAATGTACTTAGAAACACCTAGCACATAGCCTTAAAAATCCAACTGGTAAAAAGTTTGATTGCCGCCTTTTATCTTTTCATGCTTAGTGGATTTCCTCAGAAGAGGGACCAGGAGAATGCACTGAGGGAGACTGCTTCCTCGTTTGCCACTCTTAACCCTGCAGCACCTTAGAGACCTTATTTTCAGCTTAAGGAATTCTTAACTGTCTCAAGTGACATGGTACTTCTATTTCGCTACCCAGATGTGTTTAATGCAAATACTAGCCTTTCCGTGAGTACTTAGCTAAGCAATACGTGTAAAACTGATGAAACATGGCTCACAGGGCCGAAGACAAAGTCCTTCTGCTTGGACCACAAGTGATGCTGAGCTCTAAAGTAACCAGAGGGCACGTCCCAATGTCATGAGTATACAGAGAAATGCAGGGTTTTAAGCAGACGTTCCTACCAGCAGCTTATTTCACATTTACAGTATGTGGGCTTTTCCTTCTCCCGAGCACTGCTCAGGCTCTGTTCCCGCTCCACTAGGGTAGGAGAGCTGTTCCTGTCCATTCTTAATGGCGACAGCTACTCGGGCACCTACTCTTCCTGCAGTGCTCTTGTGGTAGGTGATCCTGCATGAGCTGAGTGCTGATGTGCACACAGGGACATCTGATGACAAAGGAGAGAACACAGATTAACTATATTAGATATCCCAGATCCATCCTGAGGCTTGAGATTCCTGCAGGTTCCTACTGCAGCCAGCTTAGACCTGCATGTGTAGTACAGCCACTGCACTAGACTTTCATGCATGCATTAGACTTTCACTTCTCAGAACAGCAGCCTCATGCCACACGAGGCCCTGGCCTTTGAAGTGTGGTGGGTCCCAGTTCAGTTATGCTGTAATCACACTACTGCACACTAACCATTTTAAAGACCTCGTGCAAAAGGAACAAGATACAAGTCTCTGTATGTCTGTGTTGAATTGTAGTATTCAGTGTGTAAGTAAACCTTTGATTCTACCTGCTCTAATGTGGCTGCTACAAAGTTTTTAGTTATATCCTCCTTGTCTTTCTATCAGCTGGTGTTTAGTGCCAACTGCAGGCATTTGGGTTTATCAGTTAGCAGTGCCCTGCTCCCAAGAAATCTGGGCTACTTACAAAGCATTTAATGGTATTAGTTGGTGTATTTTGGATTCCATGAGAAATTAACTTCTTTCTCTTCTAACTTACAGGAAAAGCAGTAAGCCTCATGAAGACATCATTGGTATCAGATCCCAAAATCAAGGCTCTCTGGCCCAGGGGAAAAGCTTTTTAATGAGCAAATTTTCATCTCTAAATCAAAAAGTGAAGCAGACCAAATCCAACGTGAACATCGGCAACCTACGGAAATTAGGAAACTTTACAAAGCCTGAAATGAAAGTGAACTTTCTAAAGCCAAACCTAAAAGTCAATCTTTGGAAGTCAGACAGCAGTCTTGAGACCATGGAAAACCCGGGAGCGATGGATAATAATAAGGCCCAAGGGGAGTCTGATGGGGACATGTCTTCAGATAATGATTCTTACCACTCCGATGAATTCCTTACCAATTCTAAGTCTGAGGAAGACAGGCAGCTAGCCGATTCTTTAGAGAGTGTAGGGCCAATAGATTATGTTCTCCCAAGCTGTGGTATTATTGCTTCAGCTCCTCGACTAGGCAGCCGATCCCAGTCTGCCAGCAGCACTGACGTCAGCATTCCTGTCCCCTCAGAAGCTACTGTTGGTCATGGAAGTGGACCTGGAAAAGGCCAGGAGTCTCCCTTGAAGAAACCCCCTTCTGCTGACAACATGCGTGTACTGACTGGCTTTGCCAAGCCTGTGGATGTCTACTGCCACAGATTTGTACAGGATGCGCAGGACAAAAGGTCTGATCTGTCAGAGACCAGGTCTGTGTCTCACAGTAGTGAGGAAGGAAATCAAAAGACTAGCCCTGTTTCTAATGAAGAAAACCAGTTGGAGCCTGTGGGACTGGTGCCTTCTCGACCATCCCAGTTAAATGTCTCCTGTTCTTTGGCAGGCCCACAGTTTTTGTCAGTTGAACCAGCACATCCAGGGGTCTCTCAGCAGAGCCCCAGTTCCGGGTCCAGCCTGCTGGAACTGGAGGCAGGGCTTTGTGTGACCCCTTCTCCAGAGAGCGGCAGCAGAGCAGTCTCTCCCTTTGCAAAGATCCGCAGCTCCATGGTCCAGGTTGCTAGTATTACCCAAGCTGGGCTAACACATGGGATAAATTTGGCAGTGGCCAAAGTTCAAAAGAGTCCAGCAGAACCTGAAGTGGTCAATGAAATTCAGCAAAATGAACTTAAAAATATGTTTACACAATGCCAGACACGAATAATTCGAATTTAGATTTTAGTCACAATCTTATGGTTTTTATTTAAAAACTCAAAATGAAGTTTTCATCTACTGGACTTTTTTTTTTTTTTTAAAGAAACAGTTTCTCTGTGTATCCCTGACTGTCCTGGAACTTGCTCTGTAGACCAGGCTGGCCTTGAATTCAGTCCATCTGCCTTCTGAGTACTGGAATTAAAGGATTGCCCCACTACCGCCCAGCCATTTCAGGCTATTTTAACCAGTACTGTGTTTATGAATTACAAATTCTAATTACATTGTTGACTGGCACTTGTTTTTACAAGGAGTCTGAACCTGAGCAAATTCCCAGAAGTCCAGACTACAAGTGACCATCTTAGACTGTAGGCCAGCCTAGCAAATACACAACAGAGTGGTTTGTTGATCTCACTTGGGAAGGTTCAGGAAAAGAACCAAACTGGTGTTTGGAGGGAAGGGGAGCTAGTCTCGGAAGCAGGTGCAGCGTGGATACACCATGTAAAGTTAGCGTTCTCCCGCTCCGTCAGTTCATTCCTGTACATTGCCCTAGAGGGGAAATTAGACATTTAGATTTTAGTGACTTTTACTAGTGTGCAGAAGTATCTAAATTTTTTTTTAAAAAGTAGTCTTACCAGCTTAACCATTCTCTATGAAGTTGAGAATCAATAATGGTAAACAATGTATTTTCTTTGATTCCAATTTCTCCCGTATTCTTTTTTCTCTCCCAAATTCCTGAACACACACGGGCTTGCCTGTCATAAAGCCCACCTGCTTCAGGAACAGAAGATCATGTATACTGACTGACTCTAGGAATCTCTAGAAAATCAAGTTTTAACTCTTTCAAGAGGGACACTTAGGTTCTTGAACCTAAAAAAGATGCAGGTTAATACTGGTTTTCTAAGTGACTGGCCACCAAGATCACTGGCCTCTGCATCCCAGAGAAGGCTGTATGGCACATTCCAGCAAGCACCGACGTCTGGCATCCTTAGAGCCTTACCCTTGTGAAGTGACTCAGTTAACATTCTGTCTGCTGTGACCTGATAAGCATTCCGTTTTGTTATTTATTGAAGTGTCGAGTCCTGTGACTGTTAAAGTACCACTGTAGCTCGAAGCATCAATGTGTATGAGAATTCCTTGTACAGCATTTAACAGTACTTTGGTTTTCAAAGAATTCATAAGTGGCAAGTGTGCTACAACCAAACACTTGTTTTGAACTTTTTTGATTAAAGTGTTCTTATTTTACAAATGGAAACTGTATTTTAAGTCCCAAACATTAAAAACTAGATGCTGCAGTCTGTCCTTCCCCTCTTTTCCTTCAGGCTCTGGATCCAGGTAGTTAAGTGCTGGCAGCTGGGTTGGGGTGTGGGTTGGGTTTGCAGAGGTGACCCACAGGAAAATCCGGCAACACAAGTGAAGGCAATGGTTATTTCCAAAGAGGCCATAGATGCCTGGTCAGGGCTGCAGCTTGCCTTGACGCAGAGCTATGAACATGAACATCCTTTGTGTAGGCCAGGAAGAGACGGTGCCTCAAAAGGCTGAAGGTTCCGGTCTCTTCTAGTTTGACTTGGGTAGACGACATCCTGTGCTTCTAATTCATGAAAAAACGCCCACGGGTACTGGTAATTTGGAAGTTTTATTTACTGGACATGGTTACTCAAGGGAACTTTTCTGTAAGATCAAGCAAAATTATGACTTCTCTTTGGTAAATTACAGTTTACATTGGTACAGTTTGACAAGACAAACTAAAAACTTTGTTCTAGGACAAAAAAGTATTTTCAAAAATCTATGTGAACATCTTATTTTCAAAGGTTTAAGGAAGAGCTTGTCTACCAGTTATAAAAATGAAAACCAGTTAGAATTCTAATATGAACATTATTTACATTAGCTTAGAAAAATAGATTTGAGGTTAGGAAAGAACGCTGAACAGCTAGTAGTCTGTACTTCCTCTTATCAGGCTAATTCCTTGACTTATCAAGGCTGACCCTGTTTCCTTGGTTAACAATGTCAATGCAAGCCTCTTCAGCAGGAAAAAGATAAGGGACCACTGAACTCACCTGTTTCCAAATGAATTTCATCTTCACGCGCACCACAGAGAGCTTAAAAGCACTATTCTAACCTTTCTGAAGATTACTGTTGCCACAATTCTATATTAATTTGCAAATTATAAGTAATAACTTTTATTTGAAAATATGCATATCAAAATGAATAGGTCTGAGGAAGCCTACTTGTAATGTATGGGCCTTTACCGCACCAGCAAATGATGTTATCCATCTAACACACTTGGAAGCTATCTGATAAACTTATATTAAAAGCTCAAAATCCAGCATGATCATCAAATCAGCTAAATAATGAGGAAAATGATTCAAAGTCACCCCCCCCACACACACACAACAGGCTAAGGATGCAGCTTAGTGGTAAAGAACACGTCTCATGTGAGAGGCCAGAGTTCAATACACAGCACCGGAAAAAAAGATTAAATCAAGTCTTTCATGTTCGGACAAGGTTCCCTTCAGAGTCCCTTAAAATGACAGTTCCCAAATGCAGGGTGTGAGAGGAGCTAAGAACAACGTAGTGACCTGAATCACAGAGCCGCATCTGTCCCATTGAGAGCCTCCTGTCTGAGGGTGTCCTTTCATGGAAACAAAATGGTGATCACATTTTGGCAAAATCAATTGGCAACCCTACTCCAGAAATCTCTGGAAGTATTACTAGTGTATGAAATCTAAAAGTTGGGGATGCCTGCCATGGAAAAGCCTACTTCTGCAGGTTATTAACAGCTGCTAAGTAAGGGGGGCAAGTATCTGTCCAGATGTGAACACTGACTGACACTAGAGAGCTCACGAATCAATGCGAAGTGCGTCCCGACTAGATATACTCAGACAGACGGTATTCACACAGGCGTGGATGCACAGCTTCAGGGGAATGGCAAGTACGTCCCGACTAGATAAACTCAGACAGACTGCACTCACACAGATGTGGATGCACAGCTTCAGGGGAATGGCAAGTGCGTCCCGACTAGATAAACTCAGACAGACTGCACTCACACAGGCGTGGATGCACAGCTTCAGGGGAAGCCGGCACTCCAAGAGTCTGGCCTAAGCTGTAGCTACGGCTAAGGAAATGGTATGATCAGCAACATTATCATTATTAAACCTTTAATATCAAATACATTTTTGTACATCATAACTAATTATAAAACAAACTCCAAAACTCCATAAAACCAGTAAGGTAAAAGCCCTTACAGAGAATCATATAAACTTTAGGTGTCACCAGGCTTGATTTCAGGAAAAGTCATTGTTGTTTTGCCTACAAATCATCTATAAAACAGTATGGTATAAACAGATCTGAGCTGTGCAGCACGGAGGCTGTAGCTTGCCCGTTCTTCTCCAGTTCAGCCTCTAAAGCTCATTCCCGTTCACACACTTGTGCTGCTGAAGCCTGTGTTTTCTGGATGACTCCAGCTGCTTTGCTCTCAGCCATCGCTCTCGTGACAGTGTGGTCTGGCCAGCGCTCAGGGACAGAAACCTGGTTTGAAGTTTAAAAATTACCTAGAGTTAGGAAGATTAACTTAAAGTTTTAAGAACTAGGAAATCTTTGAAGCCCATCAGGAGACAAGAACATGGCTACTACACACGAGCAAAGGCCAGGTGTGACCTCACAAAGAAGCCCCGAGGAGCCAGAATGAGAGGGTCTCACTCTTAAAGACTGTGCCCCTGCTGAGACCACTGGTAAATGTAAACCTTGCAGAGTAAGTACTTCCACCAGGTGGGTATTCTTGATGACGATGATGCAGCCCGACTGCCCTTTCCTCTTCCTCCTCTCCACCCAGCCTCTCCTCCACTCTGCACCCACCCCTGTTTACTCCTCCTCTTCTATTCAGAAAAGTGCAGGCCTCCCATGGATATCAATCCATATATCAATTGCAGTAAGACTAATCCCCCCGCAACGTATTAAGACTGGACAAGGTATGAGGAAAGGGGTCCCAAAAGCTGGCAAGAGTCAGAGACAGCCCCTGCACCACTGTTAGGAGTCCCACAAGAAGACCAAGCTACACATTTGTAACATACAAGCAGAGGGCCTAGGCCAGTCCAGTCTCTATGGGCTCCTATGAGCTCAGGTTAGTTGGTTCTGTGGGTTTTCTTGTGTCCTTGAACCCTCTGGTTCCTACCTTCCTTCCACCCCCTCTTCTGCGGGGTTTTGTCTATGTTTGTGGGAGGCCCAGGGCTGATATCGGGAATCTTCCTCAACCACTCCCTGCCTTATTCATTGAAGCAAGGTCTCTCAACTGAACCCAGAGCTTACTGATATGACCGGGCTGGTCAGTTTGTTCTGGGATTCCTCATGGCCATGCATACCCAGATTTTAGGTGGAATCTCAACTTCAGTCCTCAGGCAAAAGCTTTAGGCATCTGCTCAGCCCAGGAAGGTATCTTTGAAGGAAAAGTTCTTTTGCTTTTAGAAGTCTGCCTCAGATCCTGTTGAATAAGTCAGAACTGCACACAGCCAAGAGAACAGGGAATTATGAGGCCGGGTGGTGGTGCAGGTCTTTAATCCCTGCACTTGGAAGGCAGAGGCAGGCGGATCTCTCTGGCCCAGGCTAGTCACAGTGAGTTCCAGGGCAGCCAGTACTGTTCACACAGAGACACCCTGTCTCGAAAAACCAAAGGAAGAAGGGGACTGTGGAGGAGAGCGCCACTTACCGAGCCACCACAAGCAGCTGGTGGAGATCATCTGCTGTGATACTCTGAGGGTCGTTTTTACGCATTTCCACGAAATCATCTTCAACCGCCTTTACCAAAAGAGCAATATACTTGTAAGTCTTCCTTCAAACCTCTTTAAGTGCATTTCAAACTATTTCCTTATTTTTATAAAGAGAAAGAAACATGGTCCTTGATTGAAGTAAAAATAGATGGACAAATGAGGCAAGATGGGTAAAAAGAGGAAGAGCCAAATTTAACCTCCATTACAAAATGCAGCATGGAAATTATTCTACATGCAGCCCATTTGAGAATGCCGAACAGGCAGAGAAACCAGCATCTTCCATGGTGTGAAGCCATTAAACAGGAGGAGACACCAGAGAAGTTGGCCCAGCAATGGGGGCTGCAGTGCACACCTGTAATCCCAGTATTCAGAGAGTTGAGGGAGAAGGACCACAAGTTACAGGGCTGCCTGGGACCAACACAGCAGAACACGACTGCAGTCGCCTTTGTCAAAACCCCGGAAACTTCCAGTAACTTAGGAATCAAGAACACAAGTGGCTCTTGGTAAGACATTTCAACTTGTTTTGTTTTCAAACCCCACACCCCCACCTGAGGTAATGTCCTTGAAAACCAACAGCCTAGCAGACTGCTGGAACAGCAATGGAACAGCGGAACAGGCAGGGCTGGAGTTCCTTTAGTGCACCACTCACAGAGGACTGCTACTCTGATCTGTAAGGCTGTCATTACTTAATCAAACTTAAACCCCATTATATATGTTCTACTATTGTTACCGCTAATATTTGCTGTGCTTACTATACAAATTATGCACTGGAAAGGGTTGTATACAACACGTTATGCCATTATGTGCATGGAAGATCTGGAAGTAGCCAGTTCCAAGTACCTACTGGGGGGACTCTTGAGCATGCATCACTCTTGGATGGGGGAGGGGGTGAGCCACTATATAAAGAATTAAAGGAGATATCAATAAGAAGAAAACAATGTTTAAAAAGAAGCAAATAGGAAATTCTATAGAAAAAAAATAAGGTAACTAATAGCAATAACAAATTGCTACGTATAGAAGACTTAAACAGGCACAAAAGTCAACCAACCAACTTCAAGACAGATAAAAAAGAGAAAAGGGAAAATGAACAGAGCTCCAAAGACCACCAAATTCACCTACCAAGTGACAGGAGGGCTAGCGGGAGAGGAAGCAGCAGGGGAACTGAAAGAAATAATGGCCTTAAACTTGAAGGGTGCTTGTTCAAGACATCATCAAATACTGTGCACACCAAGCTCAGCAAACTGCAGCAGGACAGACTCAATAGAAGCCCACTGGCATCTACTCAGGGTCTTGGAGGTGTGCTCCTTAAGGAGGAACGGCTGCTGACAACCCAGGGAACAGACTGTGGCATAGGATAAGAGCTTTAATCCCAACACTCAGGAGGCAGAGGCAGGCAGATCTCTCTTTTTAAAAAAAAAGGCTCAAAGGCAGGTGCTTAACCTCGTGAAGGCCCTGAGTTTCAATGAAAACACACCCTCAAGCGACACTAGAGTCCTTCAGATAGGAACAGAAAGCTGACCAGTGTAAAGACAGGCAGGGTGGTGTCTGCCTAACCTCACGCTCCCTCCAAGTCCAAGTCTAGCTTGGACTACATAGTAAAACCACAGATGACTCAAAAAAGCAACAAAAATTTTGTTTTCTTGTTTAAGCCTTTCCCCTCTGGTTTGAAAGACAACTGCACAAAGTGATAATTAGGTGTTATGGGTACACAACACACAAGGGCATAATCTGTGAAGTGATAACATGAACGAGGGAATGAAGAACAGACTGGAAAGGAGCAAATTTTCATGTATTAGTGTAGTTACATCATCTGCCAATCCTAAAGAGACCAAGGCTCCTAACTAACCTGATGAAGTAGGAGACAGACTGCTCGCTGCTCTGACAGACAAAGGAACTGGTTCTGATCCCTAGCGCTGAAAATAATTAAACCAAGCAAACAAAGCCAAAAGCAATTCAAATGCAGAAAGGAGGCGGCAAGTAAAAAGGACAGAGACTGAACCCACTTCACGCAGCAGATGACATACTAAAGGCTAAAGACGGCAAACACCAACTCTGCCTTACAGGTAACTGCGCTTAAGTCACATTAAGTGAACCCCAAAACTACAAGATTTCTTGCTGCGTTAAGACATACCTTGGTGATGTCATCTGAAATGTTGTAATCCAGAAACCTCAGGAGGGTCAGGTAGATGCGGAACTTGTTGAGCACAGACGGCAGCACAGCTGAGAGAAGGCTGTTCATGTACTCTTCCATGTTGGGCGGGATCAGCTGGGGCTGTAAGTGAATCTGGCAGTCTGCCTGGAAAGAGGAAATGAACTGATTTCTAAGGTCCTACGATAACCTACATTTAGAGGATGCAGCTCTCAACTTGGAAGGGAATTAGAAAATAGCAGGTATTTGAGGAGGGGAGTATGTTTAAAATCTCAGTGTACTCAATCTGTTGACTGCATCACAAAAGACATGAAACCATTGCAATGTGATTTTCTGTCTGGCTCAAGACAAGATCTTATCCTGTAAGTCAGGCTAGCCTTAAAGTCAATCTACAAACATTTGAGATGGACATAGCTCAGCTGGTGAGGATGCTTGCTGCCAAGCCTGATGCCCTGAGCACATGACGGAGAGAACAACTCCTTCAAGTTTTCCTCCAGCTCTACATTCCAGCCACTGCACGTGCACACATGCATCGCATGACTGGCAAAAAAAGGAACAAAGGGAGTAAGAACAGCAGTCTGGATTATTAAGGGAAATTAGCTTCTCTTTATTTCTAGATATTACAGGCTCTCCTACTAGTAGCTTTGGTTATCTTGTGATATTTGGGTTCTTAACAGTTATAAATTTTTACAATGAGGTAAAATGAGATACCAGATTCCCTTGTTAAGAACTAGCAGCTACCATCTCCTTTTTTGTAACTTATCAGTGGAACTCAGAGCCTCACACAGACAGGCAAGTGCTTTACTACTGAGCTGTACTCACAGGTCTTTTGAGGTACGGGTCTTACTATGCCACCAAGGAAGGATGTCACTTGGCCACCTTCTCACACCAGCCTCCTCAGAGTGTAGGATCACAGGCATGGACTAACACTCCAAGCTCACCCACAATTCATAAATAAATGCAACTTATTAAAATAATAAGCAGCACTGAGCTAAGGAAATGGTTCAGCCTGTGAAGTGCACACCCTTGTGGGGCAGAAGAGATGGTGCAGCAATTTAGAGCACTTAACTACTTTACAGAGGACAGTTCGGATCCCAGCACACACACTGGGTGGCTCACAAATGCATTTAACTTTAGCTCCAAGGCTCCAACCCCCCGGTTCTGGTTTCTGTGGCTGTGAATGAACATAGGCACACACCCACACTGATAAAATAGTAACACCTGGAGCTGCAGAACTGGCTCAGTGGTTAGGAGCATTTGCCGTGCTCTTGCAGAAGACCTTCGTCTGGTTCTAGCACATACATGGTGATTAACAGCCAACCCTAACTCCAGCTCCAGGGGATCAAATGCCCTCTTCTGTCCTCCATGGGCACCAGGGCATGTAAGTGGTGAACACACATACATGTATGCACGCATACACATAAAATAAAATATTAAATAAAGTGTGGTAAACACACATAAAATGTGTTTTGGCTTGTTTTAGAAAGGGTCTCTCTGTGTAGTCCTGGAGCTCACTATGGAGAACAGCTGGTGTCCAGCTCAGAGATCCGCATGTCTCAAAAAAAAAATAAACCTTCAAAACACACACACACACACACAGCTTGAGGTCTAGCCTTAAACCCTAGAATCTACATAAAAATGAAGGGTATGTTGGTATACCCTTGTAATCCCCAGGTGAATCTGTGGCTTGCTGGACCGTCAGACCAATTAGCCAGTCAGAGACCCTGTCTCAAAAGGTGTACAGTTCCTGAGAAACAACACCCAAGGGCGACCTGTGGCCTTGACACACACTGCACAAGTCCCTGCATCTGCACACAGGGACAATATAAGCAACAAAAATGGACAGAGTGACAACAATAACCCTCCACTTAACCATGAGCTATCATACCGGGAGCAGGGACCTCCCCTCAGATGTGATGAGGACGTTGATGTTGCACGGGAACTCCATCTGGTGGTAACTGAAGTCATAGTCTACCTTCTGCCAGGTTATCAGGTTGCTCAGGGCAGTCACATTATGAACACCTGGAAGAGCAAGACCGTTACTGGCACTGATGTGATTTTAATCACATACTCAAATTAGTTTGGCTGACAATGATCTTAACACATGTGATTTTCTGCTGCTTAGATAAAGGTAACAGTAGCCAAGAACTTAACAAGTGCAATGTCAGTAAGCCAGGTGTTAGGTAATAAGCTCCAGCAGTACTGGGCCAACCTGAACTTTCTGAGGCCAAAACTCACCCAATGCTAATGCCAACACAAAGTAGGACTCTGGCAAGTTCATTCCTTCCCAGGTCATGGTTATAAGATGGGAAATCATTTCTTTAGAAAGTAAGGTTGTTGAGTTTTCCCAATTTATCTATTTTTGAGAGAGGGTTGAAAGAAGAAGCCCAGGCTAGCCTTGAACTCCTAGTTCTCCTGCTTCTACCTTCCAAGTGATAGGAATGTTGGTGGGTGCCACCACCCCTGGATAAACCTTCCTGATTTTAGGCTCCCCTTTGCCTTATAAATTCCCAGCGTTCATTATTTTTTCATCTATTTTTTGTGCCCCACCTCCTCCCAGCACAGTGTCACTACTCCCAGCACTGCACGCTCTTCATGGGAACAAGATCTAGCAGCTCTCTCGTCTTTTTTTTTTGGGGGGGGGGGGGTGGATGACTGTGTAGTCCTGGTTGTCCTGGAATTCACTCTGTAAACCAGGTTGGTCTCGAATTCACAGAGATCCGCCTGCCCCTGCATCCCAAGTACTGGGATTAAAGGTGTGGCCACCATCTCCCGGCTTGTTTTTTTAACATATTCCATAACTGAGGCTAGTTTAAACCAAATGGTCTATTCCCCCCGCCCAGAAATCATTAAAAATTATTTATAGGATGTATAAAATATTACATTAAATCTTTTCTACCCTTTTTGAGCTAACAGGCAACCAACAGAATAACATAATAAAACAGTTAGTATACACAGTTTGTAATACATGCATGTTTTAAAGAAATCTGGTAACTTTAAGTTTGCCTTAGAAGTCATTGTTAGGTCTGATTAAATGGAGCAAAGCCACAAGAGGACAGGAGGTTTGCATGCCTACCTGAGGTGTCCAACTGCCCCTGCTCTAGAAGAGTCTCATCAATGACCAGGGACGTGTTGTTGGGCAGCTGGAGGAGACCGCTGACCAATCGGTTGGCTGTGTAGTCTTTGTGGGGAATGAGTTTCAATTGGTTCATGTTTTCTATCGTCATCTGTAGACGAAAAGACTGAAAAAGAAATTGTAATGAGGAAGGATCCAAGTTTCTCTATTAGAAAATACACACAGACACATACTGAGTCAAAACACGTGTGCTTCATACGGTAAGACAGCATTTCTAAGGGAAGAAGCTGTGGTCACACCACAAGCCATGCTTCTTACAGCTACTTGTTCTCCGTCTTCAGCTGGGCCTGGAGCACGCTGGAGAGAAAAGGCCAGCCACAGATACAAAGAAAATTTGTGTGTGTGTGTGGTGTTTTTTTTTTTAAGTCTTGATGAGTAATTTTTACTCTGAAACAAATAGTAGACAGTTCAAATATCAGACACCCAGAGGCTGAACTTTACTATTCCTTTAAGACAGTCCACACTGCAGCCCAGAGCATGGCCTCCCCATTCCTCCAGCCCCCACCACATTCGGCAGTCTCTTGTCTGCTCTGGACTCCTCTACTCATACATGGTGCAGCCTTCAGAAAAGCACAGGGTAGGGAGCCTGTGCAGGAAGAAGATCACAGCTAAAATTTAAGAGAATTTTAAATACGTTGGCTTAATTTTCTTAGAAACGAGAGTGGGAATTGTTTACAGATTCAGAAGAAGTCCCAGAAGAGGTGGGGCTTGTCAAAAAAAGGTGGCTGGCTGCAGAGATGGCTCAGTGGTTAAGAACACTTGTTCTTGCAAAGATATAGGTTCTACTCCCAGCATTCTCTGCTGGTCCCCATGGGCACCTGTCATGTACATGCTGCACCGACATACATGCAAGGTAAACACACACACATCTCAAAACAAAGAAAAGAGTGGCCAGGTGCTGGGGCTGAGACAGAACCACAGGCAGGACACATATAACCAGTAGTCAAAGCTGAGTGTTCTATTACAGAGAGGAGCACTGAGAAAGGGCCTAGTGCCAAATGAAAGAGGAGACAGGGTCAGTGAAAAACAAAAGAAGGAAAAGTGACCAGAACAAAATGCAAGCACACACCACACTGTCACTTAGCCTCTTCCTCCACCCTCTTCCATGTAAAAATGTAGCCTGAGAACCCCTGGGCTCACAACTGACAGCTGGATGGCCTCTGGCGCCACTTTGTGTCTGAGAGCTGGTACTACACCAGCTTCTTCGCGGACATCCCTTACTCCAAGTAGGAAAGAGGAAGGACATGACCCCAGCTAGGCAGCCACCAGGTCAGCTCCAAAACCATCCATGAGTCTTAGGCCATTCTGTATAGATGGGCATATGGGCATCACCAGTGTCTCCTATCCCATTTCAAGTGCTTTGCTGTCCTGCCATGAATTTTTTTTTAAAGATTTATTATGTATAAAGTGTTCTGCCTGCATGTATGCCTGCAGGCCAGAAGAAGGCACTAGATCTCGTTACAGATGGTTGTGAGTCACCATGTAGTTGCTGGGAATTGAACTCAGATCCTCTAGAAGAGCAGTCAGTGCTCTTAACCTCTGAGCCACCTCTCCAGCCCTCTGCCGTGAATTTTTAAAGCACACACCAGCAATTACTTTCTCGGTCTTGTACTACAAACACATAAAACTCAGAGAGCTTATTTCAGGAGCTGTGGGTTTTGGGAACTGCTAAGACCCTGTTACAGGGTTTATGAATAGGTCACACATTTACCCTCACTCCTTCAAAATGGAAGACAGATGAGTTTTACCATAGAGAACGTACAAACGCCAGCAACAGGCTTTCAGATACTACACCAGCTATCATCGACAACACCCCAGATCAAAACACATCACCATAGGTGCAAATGTGGAAACGGACTAGAAAATCTAGAGGTCTCCTACTAATGTAGAAGTTCAAGAGCTTGGGAAAACCCAAAACAGTGTCAGTTTTATGACTATTTTGATAAATATAGTAAATTATCCAATATAGAAATTAGTGAAAGCAAAGCCTGTTGAGTAAGTGGCCCCAAGTCCTTGGGACTCTGCTGCTTCCGCAGGGCCTGAAGCACAGCACGACAGGTTGTTCAGTGAAGGGCCTGCCTGGCTTCACTTTTTAAGACCCAAAGAAGTGGCCAGCATTTTTGGATATACCACTCATCAGAGCAATTCCCCTATCCCCAAGATCCCGACACACAAATGGTACACTCCAGATGGTTCCAAACAGTACCTAATTGGGCCATGGAGATAGGCAGCTGAGAGAACTGAGCTTATTTAGATCTCTAGTTTAATATACGTACAAAGGGCCAAACTGAAGGGCCAAACTGGTAGCGGTAGGAAGCATGATCTTGAGGAGTTACTGCCATTGCATTAATGTTTAGATTTACAAATTTGTGCTGGGCCAATCAGTGTCAATGCTGAGGGTACATTTTAAATTATGTCAGTTGGCGGGTGTTGTCGCTTGTCAATGAGATCCATAAGGAACACAAAGTTACTACTTGAGGTGAGTAGAAAATAATTGGCTTTGCTGTTCATAATACTTTATCAGAATATTATCTTACTGCTGGAACAAGGTGTTGAATGATCCGATAGAGGTGTTCTGTAAAGGTGCTATTTTGTGGGCAGCCACTCAGGTTAACTGTAAATTTTCCTAGTGGAAGAACATCTCTTCTTGTATATCTAGAAGAGGGGAAAAGAAAAAATAAAACAAAACAAACAAAAACAAAGGTAAGATACTGAAATACCAGCATTAGACATTTTGCAGAAGCAGGAAGAAATAGCTCAGTGGTTAAAAGCACTGGCTGCTTTTCCAGAAGACCATGGTTCAATTCCTAGAACCCACACAAGAGCTCACAGCCGTCCTTGGAACTCAAGAATAAGATGCCCTCTTCTGGCTTCCACCAGCACTGCATGCACAGATATGCAGGCAAAACAGCCATACACATAAAATAAAAATAAATTTAATGGTTTTTGCAGAACATCAGCTATTTTATCTATCAGAACAGCAGCAGTTAAAGAATAATCAATACTTAAACGACTGCTCACATGCCTTTTCACCCCTCTCCAAACATTTCAAGGTGGGCAGTATTAAGAACTCTCAAGTACAAGCAGAGTACCCTTATCCAAAATACTGAGACTTAAGTGCTTCAGAACGTTTGCAAACTTCCCTGGCTAAGCATGCCTAGTGTGAGCTAGTAGCTACTGCTTCCCAGTGTGACTTCAGCAGTATGCCTGTGGCTCAGCTACTTCAGACTTCCCAGCACTTCAGGCTTTTCCGTTAGGGATGTGCAACCAGTCAAACCATGACAGAGCTCTGATGTGAGCCTTGCTTCCAGGCATTACCTACTGTCTTGGATGCCACCAGAGAAAGGAAGGAGTTACACTGGAAAGATGCTGACTGTAACAGCATTTCCTTACACACGTGCGTGCACACACGCACGCAAAGTGTGAAGGTCGAACATTTTGGGAAAAGGTTACAGTATGGCACAAATATAATGAAATAGCACACAGTCATTAGAAAGCTTGTCAAGAAGGCAGGGTGTGGTTGCATGCCCTCAATCCTAGCACTCAGGAAACAGAAGCAAAAGGATCTTTATGAGTTCCAGAGCTAGCCTGGACTATATAGAAGGTTCCAGGCCAGGACTTCATAGTGACACCCTATGTTCAAAAAAACAAAAAAAAACAAAAAACAAAAACCCCCACAAAACCCAAAAAAAAAACAAAAACAAAACAAAACAAACAAAAAATAAAAAAAAAAAGGAAAAATGGAGCTAACTAAGCATTAAATGGAAAAAAACAAGATAAGGATCTGTGCTTTAACCACAAGTGACACCCACATTAGTAAACGTAACACGTGGATATAAACCAAAGAACACACACAAGTAGTAAATGGGAAGAGACTGGCATGGGAGAGCAGGCAATTTTCTTCCCGATATTAGGATACATTACTTTTTAAAGCAAAACAAAAAAACCTGTTGTGGGGTGGCAGCACATGCCTTTAATAGTCTCAGGAGGCAGCAGGGCGGTGGTGGCACACGCCTTTAATCCCAGCACTCAGGAGGCAGAGGCAGGTGGATCTCTGTGAGTTCGAGGCCAGCCTGGTCTACAAGAGCTAGTTCTAGGACAGGCAGCAAAGCTACAGAGAAACCCTGTCTCGAAAAAAAAAAATAGTCTCAGGAGGCAGAGACAGGCAGATCTCTGAGTTTAAGGCCAGTCTGGTCTACAGAGCAAGAGCCAGGACAGCCAGGACTACACAGAGAAACCTCATCTCAAAAAAAAAAAAAAGAAAAAAAGAAAAAAAAAAAGAAGGAAAAAAGGGGTGTGTGTGGAGGAGATAAAGTCAATATACAAACTAAAAAGAAACAAAGACAGGCATCATTGCTTAAAAGCAAAGCCTGGAGAAGTATAATACAAATGGGTATGGGTATGCAACTCAGTGGTAAGGCACAAGGAGACCCTGGGTTAAGCTACATTCCCATAAAGAAGGGGAAAAAGAATGCAGAAAAGATGCAACAGTTCGTTTCACTCATCAGTCATATACTGTCTGATCTTGCCTCTAATGTTTACTAAGAGGACACAATCAAAATGTTTTGTGTGGGGCTGGAGAGATGGCTCAGTGGTTAAGAGCATTGCCTGCTCTTCCAAGGGTCCTGAGTTCAATTCCCAGCAACCACATGGTGGCTCACAACCATCTGTAATGAGGTCTGGCACCCTCTTCTGGCCTGCAGACATACACACAGACAGAATACTGTATACATAATAAATAAATAAATATTAAAAAAAAAACACAAAATGTTTTGTGTGAAACTAAGACACGGTGAAAAAGAATCTGTATTTGGTGCAACATTTGTTCTATGGAACAAGAAAAATCCCATTTGAATATGGAGCTGACACAACAAACAACCGAAACCACACTTGTTCCCTTCCACTCTCTACCCCACACCGCAGTTCCCACGAAGAGCACAGCACTTACACTGTTGAGATGAGATGTAATATAAGGTATTCTGCAGCCAAACTATCTCCCAAGAGTGCATGAGTGAGGAATCCAAGCAGCTCTGCTCTGACTGGAGACAACTCAGACATGAAACTGGATACAACTGCAGAAGGAAGGAACAAAGGAAATGAGAGTGCGCACGCCAGCTCTGCACCAGTGCAAGAACAGGAAGGAACACTACATCTCTGGGGACAGTGAGCATGAACTTAGAATAATCATCAACAAATGAGGCCAATATTAGAGTGGGCAAGATGGCTCAGAAAATAAAGGCATCTGACACCAAGTTCAATGACCTGATAACCTAAGTTTGATCCAACGACCCACATAGTGGAAGGAGAGACTTCTTTATGTTCTCCTCTTACGTCCACATGCACGCCCTGGCACATGCATGCTCTACATCCCCCCACAAATAAAAGACAGGCTTTCTCTGTGTAGCCTGTCCTGGAACTCTCTCTGTAGACTAGGTTGGCCTCGAACTCACGGAGATCCGCCTGTCTCTGCCTTCCGAGTGCTGGGATTAAAGGCGTGCACTACCACCACCTGACCTTAGGCTTCATGTCAATGACAGAATAAAAGAGAAAATGGGGCAAAGCCACAGACGTTACTAGAGAACTCACTCTGCTGAGCAGGGACTATGGCCCACATGGAGGTGAAACTGCCTGCCACTCACGGGCCTAACACTTACACTTACAGGTTCTGCTCTCCTCCTTGTTAAGGCAAGTGGGTAACAAAGGGTTGATGTGCTGCAGCTTCTGGGCTAAAATGACATGAATTCTTGGCACTAACGAAGCTGGAGGACTGTGCACCCTCTGCTCCTCTGCCATGTCTGAGCACTCCATGGGGTCCAGCAGTGCAGAAGCATCCCTGTGGAGATACCAAATAGCAAAGAAGTACAAAAGACAAGCACTCTGAAGACAGACTCAGAATCCTGCTCATGGGATTCTCCATCTTCCCAAGGCAGAATGCGGTCCCTCAATCTAAAATGTTTCTTATCACTCAGAAGTGCTGGGTCGTGGCACAGCACAATGGGTGTCCTCTACTGCCCAGGACCACTGTGTTCAACTCAGTGAGTGAACAGTGCCATGTGCACGACAGAGAATGTCATTCACAAGACCATTTCAAATCAGAGGTTCCCTGAATTCTCATCACATCGCAACCCTGGGATCCTTTTCTCCAAAGCCACAAGAGCTTATTATTGAGTGTGGAGAATCATTCCCCTCTATCTTGTTAATGATCTTTGCTAAATTTTATTCTCATGTGATGCTCCACCACACTTCAAAGTGTGGGCAAATGATTAAAATGGTGTGAACATTGAGGTTTGCTAATCAATTCAAATATGATAGTCTCACTCTGCAGCCACTGAACAAATGACTAAAATGTGTAAAGTCTTCAACTATACTATGCACAACGGTCAACACTATACATACAAACTCCATCAGATCTCACAGTTCACAAAGTCTACCTCAGTCTGTGTTCTTCCCCTCTGAATCAAGAGGCCTCAGAAATCAAGTAATTTAGAAGGAAAGCTGTTGGGTGTTGTAGCACACACCTTTAAACCCAGGACTTGGGAGACAGAGGCAGACAGTGAATGAGTTTGAGGCTAGCCTGGTCTACAAAGTGAGTTCCAGGATAGCCAGGGTTACATAGAGAGACATTGTCTTGATGAGGAAAAATTTTTGTCAATGTTTTTGCATTGTTGTTTTCTTTTTTCCTTTTCTTTTTTGAAACTGGGTCTCACTATTGTAGTCTTGACTGTATTGGAACTCACTATGTAGAACCATGCTGGCCTTGAACTCACAGAGCTCCACCTGCCTGTGCCTCCTGAGAGCTGAGATTAAGGCCTGCTCCCCATCCCTGGCTTTTTCCAATATTTTCAAGTGTATGTAGAAAGCCAATGACCACGTAGCATTCAGCAAGTCTCCTGCAGGTGTGATGGTGCCAGTCCTTTCTTCCCTTTGGCAAAAGGAAAGATTGAACAAGGTCTAGATTCCCACATTTCATTATATAATTTTTAAAAATGGAAAAAACACAACTATACCATCCCTTATCAAACAAATAAAGGAGTAGGAATGAAATATGTAGCTACATGTTTTCCCAAAGGATGGATATATATATATGGGAGTCAGAGACTAGGACTCAGGTTCCCAGGGTGTGGGAACACACAAAGACATTCCTGGGGTAGCACAGTCCTCTATTTCTGTAGGGGTGGAGAACAGCTGGGAAATAAAACGTAACCACTCAAATGAATCTACATGTAATGAACACCAGAATCAAGATGGACAAGAGAGACACCTGGGCAGCTACAGAGGACAGCACCTGCATATGAAGACTCCCTCTGAAACAAAGGAGCACAGCCGCAGGTGTGCTGATGTAGACCTGCAACCTTAGCATTCAGCACGCAAAGGCAGGAATGACACAGTCGGAGGAAAGCCTGGTCCACAGAGTGGCGTGCTGTCTTAAAAGACAACAAATGAGAACACAGACACTGGAACAGACAATGGCCGTGCCACAGTGACACTGCTCCCCAATTCTGTGCACACTGTAGAACTGAGCAAAGCACACTGAGACAATGAATATACAACCACAGGAGGAAGAGACTGGAGTGGCAGAGCGTGTGCTGGCTGAGTGTGAACTCAGGGCTTTTTCTTTCTTGAGATTGTCTTGCTACACTACATGGTCCAAGTTGGTCTAGAACTCAATTCTTTCTGTCTTAGCCTTCTAAGTGTTGGGATTATGCATGTGTATTACCATGCACAGCAAATTCATAGCTTTACACAGAAAATATAGAAATACATTTAAAATGTTAATATGTGAGGATCTTTATCTATTACCTTCCATAAAACTCAACTCCAAATGAATCAAGCAGAGTATACTTGAATTTACAGGCTCAGGAAGACTTTCTAATGTGGGATGTCCTTCTGTGTATGCATTGCTTCTATTAGTTGATGAATAAAGCTGTTTCGGCCAATGGCTTAGCAGAGTAAAGCCTGGCGGGAAATCTGAACAGAGATATATAGACAGATAGATAGATAAATAGATAGGTAGACAGACAGATAGATGAAAAGAAGAGAGAGAGAGGGCAGAGTTGAGGAGATGCCATGTAGCCACCAAAGGAGTAACATGCTGCACCAGTAAGCCACAGCCTTGTGGCAATAGACAGATTAATAAAAATGGGTTAATTTAAAATATAAGAGCTAGCTAGGAATACGCCTGAGCCATTGGCCAAAACGGCTTTATTCATCAACCAATAAAAGCAACACATATTCAGGAGGACTTCCCACATCAACTTTCTTAACAGGAGCCCAGAGGACAGGCATTGAGAGTAACAACTGACAAATGGGATCACATGAAGTCCCGTGAGATGGCACAACCTTGAAGAAGCAGGGAAAAGTAGAGGTCTCTAGAGAACTGGAGAGTGCCTGGCGGGAGATTATGGAACTGGGTTTTTCTTCCCAGCATGATGTAATACCTCCATATAGAACAGAAGAACCCAGTGCACAGACTGGACAGGGATGACACAAAGGAAAAAGACTGACGAACTTTGCCAAAACATGGCAGGACCTTCCTTCAGGAAATACTATATCTTTCTGGGGTCTTTGATGCAGTTGAAGACTAGATAGTTATAGTTGCAGGTTTCTTTAGTCATGATAGAAGGTAAATTAGGTACAAACCTTTGGACTCACCAAGATAGGATAAATAATATTTTCTCTGAATTTGCCAAATACAAATGGACTGGATACTGTAGATGTAATCCTTACCTGATAATTGTTCTTACTGTATATAGTTTTACTATGTTAAAGCTAAAACCCTTCCTTTTTATTTAGACAAAGAGGGGGAAATGTGAAATATTACTTTAACTAGGCAAAGATGTGTTACATTTGTTTATGCTGCATTTGTTTAATTATATAAAGAAGTGTTGCTTTGACTGCCTAAGGCACCTCACTGGTCTAATAAAAAGCTGAATAATTAGGCAGAGGACAGATAGGTAGGGCTGAAAAACAGGGAATAAGTAGAAGGAGGAATCTAGGTTCAAGGGAAAAGAAAATGAGGAGAATGAGGGAGAAAAAGTAGGAGATACCCAGGGCCAGGCAGACACGGAGTAGGACATACAGAATGAAGGAAAGGTAAAAAGCCCAGAAGTAAACACAGATGAAGAGAAACAGGTTAAAACAAGTTATAAGAGCTAAGGGACAGGCATCAGACAAGGCCAAGCACTCATAAGTAATAATAAGTCTCTGTGTTGTGATTTGAGAGCTCATCGGTGGCCAAAACAAAGTATGTTGCATACAGTTTGCTCACTGTGGCTCCTACTAGCTGAATCTAGGAAAATCTGAATCTCAAAATACATGCTGATATTGAATAAAATGAGAGTTCATTGGTTCATACTGACATAAGAAATTACTTGAAAAACAACTGTAGGAGGGACACAGTAGAAAATGGCTACTGTAGCAGAGACAAAGTTAATGAAGTGCCTCTGAGAGACACAACACAAGTCAACAGATGCTGAGATGCACAAAAGTATCTTTCAAATTATTAACGGCAAAGTGAAAAGCGCTCACAGGTCAGGCAATACCACCCTAACTGAGTGATGGACACTAATGACACTCTTGTGCATCAGTGGCACAACCCTGGGAAGACTGCTGTGCCTGGCTGACTTCCATAGCCAGGGGTTGCCAGGATGGGATGAGGGTAGTACACAGAGGACAGCAATGACAAGCATGGCATGGGTGGTGTAACTGGTTAACTACCTGAAGACAGGAAAGGACGTTCTTTGTAACTCTCTGCCACTGTTTGAAATTATATCCAACGAAAAAGTAACAAAGAAAACCCAACAAACACTCACCTTTCTTCATTATTCAGTATGCTCAGGACAGGATCTACAGACAGCACACCATATAACTCAAGAACGTCATTGACTTTGAAGCAGTCCCAGTCTTCATAGACCTGACAACAACACAAAATCAGGTTAACACTGAATGACATAACCAGGTACTTGCCAGTCAGACAGCGAAGTCAGCAAACATGTGAACAACCACACTCCCACAGAGGCTGGCAGTCAGGCAAAAGCTAAACCAGAGCCAGGTATGTCCACAGAGCCTACCTGGCTGGTCTAATACTGACCTTGGACTCAAAGCAATTCTCAGGCCTCTGCCTCCCAGGTGTGGGGATTGATGTTTTAAAGCATTACAGTTTAGTTTTACTTTGCATCAGGGTCATGTTATTGTAGCTCATGCTAGCCTTGAGTTCTTGATCTTCCTCATCTCAGCTTCTAGAATGGCAGGACTAGGCATGTGATACAACACCCTTTATTTTAAATACAAGTGAGAAGTGGATTTTGAAAAGGTAAAATAGCAGAAATAATATGCAGTCAGAAATGACATAGGAAGGAAGTAGCTATGAATTTAAAAGGCGGTCCACTTTTGAATATGACTTTACCCCTTTGGTTTTGTGAAACAGGGTGTGTTGCCTAGCGTCATGACAAGTTGACAGAGCTCGTCAGTGAGGAAGGAGCCTCAGTTGAGAAAATGCCTCACAAGACTGGGCTATGGGCAAGCCTGCAAGGCATTTTCTTAATTAGTGTTAGATATGGGAGGATCCAGCCTATTGTGGGTGGGGCTGTCCCTGGGCTGGTGGTTCTGGATTCTATAAGAAAGCAGCATGAGCAAGCCTATTCCTCATGGAGCAAGCCAGTAAACTGTACTTCTCTCCATGGCCTCTGCATCAGCTCCTGCCTCCAGGTTTCTGCCTTGTTTAAGCTCCTGTCCCGACTTCCTTTGATGATGAACTAATATGGAAGTGTAAGCTAAATAGACCCATTCCTCCCTAACTTGCTTTTGGTCTTGTGTTTCATCGTGGCCACAGTAACCCTGACTAAGACACAAGGTCTGACTATGTAGTTCAGAACGGGTGTGAATTCTCCATCTTTCTTCCTCTATTCCCTGAGCACTGGGATTACATGTATATGCCACCACACCAGGTTCCACACTGGCCAGTTCTTTGAATGTTGTGTCAGCCAAAATAAGGAACCCCGAAGATGGTCACAGCACAATCGCTGAAAGGCTGAGTCTGTGAGCTCACAAGGAAAGGAACCTGCAGTTGTACTCAAGGACCCTGAGGTGGTGATAGCCTGGATCGGCTAAGCAGGCTCAGTGTCAAAGAGAGAACTTTATCTGATGGAAATGTGACTACAAAAGAATGGTCAGATAGACACAGTGTTGCTGTCTTAAAGATGGAGAAGCCACAAGTCATGGAATGCAGGCAGCCACTTGAAGCTGGACGAAGGAAAAGACACAACAAACCAGATCCTGTTCCCTCTCCATCCCTCGAGAGCCTCCAGAGGACAGCACAGCCTGTAGACATGCTAAGGCTTTTCTAATGCCTCATTTCTGAGGTAGAAGCATCTGTGGAAAGAACTAGGAAAGGCTGTACCTTAACGAGGCAGGCAGGGCCCTTCTCTCCTGGCAGGGGGAAGTTCAGATCGAATGGGGAAGAGAGGTTCAAGGAGTTCAGCTGTTGCCCACTGGAAGCTTCAGTTTCTAAGCGTTTTGGCTCTCCGCACCAGTGAAGACCACCGAGGCCCCCTAGACTCAAACAGCATTGCATGCGGTCACTTCTAAGTCCAAAGAAACGAACATTCTAAAAGTGCTTTTCATTTTGACATAAATCATGTTTATGAGTTGAAAAAGGCTCATGTCAAGTTTTAATAACATTATTTGATTTATACCAGAACAAAGATAGACACATAAAATATTTCATTGCTTTCTTACTCTGAAATAGCAACAAACTACTCCATCAAACATATTGGAAGGATTTTGTTTCTTTTCCTTTTTTTGAGACAGGGTCTCACTGTGTAGTACAGGCTGGCACTGAACTCTAGGCCATCCTTCTGTCTTAGTCGCCTTAGTGTTAGGATTTCAGATCAAGCTATGACGCCTAACTCAGGTCAGTACTTTTACAAGTTCATTTCAATCCACCCAGCTATGACACTTATGAACCACATGCATGACCAGGACAACATGACAACCCTAGGGGGGCAGTAGTGGCACACGCACCTTGGTGGTGACCAACAGCTCTAATTGGACCTAAGACCCTCTCTGGAAACAAGAAGACCATGCCTGGTACTGGAATCCTAGTTAACTACTCGGTGCCAATCAAGTTACAGCTCCTGAAGGAGAAGCTACAACCACTAATTTACTAAACCAGCATTAATCCGTAATAACAACCTATAAAAAGATACCCTTACACCCACAGACACATGTAGTCTCACTCTTCATCAAGGAAACTTCTCTTTGTAACACATGAAGACCACTACAGAAAACCACAACCAATCAAAACGCAGTTGTGGAGGCCAATGCCAATGGATGCATCTAACAGAACAACTCCTGCACCCAAGGCTCAGGGAACACTCTAGAAGAGGTGGCAGAAAAGTTTTAAGAGCCAAAGGATCGGGGACTTTGCAGTGATACTGTGTCTCCTAATAACATCAGAAACTACACCTGTAGCCGGGCGGTGGTGGCGCACGCCTTTAATCCCAGCACTTGGGAGGCAGAGGCAAGCGGATCTCTGTGAGTTCGAGACCAGCCTGGTCTACAAGAGCTAGTTCCAGGACAGGCTCCAAAACCACAGAGAAACCCTGTCTCGAAAAACAAAAACAAAAACAAAAAAAAAAAAAGAAACTACACCTGTAAACTCTCGCCAATATGACTACATAAATGTGAGCTGAACAAGGAGGACACCAACGAACATGTTAAATTGCATGGGATAAAGGCCGTAAGACTTCAATCCTACACAAAGAACTACGTGCAACTGAGTAAAACTGGGAACAGAGAGGTGGCCCTCCCCAGGGAAGAGCACACAAATTGGTTATCTAGTGCCAAACAGTCATCCCTGAAAACATACATACGATTAACATTGTATATATCCAACAGGTTGTACTTAGGAAGGCATATGTATATATAAACAATACACGCACAAAATATCAGCTGAGGAAAACAAGGCCATGAATTTGAAGGAGAACGGGGACGGGTATACAAGTGGGTTTGGAGGGAGGAAAAGGGAGAAATGTATTTAAAATACAATCTTAACCAACCAGGCATGGTAACGCAGCCTTTAATCCTGGCACACTGGAGGCAAAGGTGTAAGGATCTCTGAGTCTGAGACCAGCCTCCTCTACACAGTGAGCTCCAAGCCAGTGCTGCACAGTAAGACCCTGCCTCAAAAAAAAAAACAAACAAACAAACAAAAAAAAACAAAAAAAAACCCTTAAAATTAAGCAAAAAAATAAATAAATAAATCATACATTTTTTTTTTTTTAAATAAAAAGTTAATCTCTAAGCCAGGCGGTGGTGGCGCACGCCTTTAATCCCAGCACTCTGTGAGTTCGAGACCAGCCTGGTCTACAAGAGCTAGTTCCAGGACAGGCTCCAAAACCACAGAGAAACCCTGTCTCGAAAAACCAAAAAAAAAAAAAAAAAGTTAATCTCTAGCCGGGCGGTGGTGGTACACACCTTCAATCCCAGCACTCAGCAGGCAGAGGCAGAAGGATCTCTGTGAGTTCGAGGCCAGCCTGGTCTACAAGAGCTAGTTCCAGGACAGGCTCCAAAAGCTACAGAGAAACTGTATCAAAAACAACAACAACAAAAAAAAGTTAATCTCAAGGTCTAGAAACAGTTAAAGGGCTAGAACACTGGCTTATCTTGCAGAGAACCCGACTCAGGTCCCTTCACCCACAGGGTAGCTCACAGTCATTCCCTAACTCCAGTTCCAGGACCCCATGGCCTCGCCTAAGCTCTGAGAGCATTCACATGGTACAAAGACAAGCATGCAGGCAAAAGTTCACAAACAAAATAAATTTCAAATTTTTAAAATTAATTTCAATATTTTCATTTCACAGAAATCTGCCTGCCTCTGGCATATGCCTTCTGCCACCTGGTTTTTGTTGATCTTTTTTTTTTAGGCCATAAATATCAAGGGAAAAAATGTGAAATTGCAGGATGAATTTGTAGTTCAATTTTTCTTAAATATAGCTAATTCTTATATCTCTGAGGCCAGCCTGGACTACAGAGTGAGTTCCAGGACAGCCAGAGCTACACAGAGAAACCCTGTCTAGAAAAACAACACAAAACCTTCCCACCCATCTACCCCCAATAAAAGAATTAGGCAGATTTCTGTTAGTTTGAGAGTTCAAGATCAGCCTGGTCTATAGAGTTAGTTCCACAAATTTATAGCCAGGGCTGTTACATAGAGAAATCTTATCCTGAAAAACAAAACAAACAATATCAACAACAAAAATCAACAGAAAGCAAGAAAGGATGGTTTCAGCTAAGTCAGTTGTAGGGTAGTGCACAACCATGCTTTCTATTGTTCAAGAATCGGGATAACAATTACGAAGATACTAAAAGATCTTCCATTCAACCACTTCAAAGTAAAAGCATCTATCAGAGCTTTCCAAAGGGTCCTCATTGTAAAAATGCTCAAAAGTGCCTAGGGATGGAAACAGGGTCTCATACCTTTAAGGCCAAAGTTCTACTCCCGAGCTTCACTCCGAGCAACACCACCCGTTATGATGAAGTGAAATGAGGTTATCACACCACACCAGTTCCCAGTCAAGAACTGTGTCAGGAACAAGCCTGAAAACTTCTTGATGTCGGAGGAAGGTGAGGACACACAGTACCTGCTTGCCTGGCACCTGCATGTTGGTCTTTCTGCTTGTTGGGCTGTAGGTCCATATCTTCATCATCTTCATAACTCCTCTTGTGCCGACTGGGAGTATAGGAAGTCGAGGGACTGACTCGAGCTTGGTTTGCATTGACATAGGCGTTAAATAAAAGGTTAAGAAGACAATAATCTTGAACCAGATTATCCTAAATTATGTTAATTACATGGTTCTAAAACATCACCAATTTGACAATTCAGTTAAAGGAAGTACTTTTTTTTTAAAAAAATTATTTTTCTTTTGAGTGTTTTGTCTACAATTATTGTTGTAAACCACATGCATATATTGCTCTTAGAGGCCCAGAAGAGGGTGTCCGATTCCCTGGACCTGGAATTACAAACCATTCTGAGCAGCTATTGGATACTGAAAACCAAACCCAGGTCCTCTGAAAGAGCAGTCATTGTTCTTAATAGCTGAGTCAACTCTCAGATCCTAAAATACTTCTGAAAAGAGGCTAGACAGTTTGTGTTATGAAATAAGAGGTTTTCCTCTATGCCCCACATCCACTTGGTTAAAAACAACAAACCTGGACAACACAGATAAAGTATCTGTCCTCAGGCAGTGGACAACAATGAATGTAAGATCATGATCCTGGAATAAGGAGACACAACCCCAGGAAAAACTCCACATCCTTCTGGCTGCAGGAGGACCTTCCAACTGTAGCAAAGATGAGTGGCAGTCTATCTCTTGCTGGATGGAGAAAACAAAGTCCAGAGTTCAGAGTTAGAGTAGCAGAAATTTGCAAAAGGGTATCCAGAGGAACAGCTGTAGACACAAGACCCAGGAATTCTGATCTTTGGCCAAGCCCCAAACTGCAGATTCTAACTCAAGCTTCTCAGTCCCGAAGGCCTAGCAGGCATCTAAGAGCTAGACACAGCCTGTGTTGTTGTTTAGGGGCTATGTCTTGTGGAACTGGAGTAACTCTGTTACCCATCTTGATCACTTCCTATACCACTCCTTGACAAGAAAAAATGCTATCCAGCATACAAACTGCCAAAACCAAAGTCAACCCTTCTGAAGGCAGGAAACTCAAAATGCTACTAATGTTGGCTTTTTAGCAGATAATAAAACAGTAGTTAAGCAGAGAAACAGGAAAATCAGACCTGTTATCAGATTTTTAAATCAATGCAAACAAACCCAGAGATAAAAGACTCAGGAATTAGTGGGCAGGGATTTAACAGAAAGGTAACTCGCTGTATTAAGGGAAGAACTGGAGTATAGCTCAGTTGACATAAGGCGGTGCCTGTCTGGAATCCCAGCTCTCTAGGACTAGAATGACCAGAAATTAATGCCATCCTTGGAGATAAGGCAAATTCAAGCCCAGGCTAGGTGACCTGAAATGCTATCTAAAAAACAAAAAGTAGAGCTTGGTGGTGGTGGTGGTGCACTTAATCCTAGCACTCGGGGGCAGGGCAAGCGGATCTCTGCGAGTTCAAGGCCAGCCTGGTCTACACAGAGTAAGTGCCAGGAAAAAAAAGAAATGATGAGTAAACAGATGAGGACTATTCACAGAGAAACAGAAACACTGAAATAACCAGATGGAAAATAAGATCTGAAAATAAATGATATGAGCCGGGTGGTGGTGGCACACACCTTTAATCCCAGCACTCGGGAGGCAGAGGCAGGTAGAGCTCTGTGAGTTCAAGGCCAGCCTGGTCTACAAAAGCTAGTTCCAGGACAGGCTCCAAAACCACAGAGAAACCCTGTCTCGAAAAACCAAAAAATAAAATAAAATAAAATAAATAAGTGATGTGAAACAAGGGGGGAAAAAACAACAAAAACTCAAACTACTTCTATTGACCCTGCCCCAACCCAAACCCCTCAGAAACACACACAGACACAAGGGATTGTTTATAAACCAGGGATGGAGAAACAAATTCAGTGACCATGAACACGGGTTAACATTAACGATTCAACTAAAGCAAAATGAGGGGGGAAATATCAAATAACAAAACAAAACTCCAATTGGGGTGTGCTCTGTGGGAGAATGTTTCGCCGGCTTCTAAGGAACTGGGCTCAACTTCTAGCAATGGGATAAAAAACAAAAAAAGGAAAAACGAAAAGATAGCTGTCAAAAGAAAAGATAAAGTAGTCTTATAATATGTAATGGACATTCCACAAAGGGGCTGGAAGAGAGCTCAGGCAGTAAAGTGCTTGCCTCCCCAGGGCTCACAATAACAAACAAACCCCAGCTGGGCACACACAGATGCCCATACAGTCTAGTCTGTGTTTCAAGTACTGAGATTAGGACAGAAAAAATATTTGAAGAAATGATTAAAATTGTTGCTGAAAAATATCCACAAACTGGGAAGTTCAACAAAATCCAACTAAGTAAGAGAAGTATATGTCTCCCCCCAAAAAGAGAAGGGGAACCCCAAACTCCCAAACCAAAAACTCCACACCCAGGCACAACATAGTTAAAAGGCTGAAAATAGAATATTTTAGAAGCAGCGAAAAGAGGACAAAAGACATACTATATAAGAGGAATGATAAGAATGATAGCCAACCGTTCATCAAAAAAGAACGAAGGCTAAGAGATAACGGCTCTGTACCATTAACACACTAGTGAAATGTGTCAATCAAGAATTTTACATGGAGTGAAAATCTCCTTCAAAATGAAGGTGAAAAGAGCTGAACTTTCATGAAGGAATTCACCACCCTCAGCCCTGTTTTAAAGGAGGTGGGGGGGGCAGAATCTAAGGGAAATAATTTCACACAAAGAACAAAGAGAAACAGATAGTGTATATATATATTTGCAAGTATAGATGATGTAGTTTTTTTCTCAGTTTATATAGAAGACAAGCCACTGTACTGTTAAAACCAACCAGGGGCCAGAGTTAACAGTTAAGACCACCTATTGTGTTTTTGCAGAAGGCCACAACTCAGTTCCTTGTATTTACATCAACGACTATGACTCACAAACCACCTGTAACTCTAGCTCTAGGGTAGCCAATGCCCTCTCCTAAATATATCTTCAGAAATAAATAAGCAACCTAATTAATCGATTAATTTACAACAAGATGGAAAGGAGGCTCGGTAGTTAAGAGTACTGACGGCTCCACTGCCAGCACCCGTATAGCAGCTGGCACCTGTCTTCAACTCCAGTCCCAGGGAATTAATTATCCGCCTCTGTGGGAGCCCAGAAGTGGGTCTGCTCCTCCTTGACTGGAGGTCAGAGAGTTCAGGCCTATTCTTGCTCCTTCCTAAACCAACAGAATACTTAACTCAGGGTATGCTTCGGATATGGAAGAGGTAATTGCCCTGTTTGTTCTCTGTATCTTGTTAAAGCAGTCTTTTGCCTTCTTCCCTCCCCTTTTTGAACTGGGGTATACAAGCATACGGAAAATAAACGCAGGCAAATTCAGTATTCACTGAATTGCCCTCCCAATTCTATCTTATGTCTCTGTATTTCTTTAGTATTGAAAGACTTTGGGGCACCTTAGCACTACCGCACCCCCATTCCTGGGAACCAGGACCCTGGTAACCAACCACGCGTGCACAGGAGCTTTGAGTACTTTCCATCCCCATTGTAGTCTTTCTTCAATAGACCCGGACCCTGGAGCTGGGGTGAGACGATCTGCAGGTGTTCCTCCTTGTAACCGCCATAGCATTGATCAAGTAGAGTTAGCTGACCATTGTATGAACTAGTCAAAATAGTTGACAAATGATTTTTGGACTTTCCCTTTGATTCTGTACTACCCCCTCCCTGATTTTGTGGTTTTTTCCTTTAAAAGAGCTTGTAATAGACAAAGCAGGCGTCCTTCTCCTCTCGAGGCTGAGGGACCTCTGCCGTGGCAGAATAAAAATTCCTCTTGCTATTGCATCAACCGTGCTGAGTGTCTCTTGGGGCGACCTCCTCCTTGGTGGGGCTTTAGGGCCCAACAGTATCACTGCTCTTTCTGTCTGTCGTTTTCCTTCTCCTTCCTCCCTCCCTTCTTTTCTGGGGATTTCTCTGTGGCTTTGGAGCCTGTCCTGGAACTAGCTCTGTAGACCAGGCTGGTCTCAGACTCACAGAGATCCGCCTGCCTCTGCCTCCCGAGTGCTGGGATTAAAGGCGTGCGCTACTGACATTTCTAATCCGTATGCCTCGACCCTTTAATGTGTGAAATGTGTGAACCCTTCAAGGCTGGACCTTAATACCCCTCTAGCCTCTGAAGCAGAAGGCAAGTCCATGGTGCACAGACACATGCTAACAATAATAATAATAAAAAAAACATACACATAAACAAATAAATACCCATTAACATAGGCTCTATAGCTTATATACAATGAAATACATGATGACAGTAACACAAAAAACGGGAGGGAAATCACAGAATGACACTGTGGAGGCAGAGGTCAAAGACATCACAAGGAAGATTAGAAACCAAATGCTGATTAGACAGGGACCTATTGCTCTAATATTAGAGAGGAAATTTTTATTCTGCCAATACCAGAGAATCTGAAATCAATAATTGTTTGGCTTAAGAAGCCAGAAAAACCAAACTCTGGGGTTGAAGATGAAGGTCAGGGACAGAGGATTTACCCAGCATGCAAAAGGAGCTGGGTTCAACCCTCAGCTCTGTAAAAAAGAAAAAAAGAAAAGTTAAACACAAAGGGTAGGAGTTGTGGGAGGCAAAAATGAGAGGACAGTAGAGAGCACATTTGACAAACTCCTGCAACACAGATCAGGGGAAGAAAAATAAAGTAACAGCACAGAGGAGGAAAGAGCCAAACTAGAGACCCATGGTCACTAAAGGAGACAGGGAAACTATGCAGAGGGTTAAAAGGGGAAAGTCTGGCCAGGCTTGGAGGCATAGGATGTAGTCCCAGCCACTGAAGGAGCATCAGGAGCTGAGGCCAGCACCTGAGCTGTGTAAGACCTTCCTTGCCTCAAAACATAAGCACCACTAAAACAAAACAGAACAAACCATCCCCCCAAACCCAACCGTTTTAACTAAATGACTGAAACATATTCAAAGATACAGTTTACTGGGGCTAGAGACATGGCTCACTAGCTAAGAACACTGCTGCTGTTGCAGAGGACCCAGGTTCTCTTCCCAGCATCCACATGGCCACCCTAACTCCAGTTCAAAAGGATGTGAAATTCTCTTTCAGCTTCCTCCCGGGCTCCTGTGAGCGTACAGTGCACATAAACTCATTCAGAAACACAAACAAACACCTTTAAAAACTAAGATAAATCTTTAAAAAATTAGAATGCATTATAATTTGAAATTGTACCCTTCTCTTATTATCATAATATTTAAGTACCTATAAATCTACCACAACCTATTTTAATAGTGTTTCACTATAGGGATGTATCAGAATTTAGGCATTTCTCTGTTATAAATACTTAAGTTTATGTCTTATTAAGGACATATATTGTATACAAACACTTTTTTTTCCCTATCTAATGTCACCCAGGGTAAAAGGATTACAAATCTATAATCTGAACTATGACCCTTTAAATTCAGAAAAAAATTAAGAATCACTCATCAAATAGTAAGGTTCAGATAAAGGATATCTCTTTGACCCATGAAGATTCTCCAGGCACTGGGACACAGTAGAAGGTCTGTCTTTCTGCCGTGGTAGATCGTGGAGAGTTTAAGTCAAGCTCCTGTTGAGGCTGTGATATACAGAAAGCATTTTTAAAGTTTTGTTAAGAGATATGCATTTTCATATTATAAAATCAAAATAAATGTTATCTCAAGTTAACGTAATTAACAAGCAGTTAATTTCAAAGTCTGGCTGGCATGAATTTGTGGTCTTCTGTCTCAGACTTCCAAGTACCGGGAAGAGTGTAAAGGCAGATGCTGCTACCACACAACACACTATGCTTCCAAAACTACCTCATTTCCTCTCTCTCTTTCTTTCTTTCTTTCTTTCTTTCTTTCTTTCTTTCTTTCTTTCTTTCTTTCTTTCTTTCTTT
>JABTXL010006999.1:2441910-2475503 GCA_025134845.1 Neodon shergylaensis | reverse complement strand
TTTCTTTCTTTCTTTCTTTCTTTCTTTCTTTCTTTCTTTCTTTCTTTTCTTGAGTGGGGGGTGCTGTCACTCTGTAGCTTTTGTTTGTTGTAGTCTGCTGGCCTGGTCTGTCACCTGGGTACCCTATCCCTTTAAGAGACAAGCTCCGCCCACTCCCAGCCCGCCCCTTCCTCTAAGGCCATGGGATCTCCCACTTCCTCTCTTTAACACTCCTCCCTTCCTCTCTCCCTCACCCCCCCTTCTTCTGGAGAGGCAGCTTCTGACTCTCTCGTCTCTCCCCCCTTTCCCCTTCCTAACCCATTAAATAAACTCTATACCCAAGCTCTCTGTGCATGGCCTATCTATTTGTCACGCCCCTGGTGGACCGGCCTGGGGTCCCACTTCTTTATAAATGATAACAGTGTTGGGCTCTAATATCTGGCAATTCTCTTGCATCAGCCTCCCACGGTCAGGGATTACAGAAGTAAGTCACTACATATCCAGCTTTCCAACGTCCACTTTTACTACATTCATTCAACTATTTACTGCATATGTGGGCAGGGGGACACATGTATGCCACGGTCACACACGGAAGTGAGAGGACAACATGCAGGAGTTCTCCACGTGGGTTTCAGAGCCTGAACTTAGGCCATCAGGCTTGATAGCAATTGCTCTAACCCACTGAGTCACCTCACCAGCCCCCAAGGTACCAATTTAAAAAACAAAACCAAGGGAAATCTTTTTTCAAACACAATAGCCAAAAAAATGCCTTCCTCAAAGCCATAACACACAGTACCCCAGTTATGAAATTAAATCCTTCTAAAGGCATGAGTTCAGTGGTAAGAGTCCTTGCTTAATGTGTATGATGCCCTGGGTTTGATGCCCAGCATGCTGAGCCTCCAAATGACAAAGTGCTCAATAATCTCTCTCTATAGAAAACATCCAATTCAGCCTCTGCCAGCAAAACCTAGTAAATACTCATTATAGTTACCTCTGAAATGGATTTAAAATTCAGACCTTACTCCCCAAGGAAGGCACTCTATTTAAATAATAACTTAGAAAGCTGTGAGTTTTCCTTAATAAATCTGCCTTTGTTCTGCTAAAAAAGAAAAAGTCTTATGGTGGAAAAACGGTCCCTCGTGACAGCAAGTTTGAAATTGAGATAAGACACAAAGTGGGTTTTTAAAAAAGCACATAAATTGGGCCATTGTAGCGCACACCTTTAATCCCAGCACTCGGGAGGCAGAGTCAGGGAGATCTCTGTGAATCTGAAGTCAGCCTGGTCTACAAATAAGTCTAAGTTCATCTTTCCCTTTCATTTAAAGAAACATTAAGAGCACTGACTGCTCTTCCAGAGGTCCTGAGTTCAATTCCCAGCAACCACATGGTGGCTCACAACCATCTATAATGAGATCTGGTGCCCTCTTCTGGCCTACAGGCAGGATACTATATAAAAAAATAAATCTTTAAAAAAAAGAAATGATCATACATCATGCTTTTAGTCACAAATATTGGGGAAAAAAATCTCACCATTTACAATCTTGCTAGAAATCTTTAAAAGACAAATAAGAAAATTATGTCAGAAAACTCTTTTTTAAAAAAATATTTATTTATTTATTATGTATACAATATTCTGTCTGCGTGTATGCCTGAAGACCTTTGGAAGAGCAGGCAATGCTCTTAACCTCTAAGCCATCTCTCCAGCCCCCCAGAAAACTCTTAAAGACAAAAAAAAAAAAATTCTGTCTGATTTTTAAGAACTCATTCACACACAAAACAGCAACATTAAAGATCAACCAAAGAAAAATGAATTCTCTTTTTAGGTGAAAAAAATCATGCTAAAAAAAGTTCAAATAACATAAAAGATACATACCCCACATTCTGCTATATCCCTGTATTTTCCAAAATGAAGAACCTATGACCAAAACAAAGAAAAAGTATTATATATATACATACATACATACATACATTACACATACATATATAATATTACAAATTATAAACAGAAAATCTCAAGAAGAAAGCAACACATACCCGTGCTTTTGTGTTCTGGTTAACCGTCTCATAAACGCCCATGTAAAACTCAGGGTCAAACATATCCTGAATCATGCAACGAAACTTGACAAAGCTGTTAGGCTTCAAATAATGAAGGGGAACTTCATTCAATGATGGTACCTTCAGAGAAAACAAACAAGCAAGTCAGCAAAGTTGTCATCTGTAACTGTTAAGCACACACACATTCAAAATCTAGCCCTGTTCCTGTGATAACACTTGTCCATAACGGGATGCTTTTCCTTCCAAAAGCATAAATAGCATGTGTACCCTCCCAGCCTGCCTTCTTTATTTTCTGTCTCTTCTTTCCCTTCTTTTGAGACAGACTTTTTGTAGCTCAGAATGGTCTGGAACTCACTAATAGCAGAGGCTAGCCCCAAACTTGTCATCCTTCTGTGTCTCCCAAGGCCCCAGATTACAGACATCACCTCCTACAAAGGACTCCGGAATCCTTTCAATCAAAAGAAAGGCATGCACCTTATGAGTCCGTCCTCTGAACATTAGCACATGCCAATTCTTCTAGGAGGGAACAGAACATAGGTGACAGCTACTAGACAGTTCACCAGGAAGGAGCAGGCATTTACTGCCACCTAGAGGCACAACACAAGCATCAGCGCAAAGCCTTGCAATGAGGATGTACTGAGGACAGGAGCAGCACTCACTAAACCACTTCTCCTCACATTGGGGTGGGGGTGGGGTCTATTCTGCTGAGAGAAACTATAGCCAGCCAGCTCACCCATTTAGGAGCATTATTTTCCTTCAGCTTTTCCTTGAAGTATTCTATAACTTTCTTCTCCCAGTCAGGATTAACTCCATTTTGGGCTGAAAGAGAAATATGATCATCAAAGTACAACAAAGACCAAGAGATTATGTTCAAGTAAATACCATGTAAGCTTAGTAGTTAATACAAGTGCAACTGGGACAGCCACAGGCATTCAAGGAGCTTCCCTGCTAGACGCTGGGTACCACAAACCCAGGCTGCTGGCCCCATGGCTCTCTAGCACTAACAACTGAGAACCAACACCTGTGGAATATGTAGTTTACCCGGACCAGCACAAGCTACAGTAGATCAAACATTCAGCCCAAGCTATTTTATTTATGGTAATATACTCTGAACTGGAAAGCGGTGAGATTTTTAAAACACACTTACTTACTTAGTGTGTGTATGTGCACGTACACATGCAAAGAGGTCAGAGAACAATTTGCCAGAGTTGGTTTCTGAGGATCTAAGGGAATCTGGCAATAATTAGAAGCTTTTAACCTACATAAACAGTATAAAAACACCTATATTGGGGGCTGGAGAGATGGCTCAGCAGATACGAGCACTGACTGCTCTTCCAGAAGACCTGAGTTCAATTTCCAGCACCCACATGGCAGCTCACAACTGTCTGTAACTCCAGTTCCTGGGGATCTGACATCTTCACACCAATGCACATAAAATAAATTTAAATAAATTATTAAAAAAAAAGAACACCTATATTTGCTCCATCTGTCTTATCATTTGTTTGATCATCACAAGTCTTTTCTAACCCATTTAAGTTGTATGCATTATGTACACTTGCCTTCTAAATATTTCAGTGTGTTTCTTCAGATTATCGTAAGTTTAAACAGCTGAAATAATACTTTAAATACTTTTAAAAGATTTATTTTTTAATTCTGTGTATCTGTGTGTAGGTATGTACTTGAGCACAAGTGCCTGAAGAGGCCATAAAAGGGCATCATATCTCCTTGACATAGAATTACAATCAGCTGTGAGTTACCTAAGTAAGAGCTGGGAACTAAATCTGGATCCTCTGCAGGAGCAGTAAGTGCTCTTAAACACTGAGACATCTCTGCAGGCCCTGATACAACCAACCATGTATGTCGCAATGTCAGTTAATACTTTCCTTGAGCTGGGTGGTGGGAGTGCCAGTCTTTAATCCCAGCACTTGGGAGGTAAAGTTGGTGGATCTCTATAAATTCAAGGTCTGCCTCTGCCTCCCAAGGGCTGGGATTAAAGATCCGCACCACCACCACTCAACCATTTGAGGAGGCAAATGCACAGAAAGCATGACTAAAATAAAATGCAATTACCATGCTAAAACCTAAAGTTCTATATCACCAAAACACCAGGAAACTAAGCTTTTTGCCTGATCTTCCAAGAAGCCAGGAGAAAAGTACAGGCAAATTCTGCAACCAACCAGTTTGAACTGGCCTGACATTCAGTTTCTCTCATCATATTCATTTTTCTCTTTAAAGATTTATTTATTATGAGCAGCCAGTGCTCTTAACTACTGAGCCGTCTCTCCAGCCCCCTCATCATATTCTTTATACCAGTGGCCTTACGCCTCCAAACACTAATCAGTTGTTTCTTAATTGTCCGGTCCTGCTGCCCACCTGCCAAGGGAAATACCTTGCAAACGAACAATCTATTTCCCCTGTTTCTGCTTTCTTTAGGCTTCCTATAAAATTCAACAAATTCTTCTCCTCAGCCTATCAAAATCTTAACTGTCTAATGGAATATAAAGTGTTGCCCAATCCTAGAATTCTAAACATAACAACAAAACAAAAATTAAGATCAATAAACTAAAGTTGTACTTTTTTCTTTTGACACCGGTAACCATACCATACTAGTTATGTTGGGTTGCCTTAATCAAAATTAAGGCCAAATAAGGTCTTTAATCTGGGCTATGGATGTAGGTCAGTGGCAGGGTACTTGTGTAATACACAAGGTCTCAGTCTAACTCCCAATACTAGAAAGTGGGAGAAATCCTATGAAGGTGTGAATGACACGGCTGGGACCTCAGCATTTGGGAGGTGGCAGCAGGAGGATCAGGAGTTCAGGGTTCCTCAGTTCTATAGTGACTCAGTTACATGAGCCAATATCAAATGAAATAAAAACAAAACAGGAAAAAGCAAAACCTTGAAATTTTAATTCTGTCCTTCAACACCCATTGTACTGCCATGCCATGTAAGTGATGGTCTATCCTTCTAGCAGTGCTAAAAGGCGGAATGTCCCAAAGACATAAGAGGCTCATCACCCAAAGTGGCAGCCAGTTCCCCACTCCACATACTGTATATCTTCAGCTCTTACAATGAGTAAACCATCTGCAGGAGTGGCTTACAGGTGGTGAAAAGACCAAACAGTTATCAACAGGATACAGCTAACTCCCCTAGCGCACATGTCTGGCAAGCCTTTTTATTTACCACATGGTTGCTCTAAATAGATGCCAAATAAGAGGAATTTGTTTCTAATTGTGATGGAGCTGAGTCTGTCAGAAACACAAAAACCTTGCTTTCGCAGTTTCCAAACATTTTTCCCTTAGCTGGGCCACACTTGATGACCATAGCTCAATCCCTGGGACCTACATGAGGGAAGGAGAGAAGTGACCTCCACACGTGCATCACCCATTTACACACACATACAATTCAATTAGAAATGAAGAACAAAACAACCTGGGTGTCCTACTCCAGGTTTTGTTCTTAGATCTATGACCAACTGAGTTAATTTCTATGTAAAGTATGAGGTTCAGGTTGAGATTTCTATTTTTGCATATAGTTTCAGTTTTGCTTCAAAGAATATCCTTACGGAGCTGGAGAGATGGCTCAGAGGTTAAGAGCATTGCCTGTTCTTCCAAAGGTCCTGAGTTCAATTCCCAGCAACCACATGGTGGCTTACAACCATCTGTAATGAGGCCTGCAGGCATACACAGACAGAATATTGTATACATAATAAATAAATAAATAAAAAAGCCAAAAGACCAGATAAAATTAAAAAAAAAAAAAAGAATATCCTTACACCTGGTGGGCACATGCCTTTAATCCCAGCACTCAGGTGGAGGAGGTAGGCTGCTGGGATAATCTTTTTGTACATGATGTGCAGATGTGTTTCTGCCCTTCCTCACCTGCTTAAGGTACCTTCTGACTGGTTTAATAACGAGCCAGAGCAGAAAGGTCATAGCTAGGCAGGAGTGGATAAACAGGACTTCCGGGGACAGATAGGAACCCGAGAAAGAAATCTGGTAGGGGGTGGGGAGATTTGCCAGCTAGATGCAGAGAAGCTGGATGTAAGTACTGAGCCATGTGGAAGAAATAGATTAATATAAATGGCCTAATTTAAGTTTTAAGAGCTAGCTGCGAACAAGCATATTTTAAGGCCAAGCTTTCATAATTAATAAAAAGTCTCTGTCATTATTTGGGAGTTGGCAGTCCAAAGAAAGCTCGACTCCAGTAGGCGGATCTCTATGAGTTCAAGGCCAACCTGGTCTAAAAAGCAAGTTTCTAGACAATCAAAGCTATACAGAGAAACCCTATCTCAAAAAAAAAATCCTTTATTCATTGGATTACTCTGTGTTCCTTTGTGAAGGAAGAAAGGAAGAAAGGAAGGAGGGAGGGAGGGAGGACGGTAGGTAACAGAGATAGATCCTAAAAACATTTTGCTAAAGGGAGATTTAAGCAGACAAACAGGATGGTTCCACTTAACATGGGAACTAGACCAGGCCAGTTCCTAAAGACAGACAGCACAGTGGAGACTAGTGAGACGCTGGAGGGGAGGGAAAGTAGGTTGGATTGTTTGTGACTATGGTACACAGAATGCCCTGGCAGTGCTTACTCCCCATATCTGAAGTCCTAACCCAGCAACCCTGAAACAAAGAAATTATCAAGGAGGGCAACTGAGGAGGAATGTGTGACAAACTAGCTAGGCATCAGGTGGAGGAGGCGGTGAGTTCCAGTCCAGCCCAGACTACAGTTATAACCTGTGTCAAAAAGTCAGAATGATAGCAAAATGGCACAACTTGTTGGTTTTAAAGGCTGAAGAGGGCCAAGCCATTTTAACGTAGGCAGACTCTTATGGGATGGGTGATGGGCTCGTGCATTCATGTGTGGA
This sequence comes from Neodon shergylaensis, assembly GCA_025134845.1. Lineage (NCBI taxonomy): Eukaryota > Metazoa > Chordata > Mammalia > Rodentia > Cricetidae > Neodon > Neodon shergylaensis. The sequence continues at coordinate 2,468,605 of JABTXL010006999.1, read as the reverse complement.
TGCACGTGTATGCACATATGTGTAAGGGACAAATGACAACCCAGAGTGTTATTTGTCAAGCAGGCACTGTCCACTATTTTTTGGATAGGGTCTCTCACTGGCCTGAAACTTGCCAAGTAGGTAGGCTGGCTAGCCAGCAAACCACAGAGATTTGCCTCGCTCCACTTCACCTCCCCAGTGTAGAAACTAAGGACATGCACTCTAAACCCCGCTTTTATACAGGAGCTCTGGGATTGAACTCAGGTCATCATGCCTGTGAGCCAAGCATTTTCCCAACTGAGTGTTTCCCAGTCTCGTAGCCAGACTCAAAAACTCAGAAAGGGGTCGGGTGGTGGCGCATGTCTTTAATCCTAGCACCCAGGAGGCAGAGGCAGGTGTGCCCCTGTGAGCTCGAGATCCACCTGCCTCCGCCTCCCAGGTGCTGGGATTAAAGGTTGAAGCTTTCTTTTTAAACACTGAGCCAGCTTGCTGGCCAAAAGACCATTCCCTTTTTTCTTTTCATTTTAAAGAGAAAGAATCTCAGTGTATAGTCCTGGCGGGCTTGTAACTCGCTCTATAGACCAGGCTGGCCTTAAACTCGGAGATCCACCTGTCTCTGCTTTCCAGATGCTGGGGTTAAAATTGTTCACCAGCACACTTGACTTTTTCTATTTTTAAATTTTATTACACTGCTGGGAGGTGGTGGCACACACCTTTATTCCCAGCACTCAAGCACTCGGGAGGCAGGCAGGTAAATCTCTGAGTTCGGGGCCAGCCTGGTCCACAAGAACTAGTTCCAGGACAGGCTCCAAAGCTACAGAAAACCGGGCTCGAAAAACCACACACACACACAATTTTATTAAAATATACTGAGTGGTGGTGATGAACACCTTTATACACCTGTAATTGGAGCACTAGGCAGAGACAGGAAGATCAAGTTCAAGGTCATTCTTGGCTATTAACAAGTTCAAGGCAAGCTTGCATTACATGACAACTAGTCCCAAAAAGAAAAAAAAATGGAAAAAAAAAAGCCCAAGTATAGTACTGGCAAAAGGACAGCTCAATGAAACAAAATAAATAACCTACAAGTTTATCACCCTCACTGTGGCCAACTGAACTTTCAAAGAAGCAATATACAAAGGAGAAAGCACTGTAAGAATCATGTTGGAACAAATGAGTATCCCTGCAAAAAAATTGAAATTTAGGCCCAGACCATAAATCTGTTACAAAACTAATTTAAAATAGATCACAGAACTAAACAAACAAAAACACTGTAACATTATAAAACTCAAAGTATCACACAAAAGAAAACCTAGATAGACAAAAATTTGGCTAAAACTGTTCAAATAAAACACCAAAGACACACTCCACAAAAGAAAATAAGGATAAGACAGACTTACTACTTTTCTGTTCTATGATGGAAACTGTCAAAAAAAAGAGACATGTATCCATGCATGTGCGTGCACTTTTGTGCGTACGTGTGTACACACACACACACACACAGATTGAGAGTAAGCACTATAGCGTAGTGATTATACAGAACACCAACCACATTACATGCAGATGAGAAAGTGTCCAAGCTGTTCTGTAAAAAGAACAAGTCCCGGGATGCAGGTCAGCAAAGAATGCTTTGCCTTGGCAGCCGAAGCTGTGAAGAGCAGCAGTTTTCATTCACTGCTGCGGCCGCTACAGCAGACAGCCTGGAGTCTGGCACTCGGCGAATGCATTCCTATCACTCTACCCCAGCAATGCAGAGAAACTGTGGACTTTGGAAGGCACCATGTTAACGGAGGCTTTATATACATATATTTGGGGCAGGGCCTTGTGTGCAGAGATCACAGGACAAGATTTTAAATAACTATTCATTTTATTTTATATGTAGGTGTGGTGCCTGAATGTATGTGTTGTACTGTGAGGGCTGGCAGAGGTCAGAAGAGGGCATTAGAGTTCATGGAACTGGAGTCACAGTTACTATGTATGTGGTTACTGGGAATCTAATCTGGGTCCAGAGGACAGCTCTAGAATTCATTCTGTCCTCCCACCTTTAGACTGGGTTCCAGGGATTGAATTCAAGCCATTCAGTTAGCACAGTGAGACATTTCCTTGGCCCAATGAGAATTTCTCCATTGTGACAAATACACTTCTCTTTGGAAATGCTATCATTTGGGGGAAGGGGAGGTCTTCCACAGAAATCTTCTACCTTTCATATCTCCTGTGAACTTAAAACAGCTCTAAATAAATTCCTCAAAATCATAAACAAGTAACAAAAACTAGAATGGATGGAAGCAGTCGTAAATGGCTGTAAAATCAAGTACTGGTTAGAATAATGGTTATAAGCAACAACAGCAAAGGCTTAGCTGCCCCTCCCCCAGAATGCTAGCGATGGAATCCAGGGTCTCAAACATGGTGATCATATGTTCCACTAAACTGTAGTCCTCAATCTCCACCCTCTCTCACCCAACCTATTTATTTAGAGTCTCACTGTGCTGCCCAGGCTGGCCTCGAAATTAGCATTCTTACTTGCTTCCATCTTGAGGGCTGGGATTCCAGGTTATATGTGTATGAACCCAGAAGATAACGGGTGTCATTTTTTGAGAAGGGGGTTTTGCTGGCACAGGCTAAGACCTGAATTCAAATCACAAGCACACACAAAAAAGTTGGGTATGGCCATGGGAGCCTACAACCCTAACACGGGGAGTGGAGACAGGTAGGGTCAGGAACTGGCGAGTCTGCCCCTACAGCCAAAGCTGGAAGCTTTGGGTCTGGTAAAAGACCCTGCTTCAAGAGAATAAAATGGAGAATGATAGAGCAGGGTGTCCAATGCCATCCTCTGGTGTCTACTGGACATGTATGTACACACACACACACAGACACAGACACCACTCCTCAACAACAAAATAGCACAAAGCCATAGCAGACAAGAAGAACTGGCAAGAAGCAAGATCATAGAGACCACAGAGTAGAAATGGAGTTCAAAATAAAGCCACCCAGGTGGGACCAACTGATATTTCAATAAAGGTGCCAAAACTGTAATAAGGAAAAGATAGTCTCACCAACAAATAAGACTGGGAAAACTGGACAGCTATCAGTAAAAAGATCACTCACTATTAAAAAAGGGAGACGATGGGCAAATATATGGACACCCCAAAATATGAGCAACCAAAAGGAGGATAAGTTAGACTTTATCAAAATTAAAAACTCACAGTGGGAAGCCCGGCAGTGGTGGTGCACGCCTTTAATCCCAGCACTTGGAGGCAGAGGCAGGCAGTTCTGAGTTCAAGGCCAGCCTGGTCTACAAGAGCTAGTTCCAGGACAGGCTCTAAAACTGCAGCGAAACCCTGTCTCGAAAAACCAAAAACAAAACAAAAACTCATAGCCAGGATTGCTAAGGGGGAGAAAATTCTCTGTATCAAGCAAAAAGACCTGAGTTCAATTCCTGGCTTTGCTTGTGAACTAGAGAGAAGGAAACAAAATCCCACAATTCAACAAGAAAAAGGGAAATTTACAAATTTTACCTACATAGTGAGTCTAACGCTGGCCTGGAATACATGAGATCTGGTTTTAAAAAGTAAGAAGGAAGAAGCTGGAACCAGATCAGTTGGTAGAGTGGTTGCCTAGCATGCACACCGCCAGCCTGGAATACACGAAATGCTGCCTCACCTACTCATTGGCTGCAAAGGACTTAAACAGATGGTCTAGAATGCACTGTTATGTAGCTCAGGCTGACCTCAGACAGACCTGCAGCAAACCAAACTTTATTCCAGGTGCTGAGATTACAGGCATGGGACCACACCCAGATTTTCAACAGACATGTCTTCCGAGAGTATACCAAAATGGCAATATACACACACAAGGTATTATTTATTATTGGAGAAATTTATTTTCTTAAAAAAATAAAAAAAATTTTTTAAAATAAAAATCCCAACAGCGTGTTCACTTCAGCAGCACATATACTAAAATTGGAACAATACAGAGATTAGCATGGCCCATGTACAAGGATGACATTCAAATCTGTTAAGTGTTCCATATTTAAAGGGAAAAAACCCAGCAGCATATACCTTTACTCCTACCCAAATGACTATAACAAACAAGAAATTAAGCAGTAAGAAAAGATCTGGAGACATCAGAATGGATGTGTCTTAGTGTTTCTATTGCTGTGATAAACACAGGAACAAAAGTAACTTGGGGAGGAAAAGGTTTAATTCATCTTACTGATGGCAGTCCATCAACCAGGAAGTCAGGTCAGAAACTCAAGGCAGAAATCGATTCAGAGACCATTAAGGAGTGAATGAATAAACAAAAATCTTTAAAATTATTCCTTAATTTGTAAGTGAGTGTTTTGCCTACATCCATGTTTCTGTACCACGTATATGCCTGGTGTCGTGGAGCACAAAAGAAAGCATCTCAGCCCCTGGAACTGGGGTTACAGACAGGTGTGAATCCAACTTGGGCCCTCTGGAAGAGCATCTAGTCACCAGTACCTAAACAAAATAGTTTACAGTCACATACAGAGGGAAATTATTTTCAGTCACAAAAAGAAATGCATGCTGAAACACGGATAAAACCTGAAAATATTCTAAATGAAAGAAAGCAGCCCCTAAGACTACATGTTATGACTCTACTTAAATAAAAAGTGTCCAGAATATGTTTAGGATGGTAGCTGCTAAAGCACTGGAAGTGTGTTTGGCTGTGTGTGTGTGAGTGTGCGCACGCGTGTGCGATTCTTTTGGGACGATGGAAATGACAGTGGTGCTGGTTGTACAACATTATAAAAATACCAAAAAGACAGGCTGGGAAGATGGTTGCTCACCCAGGTGTCCTGTGTTCAATTCCCAGCAACCAAATGGTTGCTTACAAATATCTATAACGAGATCTGGTGCCCTCTCTGACATGCGGGCTTACATGTAAAAAGGAAGGAAGGAAGGAGGGAAGGAGGGAAGGAGGGAAGGAGGGAAGGAGGGAAGGAGGGAAGGAGGGAAGGAGGGAAGGAAGGAAGGAAGGAAGGAAGGAAGGAAGGAAGGAAGGAAGGAAGGAAGGAAGGAAGACTGGGTGCTCTGTGAGAGTAGCAAGTGCTTAAAAAATCTGGACAGTGGTGGTGCACTCCTTTAATCCCAGCCCTCGTGAGGCAGAGGCAGGTGAAAGCTGTGAGTTCGAGGCCAGCCTGGTCTATAGAGTAAGTTCCAGGACAGACTCCAAAGCTACACAGAGGAACCCTGTCTTGAAAAATTGAAAACCAAAATAAATAAATAAATTTAAAAAAATATCTAAAACAAACAAGCAAAAAAAGATCAGAAACCAAAACCTATATACATCAGTGTATATTTGTCTATATTGTATGCATTAATTCATAAAGACTTGTATATAAAAATGTTTTTAAAAATTAAAAAAAATTATAAAGATATAATAAACAAACACAAAAAACCCCACCAGGGCTGGAGAGATGGCTCAGCGGTTAAGAGCATTGCCTGCTCTTCCAAAGGTCCTGAGTTCAATTCCCAGCAACCACATGGTGGCTCACAACCATCTGTAATGAGGTCTAGTGCCCTCTTCTGGCCTGCAGACATACACACAGACAGAACATTGTATACATAATAAATAAATATTTATTAAAAAAAACCACCAAAATAACAACAACAACAAAAAACAAAAGCCAAATGTTGTAGAATACTATTTTAACTAGGCATTTGTCCACTTTGCCTGCCTAAGGCACCTAACTGATCTAATAAAAAGATGAACGACCGATAGGTAGGCAGGAGAGGATAGGTGGGGCTGGCAGGTAGAGAGAATGAGAAAGAGGAGGAAAGAACAAGGGAGAAAGAGAGGCACCTGCCCAGGGCCATAAGCCAGGCAGTCGCCAGCCAGACACGGGAAGCGGTGAACCCAGAGGTGGTGGCGCACGCCTTTAATCCCAGCGCTTGGGAGGCAGATTTCTGTGAGTTCAAGGCCAGTCTGGTCTACAAGAGCTAGTTCCAGGACAGGCTCCAAAACCACAGAGAAACCCTGTCTCGAAAAACCAAAAAAAAAAAAAAAAAAAAAAAAAAAAAAAGAGTTAGTTCCAGGGCAGGCACCAAAGCCGCACAAGAAAAAAGCAGTGAAAGTAAGATATACAAAAGGAAAGAAAGGTAAAAAGCCCTGAGGCAAAACATAGATAAAGAGAAAGGGGTTGAATTATAAGAGCTTGCAAAAAGTGAGCCTAAGCTAAGGCCAAATATTCACACCTAGTAAGTCTCCGTGTCATAATCTGGGAGCTGGTTGATGGTCCCGAAAGAAAGTCTGTTACACCCAAACAAACAAACAAAAAATGCTAGCTATGGCTTAGTGGTTCAGGTTGCTTACTGCCAAGCCCGATGACCTGAGTCTGATCACTGGAACCCAGACAGTAGAAGGAAAAGAACCAACTCCTACAAGTTGTCCTCTGACCTCTACACATGTACTGTGGCACTCCTGTGCCCATAAACCACCCCCTTTCAGACAAAATTAAAAATCATTAAATACCTATTTATATAATTTAGTAGTTATTAAACCTAAGGCTCCACATAATACCAATAACACTCAGCTATATCCTCAGGTTTTTTTATCTTGAGACAGATTTTCATTGGTTGCCCAGACAGGCCTTATATCACCAGGTCAAACATATACGCCTAAGTTGCAAATTTTATGTGAATTATATCTGAATAAAAATGTTTTGCCACCCTCAAAACACTAGAAAGCAAGAACAGTTGAAAGTTTCCAGCTCAATCTGGGTCAGGCTTGGTACTACAAATCTTTAATCCCAGCACTTGGTAGGCAGAGGCAAGTATATGGATCTCTTGTGAGGACTGCCTGGTCTACATAGTAAGTAAAACCCTGTTAAAAAAAAAAATCAAATGATAAAGGGAGTTTCACTCAACAGGAGAACAGAACTTACTTAACAGGTATGTATTGGCCTTTTAAGCACATGATTTTATTAGAACTTAAATATGCATTTTGCCATGGTTGCTCAATTCACTCCTCTGAGACTCTCCCCGCCGTTAAGGCAGGCCTCAAGAGACGTGACTATCCCACGAACTCTTACAGCCATCAGAGTTGTCAGTAATCATGAGGTAACAGTCAACTCTATGCTGGGCCAAGAAGAGAGAAAATCTAGAATTGGGGACAAAGGTAGGTGTGGGCTGGAACTGAGAACAAGTGAATCTGTGGGCTATGGAGAAGAAAAACAGCAAGTTAAAACACAAAACTGAGTGTCCTTGAGAGACTGCCTGAACTTCCTCTTCCCAAACCTAGGACCTGACTCTGCTCAGTTCCTCAAAACACCCAGGTCCCTTCCCACAGTCTTGGGGCTCTAGCCTTACCATAATTAGTGTTTAGTGCCTACCGAGAGCAGAGTGGTAGAGAGAGGAGCTCCAAGCTGGGCTCAGACACTGACTGTGAACCGCCTGGGTTCACGGTGAAGACAAAATCAGACTGGATCTCACTGGATCTCATCACTGCTTAGAATGCTTGAAAAGACCAGTGATCAGACACTCAAACTTCCCATCCTTTACAGGCTTGTCAGCCTTGAACATCAGATTCAACCAAGACACCAAGACACCAAACTATGCCAACACTAAAACACCCTTGAGAGGAGGCAGTTGTAAGCAGCATGAAATGAAGCGGTCATGCGGCCAGTGAGATGGCTCCGTGGACAAGACCGCCCGCACGCTCGCTGTCGAGCCTGATGACCTAAGTCCAAACACTGGAACCACACGGGACAGAAAGAACTAATCCCCAAAAGCTGTATTCTGGTCTTCACATGCATGTGTGTGCACAGTCTTCCCCCTCCCTCCCTATGGATAGGAGAGGTGGCACATGCCTTTAGTCCCAGCTACTTAGAAGCTGAAGGAGTTGGATGCCATTCTGACAAGATCTGGTCTCAAAGTAAATGAATGGTTAATAATCCAAATTATTACTACAGGGGAAGAGTGGTCAGGCATGGTGATACATGCCTCCCTCCCAGCACATGGAGGCCAGAAACATCATTGGTTAGAGTGAGCTGGAGGCCAACCTGAGCTCCACAAACACTGACTCAACAAAACCAAGAAAATAAATGAAAAATTAGGAAAACTAGAGTAAAAAACATTCCCTAGCACCCACAGAGAAAGACTCACAACTGCCTGTAACTTCTGCTATCCAAGGGCACCTATACATGTACATATATCCTTGGAGAAATATACAAGTAGATATAAAAACACCTCAGAAGACATTTAGATAAAAGCCAGAAGTGATGGTACATGCTTAGAAGTTGGAAGGCTCAAGACCAGCCTGGGTTAGGTGGTGGGTACCAGAGAAGAAAAAAGTAAATAGATCACATACTAAGGTAATAATATACCACGTTCAATGGAAGTTTGGGTGTAGAGGGGTATGCTTGTAACCTCCGCACTGAGGCTGAAGCAGAAGGATGGGGCTGGGGCTACCTAAAGAAACTAAAACTCAAGGGGGAAAAGTCTCTAGAAGCAACTGACAGCCACTGGTTCAGCAGAGAAGCTATACTAGAAACAAGAAAGGAGGCTGTCGCAGAGGACCACAGATCCTGGGCTATGACAACAGTGTTGAAGATGAAGATTTCTGAACAGGGTCAAGAGATATTTAGTAAATCTAAAGCTGATACAACACACTGACCGAAGCTGGGTGTGGTGGTACAAGAAATATTTAATAATTAAAGCTGATACAATATTCTGACAGAAACTGGGTGTGGAGGCACATGCCTGTAATACCAGCATTTAGGTGGTGAGGCAGATGAAGTCTAAGGTCAGCCTGAGCTACACAGTGAGTTCAAGGCTAGCCCGGACTCCACAGCAAGATCCCACCTAAGAGCACAGGCTTGCAGCTAGGGAGATGGCTCTGGAGTTAAGATGGAGATCTGCTCTTTCAGAGGACCTGATTTGGTTCCCAAACACTCATGTTGGGAGCCCACAACAGCTTGTAACTCCAGTTTGTTTTGCATGTGGGGGGAGGGGTTCCAATACCTCTGGCTTCTAGGGGCAACTCCACTCACAGGCACAGATCCACACACTAGCACACAGACACAGTTAAAAATAAGTCTAAGAGTCTACAACTCTGCAGCCTCTTACAGTCTCTACCCACAAGAAGCTAATAAGCATCTGAAACATAGTTAGTAACAACAAGGAATTTAACCTTTAATTTTGTGTAATTTTCACTAATTTAAGTAAGTGGCTGCTGTATCAGACAACACAGTTCTGGATTAGTCACCTAATTTAAGATATATGACAGGATAAGAAATTTGTCTAACAATATACACCAGGACATTCAGAATGCCGAAATAAATTCCCTAAGACGGGAAGATGTTCAAGACATACTAAGAAGGGCTGGAGAGATGGCTCAGAGGTTAAGAGCATTGCCTGCTCTTCCAAAGGTCCTGAGTTCAATTCCCAGTAACCACATGGTGGCTCACAACCATGTGTAATGGGGTCTGGTGTCCTCTTCTGGCCGGCAGGCATACACACAGACAGAATAGTGTATACATAATAAATAAATAAATATTAAAAAAAAAGACATACTAAGAAACACATATTTTGGCTGGGTGGTGGTGCATGCCTGTAATCCTAGCACTTGGAAGGCAGAGGCAGATGGACCTCAGTGAGTTCGAAGCCAGCCGGACCTACAGAGCTAGTGCCAGGACAGCCAGGACTCTTAAACAGAGAAACCCTGTCCCCCCAAAAAACAAAAATAAATAAATATGAAAACATATATCAAGATAACATAAACATCGCATCTTTCAATTTTAAGAAGCTCTAGAACAGGGTATAATGGCCACAACTGTAGTCCCACAGTTTGGGGACAGGAGAACTCTCTCCTCCACCATACAAAGAACCAGTCAATGTCCTTCCATTTGCTTTTCATTCAATATGCAAAATACTGTCGTATTTATAACCAAATTATGGGTTTTTCTGCACTATGAAAAGATGCATGACCTTAGGATCACACTTAAGGAACAAAATATGACAGAAATATATCTAATAGGGGGCTGGAGAGATGGTTCAGTGGTTAAGTGCCCTCTTGTGGCCTGCACACACACACAGACAGAATATTGTACACTAAATAAATAAATAAATATTTTTTTAAAAGAAATATATCTAATAGTATTATATTTAAAACCACTTTATCCCTACAGCAGTCCAGGGTACTGGAATATTTCTCTGGCTGGGCAAGGTGGTCAGCTAGTGATGTCAGCACTCCATAGGCTGAGGCAGCCATGAGCCCCAGGCCAGCCTGGGCTAGAGATCCTGTCTCAAAGAAATGGGAAGAGAATTCGAAAACAGTCATGGGAACTTAACCCTTTTATGTCCCAAACCTTTAACTATGGAAGGATTTGTCCTAAAGCGTGTCTGTGCCATTTGCACCTTCAGCCAGTAGGGAATCGGACCCTCACTCGACATCTAGGAGTCATTATTATTCTCAACACCAATTGTTGGGTTCAATATTTTGAACTTCAATTACTAGCCTTAAGTGAAAGAACATACCCCCCCCCTTTTTTTTTAAGAGATAGGGTCTCACCTTATAGGGTAGTCTCAAGCTAGCAATTAGGCCTGTCTTCCAGGTGCCAGAATCACAGGTAAGCCGCCTATTCCCTTTGAAAACCACCCTAGATTGCTACATAGGAATCTGCTCCTCTCTGCCTGCAGTGTACCCAGACCAGCCCGCAGGCCAGGCATGCATTCTCCCATTGAGCACACCCCATGTCCATGTTTTAGTCTTTCCTGGGGCTGCACTCCCCCTCTTCATCAGATTCTGTGTTCTCTGACTACAGTACTTCTATCTGCTTTATAGTTTCACCCTGGGAAACAATAGGGTTGGCTAGAATTCTAGGCAGAATAAACGGTTGCTGCGGGAGCATGGAGGGCCTACTACAGGAAACTTCCCACGGAGAGAGGTGGCACAGGGCTGAGAGCCCAGCACTTAGGAGGCTGAGGCAAGAGAAATGACAGGAGTTCAACTAGCCTGGGCTATACGAAGAGTCCCAGGCCAGTCTGCAGCTGTCTAGGAGAAATTGGTTACCGGCTGCTGAGGACTGTAGCTTCTTACTAACCCTTCGCTAACACGTCAGGGTGTGTGTGTAGGGACTGAACCCAGGGCCTTTGCACATGCTAACTATGGACTTTACAATGAAATACCCCTCTGCCCCCTCACTATGTTTTAAACGATACGAGAGAATCCCATAGCCCTTTAATTCCATGCAAGCCAAATGCTGCCGATCTATCAGTGGTTTCGAGTCAAGTCTGACTCCGTCGTCCCTGAGCAAAACGAAAATAGGGATGAGAGTGGGAATCGGAAGGTCTAGTTAACTACAAGAGTAACGACGACAATGACAGCTAACATTTACTCCCGCTTGCCTACAGCACTCCCGGCTCGCGCTCGGGAGAAACGCTTGTAAACAGCTGAGTATCTCTCGCTAGCCCCTACAGGGGCACGCGAGCGGGTCACAAAGCAGGCGCGTTCTAAAGTCAACAGGACAAAAAAAACGAGGCATTGCCACCTATCTCGAGGGGGACATGTGGAAACAGGGGCACAGTGAACTTCTGCGCGATGGATCGAGCACCCCACACACACACCGGAAGTTTTGAAATATCCTGCGGGCTCCCACAGGCAGAGTGGCTTCCCTCCGCCGCCGCTCTCGGAGCCCTCGGTGGGCAAGGGGACCTCTCCGCGCCTGCAGCACCCGGGCTAGGTAGGCCACCAAGCCAGGAGCCAGGCCGTCAATCACAGCCAGCGCTCGCAGCTACGTCCCCCGCCGCCCGCCAGCGGGAGCCGGGCAGCGGGCAGGTGGTGGCACCTGCGGCCGCGACTCGAGAGGGCTGTCCCCGGCTCGGCTGCCAGGCCCAGGGCCCCGCGATCACCTCGGCGGTGATCCCTCGGACCGTCGTCCCGGTGGCGGCCGCGCCACAGGCCCAGCCACGCCAACTCGCTCGCCGCGCGCCACTCACCGAAGAAGCCCTGCACGATGCCGAGCGGGTGGCTCAGCCAGTCTTCTCCACAGGGCATGGCGCTGAGAGCCGGGGCCAGCGCGGCCCGTGCGGCGCTTCTCCGTGGGCCGAGCGCGCTCGGAACCCGGCGGCTCCTCGGGGGCTCGTCCGCGCCCTCCCACGCGCGGGGCGTCGCGAGCCGCGGGCCTCCGGGAGACGCTGCCGCGGTGACGAGCGCCTCGGAGCTGCTGACCCGCGGCAGGAGCGGCGCGGTGGTCCCCACCTCCACTTCTCACAATGGCGGGAAATCGCGGCCACCGACCGCGCAGCCTGCGACCTGGGTGGAGTTCGGGAGGGAGGGGCGGCGGGAGCGTGCTGCGCAGTCCCGGAGGGGAGGGAGTGGGCGGGGCGGGGCGGCCATTTTGGAGACGGGTAGAGACCGGGCAGTGGCGCGGCCGCCATCTTGGAGATGGGCACAGGGAACAGACTGGACTGTGCAGAGTAGTCACTGTGTGAGCGCGTTGATGGGAAACCCCACCAGGCTACCTCATTGGCCCAAAACGTGCGTCCCTGCGGAAGGAGCAAATGGCACAAGCTAGCTAACCCAGGCCTCAGAGTCATCTCTGAACAAAATTAAGGGGTGAAACTCTATTTGGTGTCCGCTAGCCTGATTTCTCTGTGACTTAATGTTTTTTCATCTGTCTGGCGCTAGAATTCTATGGCACCCTGCCCAAAATCCTATGTAAGAACTTGTCCTTAGCTCAATGAGTTATTCCCGAACGATTTAATTAAAGAGGCTTTTAAATCAAGGAGACATTGCATGCAGGCTTTGTGGGTATCTCGGTATTGCAGAGGAACTGGTTCCTCATGGAGAAACAAGTACTCGGAACTCTCTTCTGGCCCACTTTAGTTTCTGACCTGAAAACACGCAAGTGAGCGTCTACCTCCAACCTGGCAACTAGGTGTTAGGAATATTTCCTAAGCGAGCTCTCTGACGACGCAAAAATTCCCAATCAAGCCAAATCAGTGGCAGAATACTCTTAGAGGGCCGACCCAAAGGGCAACGCCTTCAGCCAGGGAATTTAGGAATTGTCCAAGTTTTCCCAAACCATTTCCCCACTATATGGGATTTACCTCAGAAAACCCTGGTTTCATCACCTATACCTACTTGACTTAAAAAAAAGTGATCTGAATGGAATCTAGAAACTTAGATGGCTGAAGAATAAGAACTGCCCGGTGGTAGAGCACTCGCCTGGCATGCAAGAGGCCCTGGGTTTAATCCTGTCCCTAGCAAGAGATAAAAGGCAAAGAGGCTGCAACAGATAAACAGAGACAGCTAGACTGAACCCAGAGACCTCCATAGAGCTGTAGGGAAAAGAAACAAAACCTGCCGCTCTGCCTTTCTTGGTTTCCTGCTCTTAACAGCACACAGGTTGATGAGGGAAAGCTGACAGGCATTGTCTTTAAATTCCAGCACTTGGGAGATGCTGGCAAGGAAGATCAGGTGTTCACAGTCAGCCTTGGCTACATACCCAGTTTGAGGCCAGCCTGAGCTACACATAACCCTGTCTCATAAAAAGAAAAAAGTTTGCCGGGCGGTGGTGGCCTATGCCTTTTAATCCCAGCACTCAGGAGGCAGAGGCAGGCGGATCTCTGTGAGTTCGAGGCCAGCCTGGTGTACAAGAGCTACCTCCAGAACAGGCTGCAAAGCTACAGAGAAACCCTGTCTTGGAAAAAAATTTTTTAAAAAGTTTATGAACATGTGTACCACAAGTTTATGAACAACCAGGGAAAACTTAAAGTGGCTTATAATTTGGGCTGTCTAGCAGTCATCCACAGAGAACAATAAATTTGTAGAGAAATGACAGGAAGAAAGTAGTTTTCAGTTCTCAAAGGCCACAAATCAAAATATGAAAGACTGATTATAGTTTAGCAATGTGTGAAATCTTTCCACTTCTGGTTTAATAAAGATCTAAAGTTCTCGCTGGTAATTAGCTTCTGTATTAACTGATAGGGAGGGGAGGGAGGACACCTTAGAAACCCATGTCCTGTTTTGATACAGACAGTGGGAGGGCAGGAGTATATATATGATTCTGCTCGGTTGCCTTTAACACAAGGTAATCTTTATGCCAAAATATCATGATTTGGAGGGCTTCCTGACTTGCTTCAGGGCGAAAGAGGTAATTTGGACTTGGCATCTCAATATGACTCTACATCTGGTATTTTGAGTTGAGAAACTAACAAGGCTCGGACAATGTTGTCCCCATAGGCTCATAAGTTTGAATACTTGGTCTCTAGTTGGTGGAACTGTTTAGAAAGGGTTAAGAGGTGTGGTCTTGTTGTAGGAGATGTGTCATGGGGGCAGACTTTGGAATGTTGTGGAAAATTTGTTTTGTTTTGTTTTTCAAGATAGGGTTTCTCTGTAGCTTTGGAGCCTGTTTTGGAACTAGCTCTTATAGACCAGACTGTCTTTGAACTCACAGAGATCTGCCTGCCCCTGCCTCCTGTGTGCTGGGATTAAAAGCGTGTACCACCACCGCCCGGCGTGGAATATTACTTTAACTATGTAAAGATGTGTTACATTTGTTTATGCTGCTTTAGTTCAATGCCTGCCTGTGGCACCTGATTGGTCTAATAAAAAGCTGAATGGATGATGACTAGGCAGTGGAGGGACAGGCAGGGCTGGTGGCAGAGAGAATAAGTAGTAGGAGGAGTCAGGCTAGAGGAAGAGGAGAGAGAGAGAACAAGGGAGAGAGTGAGACTCCTGGAACCAGCCAGCCAGACACTGAGTGGGACATACCACATGAAGAAAGGTAAAAAAAACCCCGAGGCAGAACATAGATGAAGAGAAACAGGTTAGTTTAATAGTTAGTGGAACAGGCGTAAGATAAGGTCAAACATTCATAACGATTATTAAGTCTCCGTGTCATGATTTGGGAGCTTCAGAAACCTCCCACCATTCCCATGGGCTCCTTCTGCCTTCTGCTTTCCGATCCTGACGTGAGATCTCAGCTGGTCCTGTCGCCATGCCTCTGCCCTGCCATCATGGACTCTGACCCTCTGAAGCCATAAGCCCAATGAAAAGCGTTCTTTCATGAATTGTCTTGGTCACGGTGTTTTCTCACAACAGAAAAATAACTAAGACAGATGATATCACCGCCTAATTCATTCATTAGTTCATCCAGTAGAGAGAGTGGTCACGTTCTCGGAACTGAATGAGGAAATTCCGTATTTGAGCTTCGAGTCTCATAATGTAAAAATTAAAGCTATGTTCTAAGATATCTGGCTATAGAGATTTTTATTTATTTATTTATATCATTGTAGCCCAGGTTTCCTTGAAACTCTCTATGTAGCCCAAACTGAGCTACATCTTCAGTCCCTGTCAGTGGACACTTTTTTTTTTGCGAGGGGAGGGGTGTTTCAAGACAAGGTTTCTCTGTATTACCCTGGCTGTCCTGGAACTCTGCTTGTGTCTCTGCTCCTGAGTACTGGGATAAAAGGTGTGAGCCACCACCACATCAATGGACTCTTAATCTGATGGTGTTACTGGGAGAAGTGGAGTCCATGAAGGGGAACCGGATAGAAGACCACTGCAGACATGACACTGAAGGGTATATCTTGTTCTGAGCCCTTTTTGGTCTTTTTTTCCCCTCTCCTTAATTAATATTTAGCTTTTCTTTCTTCTCTTTGTGGTCTAACATTTTTTTAAAGATCATATGGTGAGAGCCAGGCGGTGGTGGCACATGCCTTTAATCCCAGCACTTGGGAGTCAGAGGCAGGCAGACCTCTGTGAGTTCGAGGCCAGCCTGGTCTACAAGAGCTAGTTCCAGGACAGCTAGGACTGTTTCACAGAGAAACCCTGCCTCGAAAAACAAACAAACAAAAATCTCAAAGTGATAGTTTTGGAATTTGGGTTTTTCTGAGGTGAGCACATATAAGGCAAGCTGTCTGCAAAGTTGTCCCTTCACTTATAAAGAGACCAAGGAACTAATTTTTAGGTTTCAATTTTAGTTTTTCTTTCTCAGGGAAGCTTTTTTATCACTTCAGACTGAGTAAGTTCTATGCTAATGGTCTGATGGAGAGAGATACATGTTCTCTTCTCATGGAATGTTTAGACCTCTGTCCCCTGATGTCAGTGTTCCAGGAAGCACACTTAAGAAGTCTGCAGGTTATTGTTATTATGTGTTTAGTTGATTGTTTTGCCAGACTGTAATTCCTCCCAAAAGGAAGGATCTCAAGTCTGTTTCCTACATCTCTCTGGTGTACAGTACGATGACAGGAGAATCTTCTTGACCAGCTTCTAGTCTAGCATGGCTTCTAGCAGTTTGAGGCCATGTTACCTATGATTCACCCAAAGGCATTCTCAATACTGCTCTCCCCATTTCCAGCCCCCATTAAAATGCTTGTCTAAAGAAGCTCAAAACTCTCAGAATTTACTGTTTTTTTTTTTTTTTTTTTTGAGACAGGTTTTCTCTGTAGCTTTGAAACCTGACCTGGAACTAGCTCTTGTAAACCACGCTGGCCTCGAGCTCACAGAGATCCACCTGCCTCTGCCTCCCACGTGCTGGGATTAAGGGATTAAAGGTGGGCGGTGGCTGGAATTTACTGTTTTTCTTCCAGCCAAAACCAGCTAATAGGCAGATAGGTCCCTGAACCTAGATTAGAGCAGAATGTTTTTAATTATAAATCTTTTCTTTGCCCCTTTGAAAGGCAACTCGCCTACCCTTTGGAACTGCCTTACGAAAAAGACACTTTGTTTTTCGAGATAGAGACAAGAGTTTGCCACACTTTGTGGACCAGGCTGGCCTCTGCCTCCTGAGTGCTGGGATTAAAGGCGTGAGCCAGCACCGTGTGGCTCCAAAGACACTTTTCAATGCATACATTCAAGGAGATAGTAGCCCTGAGTGGTGGAACACACCACTGACGCACTTGGACAAGGCAATCGGATTTCCAGGCGACATAATGAGATCCTGTCTCAAAACAAAACAAAACCAAAAATAAAAAAACAAAAATCCCAAGGAGATAGTACTTTTTACTCCCATGTCCTACCACTGCCTGCCATAAAGATTTGAGAATTGCTGCGTGGGGTAGTATTAATCTCAGGACTGGAAGAGCTGGGGTACGAAGATGAAGGCCAGTCTGGGCTACCTAGCGAGATTCGGCCTCGCAAGCAAGCAAATAAACTCAAGCCACAAAACAGCCCATAAGAAACTCATGCAGCCCAGCGCAACTGAGAATCCGTGACTTCCAGCGTCCAGCAGTGCTTGGATTCAGAACCCGCAACGGCTTGGGCCTGAAGGCGATTCCACCTTATTGCTTTCGGGCGGCGTCAGCTTCCGGAAGAAGACGGGTCCCTGAGTGGCTCCCCGGCCTGCGGCTTCCGTGCGCAGATGCGGAAGTGCGGTGGCACTCTGGCTGACCGACTTCCGGCCTGTGCTGCAGCACCGGGCTAGCAGAGCCACGTAACGGCCGGGGGTCTGCAGCCATGGCGGATAGGAAGACTAACGGTGGCGGAGCGTCCGCCTCGTCGAGCACTAACTTACTCTTCTCCTCCTCGGCCACGGAGTTCAGCTTCAACGTGCCCTTCATCCCCGTCACGCAGGCCGCCGCCTCCCCGGCTTCCCTGCTCTTGCCCGGAGGTAGTGAGCCGAGGGCGCTTGGGGGCCAGTGTGTGCTCCGAGGAGGGTGGGACAGGAGCGACACCTTCTCTGGGCCGCTTTTCAGGGCCAGTAGTGGCCAGCTTCCAGAGGGCCAGGGACCGTGCGCTCCTGGAGGAGGGGCCCAGGTGATGAGGCTTGCTCTTGGGCCAAGGAACCGCTGTCACTGCACAAGTTTTTGTTGTACCCCCAGTGGTGTGCTGGAGGCTGGCAGGGAATGCAGCTAAATTAGACAGTTTCCCTCTGCTAGAGTACCGTAAGCTAGCCTCTTTCTGGGAAACCCCCGTGATAGGGCAGGCCATCACCTAGGAGACGGTACGCTGTCTCCAGAGGGGACAGTGCCCCTCTGGTAGGGTACTGTAAAGTCTCTGCTAGAAGACGACTCCGGGCTTCAGGAGGATACCTCCTAGGATAGACAGCGCGTCCTGCTAGGACGGATATGTAACGAAGTGTAGGTCCGGAATGCTTTTCTCATTTTTCCAGGTATCACTTTCTCTGAGCTCTTCCTTCTTCTCTTAGGCGTCCAGACTGGCTCTCACCTCCTTTTGGTTAGGCCCTGTGTATGTCTGGGCAGTCTGATGTTCGGACTGTGTTCCGGCCCTGCCCCTAACTTGCTGTGGTGGCCTCAGGAATGACATTTTACCCGTCTGGTTAAGTTTCATGTTTTCAGCCCCCCTCCTCACTTTTGAAACAGGGTCTCTACCTTGTCCTGGCTGTCCTGGAACTCACTATGTAAAGGAGGCTGGCCTCAAACTCACAGAGATCCTACTGCCTCTACCTCTGAGTGCTGGGATTAAAGGCCTGCGCCACCATGCCTAGTTTGGTTTTTTGTGGAACTCTGTGTGTTGTGTAAATATTTGTGAGCTGAGTACCTCTGCCTCTTCATTTGGACTGTGAACTTCTTGCCTCTTATTTGCAGGGTCTTGTTTAGTGCCTAGCACAGAGGTCCTTATCAAGTCTGACCTTTCCCCACTAAATATTCCTGATTGGAAGATTAAGGGAAGGTTCCTGGGGAAGGGAAGAAAGGCAAACTGGAAGTACCTGCTTGTGGAGGCTCCCCTTTCTGTCCTGAGTCTCGGTGCTTATAGCTGTGTGACGTGTACACACCTGTTTATCCTATCCGGACAGAGTGCAGGCTTCATCAAAGCAGGGCCTTAGTTTTAGTCACCACTGTCGCCCACTGCCTAGAGTACAGGATCCATAGAATCCAGTGGCGATTTGTTGAGTGAGTGGAGGGACTGTTACCAAGAGTGCGCCTGTCTGGGTTAAGCAGTGTTCGGGACGAGATACCAAGAATGCGTCTGGATTAAGCAGCGTTGAAAGGTTAAGTGTTGCTTCCTTTGGTAGAGTGCTGTGGAAGGGTCCAGAATGAAGAAGGCTGTGCCTTGGGGTTTTCGGACTTTCTGTCTCTCGAGTGTTGTTTGATGCCCGCCCATCTACCTTGCTGTGTAATAATTGATTTGTGTGTTGTCAGTGCTTGAAATGTCAATGTTTATTTTTTAAAAAATTCTATGCGTGTTGATGTTTTGCCTGTGTATGTGTCTATGTGAGGGTGTCGGGGTCCCTGGACCTGGGGTGCAAGATAGTCATGAGCCACAATGTGGGTGTCGGGAACTGAACCTAGGTCCATCTTGGAAGAGCAGCCAGTGCCCCTAGCCACTGAGCAATCTCTCCAGCCCAGCATTTCTACTTTCAAGTTTAAGATAAATATACCTGCATTTAGATTTGCTCGTTTATTAATTGACATGGTGTCCTCTTGTAGCCCAGGGTAGCTTGTGGTAGCCTGCTAGTTCCAGCCTCCCATGTGCTGTGAGCGTTGGTATGAGCCAACTTTATGTTTTCTTTAAATTCTTGGAGGCTAATTTTGAAAGTGTGTACTTGTGTATGTGTGTGTGTACATGTTGTGTCTATGTGTGTATGTACATGCACATGAGTACAGTTGCCCTCAGAGGCCAGAGACTTTGGATCTCCCTGGAGCTGGAGTTGCAGGTTTTTTGTGCTGGGAATCAAATGTGGGTTTCTATAAGAGCAGCACATGACCCTGGTCACTGAGCCATCTCTCCAATCCCATCTTGGAAGCCGCTGCTTCTTAGATACAAACTTTTTTTTTCTTGGTGAGAGCACATAGATAGCTTTTAGAACTGCCATTCCACAAGTAGTTTTTTCTGGTTTGCTTTTTGAGACAGGATCTCTTTGTTCTGTGTTTCTGGCTGTCCTGGATCTCCCTGTGCAAACCAGGCTGACCTTGAACTCACAGCCCTGTCTTTTCTAACCCCCCCCCCCAAGTACACAACAAGTGCTTCCTACATTTAAAAGGTTTCATGATTAGAGATCTCTTCAGAGCTTTTCTGGAGACAAAGGAGAGCCCAGCTACTCGGAAGCAACAGTAAATCCTCGCAGTGGAAGAGACACACAGGCGGCAGTGTTGTGCATCCAGCAGATAGAAACTGAGCAACCTCTCTCTGTCAGACCCTGTTGCAGAGGTCAGAGCAGCACAGAACAGACCAGTGTGTCTGTGCACACCAACACCTGCCTCCATAATCTATTGTAGTACAGTTTACCCAGCCAGAGATGGGATGGACAGGCTGTGCCCATCACTGAGTCTCAGCTGCTGGAGTGGAGGGATGATGTCCCTTAAGGCCTCAGAGTCTCACAGAATGTGATCTGAGCAGAGCTTGAAGGATCTGTAGGAATGAGGGAGTCTGAAGGTGGGAGAAAATCTGCAGGCTTGGCAGGAGTTGGCAGTGATAAGGGTATGGACCGTCTTCTCTCCCATTACTGTTCTTGCACTCTCCATGCCCCGCCCCTTCGTGTAGATAGCTGACTAGAGTGTGCAGGGTGTGGCCCAATGGTCTGTGGGGCTCATAGTATGCTAAAAGGTTTGTACTTCATTGATCTGTGGAGTCTTTGAAGGGTTTGCTTGAGGGTCTCACTATGTCTCTCTCACTGGTCTAGAACATAAAAGTTGCTCTCTTGACCAAGTTGGCCTCAATGCCACTGAGATCCTCCTGCTTCTTACCTCCTGAATGCTGAGATTAAAGGCAGGTACCAACACACCTGATCTCCTTTGAAGGATTTTTAACAAGACAGTGAAATTAGAAGTGTGTTTTAGAAAGGCTTGGGCTTTTTAAGATTGCACTGGAATTGGGTTGATCATCATAGATGTGGTCAGTTTTTATCCCCTGTATGTCAGGCACCCTAGATGGCACCCTAGCCCAAGTGAGCCACATTGAGGGATAAGGGACAGATAGACTTATTTTATTTCATAATGATGGGAGCAGTCACAGAACCTCGCTCCCTCCAGGCAAGCAGTCTGCCATTGAGGTGCATTCGTGGTAGAGGTGTTTATATTCTAAAGTTACAGAGGCCTCGTGACTCATTGGAGACCAGATTATCAGTTCTGTGTCGGTGTCATGGTCCAGGCTCTGCAGCAGGCGTGGAGTGGGTGCTGCATTCATGGCTCTTTAATGAACTTCTGAAGGACCACATAGAAGGTCTGATGGATGTGAGGTTTCCCATAGAAATCTGGGCAGTTGTTCGTGAACTTCTATTTGAGATGGGAATATTAAAGATAATAAATTCATCATAAGACTCACTAAGTTTGACACTTGGCTGGGAGAATTGTGGACCAGAGGAGGACAGACTGAATTTGAGATGTGCTGGCGGAGTCACAAGTATAGACTCCTCACCATAGCTATGGGTCTAGATCATTTGTGTCTGTGTAGAATTAGAAAGTGCTCCTAGGGGGAAGTTAGAGGTATGCCGAACCTTTTTCTTCTTCCCCCTCTTTATTTTATTTTTAGATTGGCTTCATGTTAGGGGTTGGTTCTGTTGCTGTGAAGAGACACCTTGTGTTGTGGTTTAGATAAAATGCTGTAGTTCCCCGAGGGGCAGCCAGGTCCCATGAGGAGCCACGGCAGGTGAGAGACAAGAGAAGGATAAGCATGCCACACAGAGAGAGGTTTGGATATAGTTTATTTAGTAAAAGGGAAGGGAGAGAGAGAGAGAGAGTGAGAGAAACAGAGGGAGAGAGAGGAGAGGAGAGGCCGCAGTCATCTCTTCTGAAGAGAGACAGGCAGAGAGAGGGAAAGAGAGAAAGAGAGAGAGCACACGAACAGGCTGAAAGAGGAAGGAAGACCTGCTTGGTGGCCACAGAAGGGAGGAGTAGGTCGGGCTTGTCTCTTAAAGGGACAGGACAGACCATTACTCCATGACTATCGCAACTCAATAATTTATTTAACTTTATTTTATGTGCATTGGTGTGAAGGTATCAGATCTCCTGGAAATGGAGTTACAAATAGTTGTGAGCTGCCATGTGGGTGCTGGGAATTGAACTTGGGTCCTCGGGAAGAACAACCAGTGCTCTCAACCACTGAGCCATTTCTCCAGCTCCCCACCTCTACAGTAACTCTTAAAAAGAAAACATTTAATTGGGTGGTTTGCTTACAGTTTGAGAAGTTCAGTATCATGGTGGGGAGCATGGTGGCATTGCAGCAGAGGTTACTGGAGCTGGAGTGCTGCATCTACGGGCCACAGGAAGTCAGCTAACACACTGGGGTTATCCTGAGCATGGGAAAACTCAACTCCAGTGAGTGACACACTTCCTTCAACAAGGCCACACCCATTCCAACAAAACTATACTCCTAATAGTGCCACTTCCTGTGAGATCATGGGGGCCATTACATTCAGACCGTCACACTTCATGTTGCCAAATATGTTTAGACTCAAGTGTTTCGTTTGCCTCAGTCTCTGAGAAGCTGGGGCTGTAGGCTTGTCTTTTGAGCTGTGTTTCTATCATAGGTCAGAAAGACAGCCCCAGACTCTGTACTCTGATTGTACAGAGTTGTGTTTTGGAAATTATGATCAAACTTGTGGAGTGGAGTCTCTTCACTGCATTGGTGTGTGAAGTATAATTGGAACAGCCTGGAAGCTGAAGGCAGAATCACCATGAGGTCACAGAGAGCCCAGAGCTTTGGCAGTTTTCCAAGGGCAGGGACCATAACGTGCCTGTGTACTGGGGTGACTACACATCTGATGGACTGTAGCCCTCCAGCAGCTGCAGATAAAGGTGACCAAAGCAAGGGAAGGAAGGAGAAAACTGAAAACTGTTCAGAAAACTGTTCATAGATGTAGATCAAGGAAGAGTAGGGTGAAGGTCTTGAGGTTAGTTAGTGGGAAGATGATTCTTTGTGAATTACTTGACAGCAAAATAGAAAAAAAGATTTTTTCTGAATTACTTGTTTTTTCCTTTTTTAAATTTATTTATTTATTTATTAAAGATTTCTGTCTCTTCCCCACCGTCACCTCCCCTTTCCCTCCCCCTCCCCCAATCAAGTCCCCCTCCCTCGTAAGCCCAAAGAGCAATCAGGGTTCCCTGCCCTGTGGGAAGTCCAAGGACCACCCACCTCCTTCCAGGTCTAGTAAGGTGAGCATCCAAACTGCCTAGGCTCCCACAAAGCCAATACATGCAGTAGGATCAAAAACCCATTGCCATTGTTCTTGAGGTCTCAGTAGTCCTCATTGTCCGCTATGTTCAGCGAGACAGGTTTTAACCCAGGCTTTTTCAGACCCAGGCCAGCTGGCCTTGGTGAGTTCCCGATAGAACATCCCCATTGTCTCAGTGTGTGGGTGCACCCCTCGCGGTCCTGAGTTCCTTGCTCGTGCTCTCTCTCCTTCTGCTCCTGCTTTGGACCTTGAGATTTCAGTCCGGTGCTCCAATGTGGGTCTCTGTCTCTGTTTCCTTTCATCGCCTGATGAAGGTTAATATTCAGGAGGATGCCTATATGTTTTTCTTTGGGTTCACCTTCTTATTTAGCTTCTCTAAGAACCCGAATTATAGGCTCAATGTCCTTTATTTATGGCTAGAAACCAAATATGAGTGAGTACATCCCATGTTCCTCTTTTTGGGTCTGGCTTACCTCACTCAGGATAGTGTTTTCTATTTCCATCCATTTGCCTGCAAACTTTTTTTTTCCTTTTTTTGAGACAATGTTTCTTTGTGTAGCCCTGGCTATGTTGGAACTCACTGTGTAGACCAGGCTGGCCTCAAACTCACAGAGATCGGCCTCCTGGGTGCTGGGATTAAAGGTGTGTGCTCCTACACCCAGCATGAATTACTTGATAGCAGAGGTGTTTAAACAACATTGTATTGAAAATACAATGAAGATGAAGTTGTTCAGAGAGAAGTCAGGAGACCTTCCCTTAGAAAAATGATTTTCTAGTGACTTGCTGTTTTGTTTTTCATTCATTTATTTATTGTGTATGTTTTTTTGTGGAGGATCAGAGAATAATTTGTGGGAGTTGGTTCTGGGGCAGCCAACTTTACCTGCTGAGCCATCTTACCAGTTTGTGACTTGGTGTTCTGTAAAGTCTGAACACCTAGTTTTGATGACTACTTACATTTTAGGGACTGCAGTTAATGGGTTACCTACCTTGCCTTGGGAACACAAAGAGCACATGCTGTAGGCAAAGCTTTTCATTGGGACCACCAGCTCCCAAATAACAACATGGAGACTCCTTATTAATTATGAAAGCTTGGCTGATAGCTTAGTTTTGTTTCTAGCTAGCTCTTATAATTTAAATGAACCCATTTCTATTACTCTTTGTGCTGCCCCGGCTCATGCTGCTCTTCAGACTCTGTCTTTCTTCTCCCCAGCAGTCTCTCTGCCCTGAAAATCCTGCCTAGCTGCTGACTGTTTAGCTTTTTTATTATGCCAATCGCAGTGACATATTCACACAGTGTAAAGGAATACTCCACATTTCCCCTTTTTGTCTAAATAAGAAAGAAAGGTTTTAACATAATGAAACTATAGAGAATAAGAACAATTGTCAGGTAAGAATTATATTTACAATGTCCAGTCCGTTTGTATTTGGCATGTGTGGAGAAAATACTCCATTATTTATCTTTGTGAGTTCAAAGTTTTATACCTAATTTACTTTTTTTTTATTATTTATTTTTTTTTAATTTTTTTGGTTTTTTCGAGACAAGGTTTCTCTGTGGCTTTGGAGCCTGTCCTGGAACTAGCTCTGTAGACCAGGCTGGTCTCGAACTCACAGAGATCCGCCTGCCTCTGCCTCCCGAGTGCTGGGATTAAAGGCGTGCGCCACCATCGCCCGGCCCCTAATTTACTTTATATTATAACTAAGGAAAACATTAAGTCTTTAACTCCATCAAAGGTCCCAAAAGGGTATAATGTTACCTAATGATAGGGACATCTGGCTGTCTGTATAGTTACCCAAGGTTCCTCTGTAATGTTGGGGCATCCAACTTTGGCCTACAGTATCCAGACTAGAATATCTGACAAACATTTAGTGAATTTTGATGGACTGTCCTACCTTGTCTTGGCAAAATTTGGTGGTCACTTTCTTTTGTATCCTACTGGTCCAGTTTGGACAGTATGCTGTCAGCAATTGAGGCAAGGGCAGTTGTTTTACCCTAATGGCTAGCTTTTGCCATAAAGCAAGCAAACTCCATAGGGAGTTTCTTTGATGTCCATCATCCTCTTTTGAAGCAAATTGGTGTTGTTAAGAGCAGATATATCTCATTGTCATGGAAATCCTTAGATTATTAAATACCTTAAATGCCATTTTCTGTAGATCTTTGAAGTGTTTGAAGACCATCTGTCTAAATCTGTTGAACCTTGAAAACATAACTATTATTAATACAGATTTGATTATTATAGATGCCTACTAATTTGTATTTCTTAATTATACATTACATTTTTAATTGAACTGCATTAAGCACAATACCCCCCGAAAAAGAGTAGAAATATACATACAGTATAACAAAATCAACTTTAAATTAGTATCAGTAAACCAAAATCCATACCAATTAATCTCATTAATTACCAACTCCTAAGTGATGGGATTAAAGGCTTGTGCCACTACCACCTGGCCATTTTTCTCAGGTTTTATGTGGATGTAGGTGCCCTGTAGTCATCACCATATGTAGGCAGAGTTTTTTGGTAGGTCTACTCATTCCCAAATAGCCACATGGAGACTCCTTATTAATTATGAAAGCTTAGCCAATAGCTTAGGGTTGTTTTTTAGCTAGCTCCTACCACTTAGGCCATTTCTATTAATCTGTGTGCTGCCCTGATGCTTGTTTACCTCATCTATGTACTTTCCATGTTGCTTCTTCAGAGTCTGGCTCGTGACTCCTCAGACTCTGCTCTTCTCCCCAGCATACTCTCTGTCCCCCAAAATCCTGCCTAGCTACTGGCTGTTTAGCCTTTTTGTTTTGTTTTGTTTTTCTAGACAAGGTTTCTCTGTGTAACTTTGGAGCCTGTCATTCTGTGGACCAAACTGGCCTTGAACTCACAGAGATCTGCTTGCCTCTGCCTCCCAAGTGCTGGGATTAAAGGCTGGGCCACCACTGTCCAGCCTGTTTAGCTTTTTTATTAAGCCAATCACAGTGACATTCACATAGTGTAAAGAAATATTCCACACATACTCATTTGAACAATAGTTATTTTGTGTGTGTGTGTGTGTATATATATATATAAATTTATCCACTTCAGCAACTAGGCTGTGGGACACTTTTTCACAGATAGGGTTTGTTCTTTTCTTTTTATTTATTTAATGTGCATTGGTGTTTTTGCCTGCATGTATGTATTAGGGTGTCAGGTCTTGGAGTTACAGACAGTTGTGAGCCGCCATGTGGATGCTGGGAATTGAACCCAGGTCGTCTGGCTGAGGAGCCAGCCATCTCTCCAGCCTGAACAATAGTCACTTTGTAATTGAGACCCCTGACATACCCTCTACTTGTCAATACAACTAATACCTGTGCTTCAGTTTCTTCTTATGACTGTTGAAATAAAATTAGGTATGTTTAGGTATATGGTAACATTTGAATTATATCAGGAAAAGGTTTAACGTATAAAAATAGGTTAAAAATTGCTTCTTTTAAAAAAATCCTTATGTAAACATGAACATTTTTCTGTTTTGTTTTGGTTTTTTGAACAGGGTTTCTCTATGTAACAGCCCTGGCTGTTCTGGAACTCTCTTTGTAGACTAGGCAGACCTTGAACTAACAGACCCACCTACCTCCTGAGTATGCTATCTCTCTCTTTCTTCTCTCTCTCTCTCTCTCTCTCTCTCTCTCTCTCTCTCTCTCTCTCT
>JABTXL010006999.1:2401766-2431934 GCA_025134845.1 Neodon shergylaensis | reverse complement strand
AGGAATATAGTAGAATATCATTAGGAATATAGTAGAATATCATTAGGGGTATAGTAGATTATCATCAGGAATATAGTAGAATATCATCAGGAATATAGTAGAATATCATTAGGAATCATTTCCTTTCACTAGGAAAAAAAATCATTGACTTTTTATTTTTTTTGCCAGTCATGTTTGTTTCTATTCTATGTCTCTGGATTGTTCCCTCTGTTCCGCCTCTGGGTCCTGGCCCTCAGGGGTTAGCTCCTTCTCATGGTATGGGTCTCAAGCTGGGCCAGTCATTGGTTGATCACTCTTTTAATTTCTGTGCCACCTTTACCCCCTGCATATCTTGTAGGCAGGACAAATTGTAGATCGAAGGTTTTGTGACTGGAAGTCTTGCCTGGCTATAGGAGATGGCCAGTTCAGGCTCCATATCCCCTATTGGTAGGTGTCTTAGCTAGGATCACCTCCATAGATTCTTGGGAGTATCAATTGCACTAGGTTTTCTAGCTTACCCCAGAGATGCCCTCAGATTCCAGTTGTCTCTCCCAGTGCTCTCTCCTCCTTCCTCTCTACACCTGATTCTTCCTGTTCCATCCCCACCCCCTTATCCAGATCCCTACCCCCATCCAGCGGTGATGTCCATTCTATTAAATCTTACATCTATGTGAATGTGTGTATATACGCATTCACACATTTTTAACCCCTTCCCATTCTTGTGGTGCTGAGAAACTCAGGGAAAAAAAATCAATATGTATTCCAGCATAAGTATTGAAAGTAATTATATGTTTAGTTTTGATAGTTAATGGTGGCTGGACCTTTACAGAATTTGCTTGGGGAACAGTTCTACTTCATTTATAACCAGCTATACTGTGAAGCACAGGATTATTAAACATATTAGTTTGAAGCAGGCTTAGTGGTACATGCATACAGCCCTAGCACATGGAGGCTGAGGCAGGAGGATGGCTGCAAGTTCTGGTCTAACTTTGTCTAGGTAACAAGTTCCAGGCCAGTCAGGGGATGTGTAGACCCCCATCTTGAGAACCAATGAAACAACACCCGCCCCCCCAGTATTACTTAACTTATTGTGGGAAATAATTTTGCTAATGAGCCTTGTCATAATCTTGTGTCTTGAAGGTTATTGTCCAGTTCCAGCCTTCTTCAGTGCCAGATGAGTGGGGGACAACACAGGATGGACAGACGAGGCCCAGAGTTGTAAAGCGTGGGATTGATGACAGTCTTGATGAAATTCCTGATGGTATGTCTAGTTCGCTTAAGGAGAAAGATCTGTTTGGGCTGCTCTGCTAATGTCACCGAAGGAAAGAGGCCATTGCTAGAATTACTGCCAGAGTGCTCAGAATCCAGCCATATATGTTTTCCATATGTCTGTCTTTTTTCTTATTGTTCCTTGTTTAATTTTAGATTTATTTATTTTTACAAGTATGAGTGTTTTGTCTGCATATATGTTCATGTACCATGTGTGTGCCTGGTGCCAACAGAGGTCGGAAGAAGGACTGGCTGGCTCCTCTGGGGAGTTAGGATTGGTTGTGAGCCACCATGTGGGTGTTGGGAACCGAACTTGGGTCCTCTGCAGGAACGGCAAGCACTTTGAACCACCGAGCTATCAACCCTACATTTCTATCTTTTTGTTTTGAGACAAGGTCTTACTGTGTAGTCCTGGAATTCAGAGCTCTACCTGCCTCTGCCTCCCGAGTGCTGGGATTAAAGGTGTGCGCTGCCAGACCAGCAAAGATTTTTTGGTTTTGTTTGACTGAGCTCAGGGCCATGTTCATGTGCACACTTTATGTTCCTAAGCCACACCTTCGTCCCATTCCTGTGGGATTCTGAAAAGATGGCACATTATGGTGGGTCCATAGGCTTGTGAAGAACAGCTGTTTCCTTGACCTCTCCATTTAGTTTGCCATATTTGCCCAGGTAGACGTGTTGTTCTAATTTGACACAAGCCAATAAAGAAAATTTTCGTGGAAGGGTAATGGATTTCTTTGCCTAGGTTTTTTTGTTTTTGTTTTTGTTTGTTTGTTTTGTTTTTGTTTTTCAAGACAGGATTTCTTTGTATAGTCCTGGCTGTTCTGAAACTCTCTCTGTAGACCATACTGCCCTCAAACTCAACAGAGATCTACCTGTCTCTGTCCCCAAAATCTTTGGCTAGCTTATGATAAAAGTGGTATCAAGAATTTAGCAGTTTAACTAACAACACCAAATTCTCAGTTTTGTGTGTATGTGTGTGTGTCTGTGTCTGTATGAGATGATTTTTATTATTTGTTTATTTTTACTAGGGGAAATGCCTCAAGTTGACCATTTGGTGTTCATGGTGCATGGCATTGGACCCGTGTGTGACTTGCGCTTTAGAAGCATTATTGAGTGTGGTAAGTGCAAGCCACATTTCATTTCCTAGGAGAAACTGAGTGCTGATAGAAGGGCTCTTTAGCATACATTTTTATGATGCTCCTAGCTGTGCACTCGTGGCTGAGGAGACTTGTGTGGTCAGTAGGAAGTATGAGTTTGTGTTTGATCTGCTCTTATGGCATACAATCCTAGATTCTGAAGAATCAGAAAGGACCGTGAGAATAATCTCACCGTTTTGGTAGACAGCCTTCCTGCCTGAGCACTAGCTGCAGCATGGAGCTCCTGTGCCGCGAGCTGACACCTAGGGAGTCCTGAGAAGCTGTTTAGGACATGCAAACGAGCAGCCTTCTCAGTTGGGCTGGGAATGTGAAGACAGGTCTGCAGTAATAGTCTGCGTTTACTGGCTACTTGGTGTTGCATGTGTGTGCCTCACACCTGCACCTCTGGGTGTGGGTGTGCCACTGTTACCTCCAGCATAGGTGAGGAAAGGCCTTGGCTGAGGTAGGTGCTCTACTGCCACAGTTGGTTCTGGAACCTGATGCTGAGGAGGGATAGGATTCCAATCTTCTGGCCTTTAGGCCTCAAAAATATCGAAAATTAAAAGAACTTTCTAGCAGTTGGGCATTTGTTCACTTACTATTTTGTCATCATTTTAAAAAGTATATATCTTTATGTTATTAAAATGGCAGCACATTTCAGTTTATTAGCTACCAAGCTAAAATAATATTTTTTCTTTTTCTTGTTTCTTTCTTTTTTTTTTTAGTGGATGACTTTAGGGTGGTTTCTCTCAAGTTGCTGCAGACACACTTCAAGAAATCTCTTGAGGAAGGGAAAGTCAGCAGAGTGGAGTTCCTTCCGGTTCACTGGCATAGCGCCCTGGGTGGGCATGCCACGGGCGTTGACAGGTTTGCAGGGTTTGATGCTATATTTTTCAGAGTAGCTAAAATTAGAGGCAAATTTAAACTGTAATGCAAACTGGCTTATTCTACCTTGAGCAAATAAGGCCTTTATGTGAATGACGTCTTGCTCCGACGTGATGAAGTGCTGGGTGTGCTATAAATATCTGCCTGTTCCCTGTGTCTCTTGTGGGTTTGTTCTCATTGTAGACATCTAAGGGGATCTAGGAAAGTTTAGAAAGTTTGAGTTTATTTTTGGTGCTGGAAAATGGACTCGGAGTGCCAGGCATGGTGAACACACCTGGCTCTGCGGCTGGCTTTAAAACACCCTCTGACCTGCTGTGGTCGGGTGGGGCCTGTCATGAATGCTCAGCAGCATCCTTGTCTAGTTAACAGCCACATGGGTCTCCTTTACCAGGTGATGTCCCCCATGGGGCAAAAAAGCCACCCGTTTGGGATTTAGATTGTTAGTCTCTTGGTGGGGAACCATTTAACATCCCTGGTGCCCTATGGTGAGCAGCACCCACCCGGCGCTGTGACAGAAGCTCCCCACTCAGTTTCCAATGCCCATTGCATAGCCGCAGGTACAGGTATGTTTATGCTGCCGCATGTGGCTAGTAAAATGGTTCCAGTTAGTGGCCGCTGTGATGTCTTGGGGCTCATGCTTTAACAAAGCTAACCCTGTGGACAGTGTTCTGGCCACATTGGACTGTGCTGTGAGGTGCTTGCTTTCTCGGTGAATGCTGAGAGTTTTTGTTTCAGGTAACTCGTTCCATATTCTCACAGTGACAGCCTCTTGTCTCTGGCAGCCAGTTTTTGTCAGGCATCCAGATTTTAGTTAGTCAAAAGAAAGTGGGCAGTAGGGCTTTTCTATGTCAAAGTTGGCCTGTGACAGTTACAAGTTCATTGTACTAGTTAATGTGTAATCTCTCCTTTATACTGGTTTTTCTCTATTAGAAATAATAAAAAGCTAAACTGTTAAAAATCCAGAGGTCGAAGGTAAATACTGACAGTAACTTTGTTTTTTCTTTTATGACAGGAATATCAAGAAAATCACTTTGCCAAGTATTGGTCGGTTTCGGCACTTCACTAATGACACCCTGCTAGATGTTTTGTTTTACAACAGCCCTACCTACTGTCAGTCCATTGTGCAGAAAGTGGGAGTGGAGATAAACCGGTTACACTCTCTCTTTTTGAGTCGGAACCCAAACTTCAAAGGAAAGGTGTCTGTTGCTGGTCACAGCTTAGGTAAAGCTGCCACATAATTTCAGATGTGCCTGTTGGTTTGCTGGTCATTGCTCTGTGTTCTCTGCCTGCAAAAATCGGGAGCTTGAGTTTGTGAATAAAACCGGATTTTCCTTGTTTAGATTGCCTTTGTTCTTCGTGTCCAGCAGTGGAGGAAGGCTGTGCATTTTCGTTGTTGTTGTTTCCAGGTTCTCTTTTATTTATCTGTGTGTGTGTGAGTCTGTTGAATGTATGCCATGTTTATGTGGGTGACCTTGGCCGTCAGAAGAGGATGTCTCATCCCTGGAGCTGGAGGTAAAGATGCTTGTATAACCTGCTGGATGTAGGTGCTCGGAACCAAGTTTAGATCCTCTGGAAGAACAGGATGCACTCAACCACGGAGCCATCGCTCTAGCTGTTAGACTGTGTTGTTTTGTTCTTAGATGCAACAGGAATATTACTAGAACTTTAGGGAAAAATGTGTAGGTAAAGCTGTCCATGTAATTTCAGATTTGATTGTTGATTTGTTTAGAAGTTGCTCTGTGTCTTTCTGGCTGCCAAACGTAGGGCATATATGAGTCATACATGCATGGGTATGTGTACTTATGTGTACCACAGCACCTGTGTGGAGGTCAGAGAACAACTTTGTAGGGTCATTTCTCTTCCACCTTTACGTTGTGCCTTAGTTTGTTTTCTGTTGCTTTGATAAACACCATGATCGAAAGCAACTTGGCAGGGAGGGGAGATTTTATTTTAGCTTACAGTTGTAGTTGATCATGACAGGAAGTCAGGCAGGGCTTCCTGAGCCCACGAGAACATGGAAGCAGGAGCTGAAGCAGAGACCGTGGAGTGATGCTGCTTACTGGCTTGCTCCTCCTGGCCGACACAGTACGCCCCAGGATCACCTGCCCAGAGATGGCACCACCCAGAGCAGGATGGGTCTTTCTGCTTGAATCAATGCCAGTCAGATAGGGTGTTTTCTCAGTTGAGGTTTCCTGTTTTCTGATGACTCTAGCTCCTGGCAAGTTGATAGAAATCTAAGAACTGATACAAATGGCCTCTGGAGATCAAATTCAGGTTGCTAAGCTTGCATGACAAATACTTTGACTGGCTGAGCTATCATGCTGGTTCTGATTATTAGATTTTAATCAGCTGCTCATCTTTGTATGACTTCTGCTAGAGACTGAAAAATAAAATCAGGAGGATTTATTTAGTGTTGAAAAATATGTGGGGTAGTTAACTTTGTTATAAAGCATAATATATCTTTTCCTTAGGTTCTCTGATATTGTTTGACATCTTGTCTAATCAAAAAGATATGAGTGTCTCTAAGTCTCCGGGGTCCATGACTGTTTCTAATGGAGTTATGAAACAGCCAGATTTTCAGGAAAAGCAGGTGAGTTTATCGTTACCCTGTTGACGTTGAGATTTAGAGCTAGACCTGGGATGTTCTCCAAAACCTGTACTGTTTCCTCTAATTGTTTTTAATTGTCAAAGTACATTGAGGCTCAGAAGTACAGTAGAAAAGTTGGGTCACACACCTGTAATCCTGACTGAAGCACGGTTAATAAAAACTCAGAGAGAGAAATTGGGGTTCAACTTGAAGATCCGAAAAGCAAAGCAGCCAGCCACTAGCTCTTACCAGACCCAAATGGCGATCCTGCCTCCAGGAATCTCAGAATGAGACTGTGTTTGAGAGCTGTTTCCTTCCGTTTTATAATCTTCTCTAGGGTTGGGATTAAAGGCATGTACACCATGATTGAAGGCATGCACTGCCCGGTTTCTATGGCAGACTAGTGTGTCTACTGGGATTAAAGGTGTGTGTTACCATTACCTGGTCTGTAAGGCTGACCAGTGGTGCTCTTTTACTCTCAGATCTTCAGGTGAGCGTTATTAATTAAAATACAATTGAAATGCCCCTACACCTCACTATTTTGGAGGCTGAGATGGGAGGATGATGAGTTCAAAGCCAGTTTGAGCAACAAGTGAGACGCCATCTCTAAAAATAGGAGTTTCTTGTTCTTTTTCCTTATGGGTTATAAAGTAAATGTGAAGGCTTAGAATTGTAAAAGCTAAACTATTAGCATTATTTATTTGTTTGATTTTTCAAGACAGGGCTTCTCTGTGTAACATCCTTAACTGTCTTGGAGCTGTCTTGGAGCTCTCTCTCTCTCTCTCTCTTTCTCTCTTTTTTATAACAAAACCAAAGTTTATTGAGACTAATGTCCATGCATGTGAATTCACTGCTTTAAAGGCTGGTACAATGCTTACTTGCAAGAATATCAGTTTCCTAGCACTTAACATTTCTCTACCAAACTTGGAAAATGGGCCACAGACATGGTCTGATAAGGTGGGGAAAACAACTGGAGAAGATGTGGAGCTCTCTTTTGTAGACCAGTCTGGTCTCGAACTTAGAGACCTGCCTGCCTCTGCCTCCCGAGTGCTGGGATCAAAGGTGTGTGCCACCACCACCCAGTTTTAAAGTAAATTATTATAGAAAGTGGAAGCATGAGTGATTTACTGAACAAATATTCCTTAAAATCCAGGTGAAGATGGCAAAGTGCTAAAGTTTAGTTGATTTGTAGAGCAAAGCCCTTTTAGATTTCTGTAGATCATGAGACATTTTATACGAGTTTTTTCTGAGCTTTGTAATATTTTCCTGTTTTTTTAAGGTACCCGAAGAGCCGAAGCTGATGTCAGATGAATCCTGTGGACTTGATGTTGAAAATGAAGAACCCCTGACTTTGCATGGAACCCTGGAAGCACTCAGCCTCTTTGATTACATTAGCACTTTTGAGAAGGAAAAGATGGATATGGAATCTTTGGTACTGCTAATAACTTGGTTCATTTTGTTAAGGACTCTTACATCAGAATTTATTCCACATAAGCCAGAAAGTTAATGTTTAAAAAACAGAAAAAGGGGGCTGGAGAGAGAGATGGCTCAGAGGTTAAGAACACTTGCTGCTCTTGCAGAGGACTGAGGTTTGGTTTCCAGCACCCACAATGTGGCTCACAACAGTCTGTAACTCCTTTCCAGGATCCAGTGCCTTCTTCTGACTGCTATGGGCACCAGCACACACATAACTGCACACATATACACCGAAGGAACACACGTGCACACATAAAATAAACACAGCAGGTTTTTGTTTTGTTTGTTTTGTTTTGTTTTTGTTTTTCAAGTCAGGTTTTCTTTGTAGCTCTGTGTAACTCATTTTGTAGACCAGGCAGGCCTCGAACTCACAGGGATCCGACTGCCTCTGTCTCCTGAGTGCTGAAATTAAAAGCATGTGCCACTATGGCCTGGCTCTAAATACAACCTTTTTAAAATTTGAGGGAAAAAAATTAAATGTGTGAAGCTTTTTTATTTTTTATTTTTTTTTGTTTGTTTTTTTGAGGCAGGGTTTCTCTGTATAACAACTCTGGCTGTCTTGGAAATTGCTCTGTAGACCAGGCTGGCCTTGAACTCAGAGATCTGCCTGCTTCTGCCTGCTGGGTGCTGGGCTTAAAGGTGTGCATGAGACAAAACATAGAAATCATATCTGGAAAAGAATTTTAAAGTAGTAAACAGCATGACAATACTTACTGGGCAGAGATGAATTAGAAAAGCACCTTGACACCGATACAGGCGTCTTTTATGGTCAGAGTTTATATAGAACTCTGTGTATATAAGGAAGCAGCAGGCAAATGAGGCATTGGAAACAGGAGCATGATTACAGGAAAGAACAGGTGACCTTGTTCCTTGGGAGAACAAGTACAGAATGCTCTCTAAGAGTAACACGATACTGGTTTTAACTCATTTGGTAACAGTCTATGTGGCAGGAGGAGGGGGAGCTGGCACTGTGGCTCTGGTTACTGAGAGTGTAAATGGGCACAGTCTCTGCAGAGATTTCTCGTGTCTTCAAAAATAAGTTGTGTGCCCTTTGCCCTGCCGGTTTTAGTGGTAGAAATGTTTTCTGTAAAGAAACCTCTGGGAATACCTGTAGGATGCTCACTGAAGTTTTCAGTAGCGTGGACCTTAGCAGCCACAGTGCACACGGACAGGGTGTAGTGGTGTCATTTGTGCAGCCCTGCAGCAGGACTCGCTGCGCTTGAGTACAGATACTGTCATCCATCTTGACCTGTCAGGTGCTCGGATGAAAGCTCGAGGTTGACACACACTGAAGAGCATGTTGCTGTTGTGTGCACGTGACACACACTGAAGAGCATGTTGCTGTCGTGTGCACGTGAGATTTCTAAAGAGGCAGAGTGCTACAGTTACCACTGAAGGAACTGGATGCTTGGGACCAGGATGGACAGGAGAGGGCTGAGGGGAGAGCTTCATTATGTTAGCAGTATAACTTCAGAGTTTTGCATGACATACTATATTTTCTATCAAAAATAAAAGAATTTTTAATAGAGAGGCTAATTAAAAAAATTTTTTTAAGCCAGGTGGTGTTGGTGCACGCCTTTAATCCCAACACTTGGGAGGCAGAAATAGGTGAATCTCTGTGAGTTCAAGGCCAGCCTGGTCTACAGAGTAAGTTTTAGGATAGCCAGGGCTGCACAGAGAAACCCTGTCTTGAAAAGCCAACAAAAAACATTTTTTTTTTTTTAAAAATAGTACTAGGTACTGAAGCCAAGACTTCACACATGTTAGACAAGTGCTTTACCAGTAAACTGAGATTGAGCATTTTAAAGCTTAAAATAATCTATTTCAGCCGGGCGATGGTGGCGCACGCCTTTAATCCCAGCACTCGGAGGCAGAGGCAGGCGGATCTCTGTGAGTTCAACACCAGCCAGAACAACAAGAACAAGTACCAGCACAAAATCCAAAGACAAAGAGAAACCCAAAAAAAAAAAAGACGTAAAATAATCTATTTCAAGCAAAAAGCCCTAGCTATTTTGAAGGTTGACTGACTTTTTGGTTGGTTTAGTTAATTCTTGTAGTATTCTTTGTACCCTATTTTCAGCTTCTCTGTCTCTGGACTGATTAATTCATATGCTTTTGCTTCTCTTTAAAGCTTATGTGCACAGTTGATGACCTGAAAGAGATGGGGATCCCCCTTGGGCCCAGGAAGAAGATAGCCAATTTCGTAAAACTTAAAGCAGCCAAACTGGTAAGGTTCATTTCTGTCCTCAAGAAAATGAAAATGTTTTGTACCTGCCCTTTTCGTTTGTTTTATTTTTTAAGGCAAGGTGTCACACTGTAGCCCAGGCTAGCCTAGAACTCACATGCAGCATGATCCTTCTGCTTCAGTCTCCCAGCACTGGGGTTGGAGGTGTGAGCCATTAACTTCGCTCTCATTCTTGTCTTAGAAGCTTGCAATGCCCCTTTGGTTGGCAAACTAGTTTATTTCCACCAGGAGCACAAAATGGAAGCCCAGGCTCCAGAGTCCGTTGGCACTGGGTTTATATCCACATTGCAGTGACTGAACAACTTGGTGTTCCAGGGACAGAGGGTTCCCTGGAAAAGGGGCTTTTCATTTTTGCTAGTTTATTTAATAATTCTTTCAAAGATTTATTTTATGTGGGTGACTGATTTATCTGCATGTATGCATGAGCACTCTGTCCCTGCCTGGTGCTCATGGAAGTCAGAGGAGGGTGTTGGCCTGCCTGGTGAGAAGAAGTACTAAAGACAAAACAGAAAAGGCCTTGCAAGTCAACAGTTGAGACAAGTACCCATTACCTTGTTCCCACTGTAGACTGAACCACATTTTACCCTAGTAGCAGTAAGTCCCATGGTTCAGGGTCTGAGGGACATGGCTGGAGCACCTTCTTAGGCCAGGGTCCAGTTGGTTATAGTACGCAGAGAGGAGGCCAAAGCTAGAGGCTGTGGCGGGAACTGTAAAAGAAGTAGTTGGAGGGGGCTGGAGAGATGGCTCAGTGATTAAGAGCATTGCCTGCTCTTCCAAAGGTCCTGAGTTCAATTCCCAGCAACCACATGGTGGCTCACAGCCATCTGAAATGTGATCTGATGCCCTCTTCTGGCCTGCCGGCAGACACACAAACAGAATATTGTACACATAATAAATAAATAAAATATTAAAAAAAAAAAAAAGAAGTAGTTGGAATTTTTTAGTTGCTGAAAAAGATGATAGTGCTATGAATTTGGGATGGAAAGAAAGCAACTCCCAAGGACTTTAGATAAAGCAAAGTATTTGATTAGCTGTTGGGAAAAGCTGTGAGATCATCAGGTGTCCCTTTCCCTACATGTTAAATAAACCACTCGCTATTTCCAGTTCACAGCATTCTCTTCATCTCTTTGGCATCTCCCAGCAGTCTGTGGGCAGATCCCCACAAGTTCCTCTCCACACATGATCTTATCCAAAAGAGAATGAGGTGCTATCACTCTGATGAGCATGGTGTTCCCACACACGTTGTTCCAGGAGAGTGCTGGGGTGGTTCTGTATGTAGGCACAGTTGGTTGTCCACACACAGCGGTGAGGCCAGGCCCATGAGCAAGACAGACAAGGATCCAGGAGTGATATCTTCGGGGTCTCTGCTTCATGGCCTTAATTTTTTTCTTTATGAAAAAGTCAAAAAGTTCTTTGAAAAACTCCTAGGAGGGTCCTGTTTATAGATCACAGTGCCTTAGATATATAAGCTGTGGCATTTTAAGCATGCTTAGAAAGGAATATAAAGATCTATAGTATAATCTCACTTTTAAAATTAAATATAGTTGCTTTCAGATGAACCAAGAAACTTTGTCAGCCACTTTGCATTGATTGATTTGAATTGTTCACAGGTAATTGTTGACAGATGAAGATGATATGTACTGTGTCTTGGTGACTTACTATTACTGAAATAACGGGAATAAAATTAGCCGTTGTTTTTAGCAAGAATATCAGTACGCATGGTCTGGGTTTCCCCTGTAAACCATCTTCGGCATTGTCATTGGAAACAGAGTGGTTTTAGTATTGGGAATATTGTTAGCTACCTCTGTATGTGTTGGTTCATTTGTACATTAAATTGCTGCAGGACTCTAGGGGAACAAAATAGCTCTGGCAATAAGTCATCGTATGGTTTCTTTTTTTTTTTTAATTGATATTTATTGAGCTCTACATTTTTCTCTGCTCCCCTCCCTGCCTCTCTTCTCCCTGCTTTAACCCTCCCCCAAGGTCCCCATGTTCCCAATTTAATCAGGAGATCTTGTCTTTTTCTACTTCCTACTTCCCATGTAGAGTAGATCTATGTGAGTCTCTCTTAGGGTCCGCATTGTTGTCTAAGTTTTCTGGGACTGTGGTTTGTAGGCTGGTTTTCTTTGCTTTGTGTTTAAAAACACCTATGAGTGAGTACATGTGATAATTGTCTTTCTGTGTCTGGGTGACCTCACTCAAAATAATGTTTTTTAGTAGCTCCATCCGTTTTTCTGCAAAATTAAATATTTTTTTTTCCTGCTGTGTAGTACTCTATTGTGTAAATGGACCACATTTTCCTTATCCATTCTTTGATCAAGGGGCATTTAGGTTGTTTCCAGGTTCTGGCTATGACAAACAAAGCTTCTGTGAACATAGTTGAGCACATGTCCTAGTGGCACAATTAAGCATCCTTTGGATATATACCCACAAGTGGTATTACTGGGTCTCGAGGAAGGTTGTTTCCTCATTTTCTGAGAAATTGCCACACTGACATCCAAAGGGGTTGTGCCAGCTTGCATTCCCACCAGCAATGCAGAAGTGTTCCCTTTTCTCCACAACCTCTCCAGCATAAGTTGTCATCAGTGTTTTTGATCTTGGCCATTCTTACAGGTGTAAGAGGGAATCTCAGAGTTGTTTTGATTTGCATTTCTCTGATGACTAAGGATGTTGAGCATTTCCTTAAGTGTCTTTCAGCCATTTTAGATTCCTCTGTTGAGAGTTCTCTGTTTAGGTCTGTATTCCATTTTTTTATTGGATTATGTGTTCTTTTGATGTCCAATTTCTTGAGTTCTTTGTATATTTTGGAGATCAGATCTCTGTCTGATGTGGGGTTAGTGAAGATCTTTTCCCATTCTGTAGGCTGTCGTTTTGTCTTGTTGAGGTCTTTGATCCATTTGGATTTGAGTTTTGTGCATGGTGATAGATATGGGTCTTTTTTCATTCTTCTATATGTTGGTATCCAGTTATGCCAGCACCACTTGTTAAATATGCTTTCTTTTTTCCATTTGGTATTTTTTTGCTTCCTTGTCAAAAATCAGGCGTTTGAAGATATGTGGATTGATATCCGGATCTTCTGTTCGGTTCCATTGGTCCTCTTGTCTGTTCTTATGCCAATACCAGGCTGTTTTCAGTACTGTAACTCTGTAGTAGAGTTTGAAGTCAGGGATTGTGATGCCTCCAGAAGTTCTTTTATTGTACAGGATTGTTTGGCTCTCCTAGGTTTCTTGCTTTTCCATATGAAGTTAAGTACCGTTCTTTCGAGGTCTTTGAAAAATTTGCTGGGATTTTGATGGGCATTGTGTTGAATCTGTTCATATACTTTCTTGAAGTAGCTCTCTTAGCATCTAGAATATTAAGTTCTATGGATATAGTGAAAGGTAATACTGGACAAGAAAGCAAATTGTAACTGGAAGAACTGAAAATTTTAGAATTTAGGTTTCAGGTTGTGCTACCTCATACAGACAAGGAGTGAGCTAACCAAGCTTTCCAAAATACCTGTGGTGGAATCTGTTCCCTGAGCTGGCTGACTGGGTTTTCTTTGATTTTTATTGTCCTTCATATTAACCAGATAGACTACTTTCCTGTGTTCATAGTATTTTGGAATTATCAATAGAAAAGAACAGTTTGGCCAGCTATTTTGATAAGCTGCTGTGAAACAGAAACTAATTTAATCCTTCCCAGTCTAGGGAGCAAGGGGCTCTGACCCTGTGGATAAAGAGGTCCACTTGGCAAGTGTGTGCCTTCTCTTGACAATGTGAGCAGTCAGGGTGTGCTTACCCGCCTTTGGGCATGGGCTTTACCTCATTAGCAATAGCATCACTTATATATTTTCCCTGCTGCTTTTGCTGTTTGCTTATGGAAATGTATAACTCTTGAGGTATTCTGGACAGTGAAGTTTGACAACTAAGCACGTGTGTAGTCAGCACCTAGAAGCGGAATGTGTCTGTCTCAGCGCCACCCCGCTGCTTACTGACTACTCCTGCCTCTCGGCCATCACCACTGCCATTTCTTTTTTGTTTGTTTGTTTTTTTGAGACAGGCTTTCTCTTTGTAGCCCTGGCTGTCCTGGAACATGCTCTGTAGAGCAGGCTGGCCTCGAACTCAAAGAGATTCGCCCGTCTCTGCCTCCTGAGTGATGGGATTAAAGGCCTGCACCAGCATCACCCGGCATGATTTTTTTTAACAGAAATGTTTCTGTCTAGATAGTCATAAGTAGAGTACGTAGAATGTACTGTTTTGTATCTGCCTTCCTATATTTAATAATTTTGAGATTCATGCAAGTTAGCCAATATTAGATTGAATTTTAGCTATTTTGCTATATTTTGTCTTTTGTAATTTTTGTTTTTCTAAGGATTATACAGTTTATTATAACAATCATGGCATGTCTTTCCTGATGATAGTAGGTGTCCTTTTTTTTTTTTTTTTTTTTTTGGTTTTTCGAGACAGGGTTTCTCTGTGGTTTTGGAGCCTCTCCTGGAACTAGCTCTTGTAGACCAGGCTGGTCTCGAACTCACAGAGATCCGCCTGCCTCTGCCTCCCAAGTGCTGGGATTAAAGGCGTGCGCCACCACTGCCCAGCTGATAGTAGGTGTCTTTAAGAAGTACATTTTCTTGGGAGTCTGGAGAGATTGCCTTGCAGCTAAGAGAGCTTGGCTGCTCTTGTAGACGGAACCAGTTTAGGTTCCCAGCATCCACATGGCAGCTGCAACTTCCTATTGCTCCAGCTCCAAGGGATGCAGTGCCCTTCTCAAGCCTCCATGGGAACCAACACACATGTGGCGTTCACTCACACAGCGACTCATACACAGATGCACATATCAAAGCTAATAATTTCTTTTTCTTTTTGAGACAGGGTTTCTCTGTGTATCTTTTGCTGTCCTGGAACTCACTCTGTAGACCAGGCTGGCTCAAATTCAGAGATCTGCCTGCCTCTGTCTCCCTAGTGCTAGGATTAGAGGTGTGCAACACTATGCCCAGCTCAAAAAATAAATATTTTTTAAGAAGTAGTTTTTCCCAGTAGCCCCAGTGTTGTTACTCTGCCTGAATTACTAAGAACTCCTTAATTGCATGACAGCGTTTCTTATAGTGATAGCTACGAACTGGCTGTTCCTCAAGACTCTCTTAACTGTTGTGTTCCACAGGAGCAGAGGAAAGCAGCGTCAGAAAAGAAGGCAGCGATGGCTGCTGTGATGAAAGGACAAGACGACAGTGTCCTGAAAACTAAGGAGATGGCTCTTCCTTCTTCAGAAAACAATGAGTCAAAGAGGAAGCTGTCAGTTGGGGCATGCGTGTCTTCTGTGCAAGTTGAGTATGAGTCTTTTGACGTTGGCACGGGACAGGTGAGTGTGTGCTGACAGCTAATGGTTTAAGGTTTTGTTTTGTTTTTTTTTCTTGAGGCAGGGTGTTTCTGTGTATCAGCCCTGACTGTCATATAACTCACTCTGTAGACCAGGCTGCCCTCAAACTCAAAGGGATCCTACTGCTTCTGCCTCCT
Organism: Neodon shergylaensis; assembly: GCA_025134845.1. Taxonomy (NCBI): domain Eukaryota; kingdom Metazoa; phylum Chordata; class Mammalia; order Rodentia; family Cricetidae; genus Neodon; species Neodon shergylaensis. The sequence goes on along the minus strand of JABTXL010006999.1, from coordinate 2,416,859 downwards.
GAGTGCTGGGATTAAAGGTGTGAGCCACTACTGCCCGGCCAGATTATATTTTTAAAAATTGATTATTGCATGTATTTTTTATTGTGTGTGTATGCATGTCAGGACACTCAATCCGGATGTCAGAGGACAATCTGTGGGAGTTAGTTCTCTCCTATCGTGTGTGACCTGGGGCACAAACTCAGGGCCCTATTAATATCAAGTACTTTTACTCTTGCTAAGCCGTCTTGCTGGCTTCAGATTATATTATTTTTTTTTTAATTATTTATTTATTTATTATATATAGTGTTCTGTCTGTCTGCATGCTTGCTCGCCAGAAGAGGGCACCAGATCTCATTACAGATGGCTGTGAGCCACCATGTGGTTGGTGGGAATTGAACTCAGGACGTCTGGAAGAGCAGTCAGTGCTCTTAACCTCTGAGCCATCTCTCCAGCCCTTCAGATTATATTATTAAGATGTATTTGTTGCCAGGTATGATGGAGCAGGTCTTTAGAGGCAGGTGGTTCTCTGTGAGTTCAAGGCCAGTTTGGTCTATGCAATGAGTTCCAGGCCAGCCAGGGCCCTCTAATGAGAGGCTGGCTTTACAGGTGGTTGTAATGTTTCTGAACCTTAAAGGCCAAGCCTTTTTTATCTCTTCTCAGCTTCTCCTTGTTTATCGGCCGACTTTATTGTCCTGCATTAATAGATGTTTCACTTCAACTGTCCATTTTCACCTCTTCACACTGTCTTCTCTCCTGCAGCTTTGTCCTAGCCTCCCCACCCTTTACAATAGGCGAGGATTGCTGGTCAGGCTTTCTGATAACGGCCTCTTTGAGCTTGGTTGTCTCTTCACTGGTTGTTTCTAAGCAAAGCCACATTCCGAGTTACAGGAGATTATGCTCCAGCACGTTTTTTGGGGGGTGGGGTACACAATTGATCACATATGGAACATATAGTTTGTTTCTGGCTTTAAACCCCTTTAATAAAGCAGTCCAGTGATCAATATTTTAAGCCTTTTTTGTGGTTGTTTGTTTTTATGCATGCAGCTTGTCTGGTAATGTACACATGAAAATTCTCAGTTACTGCCGCTTGTACAAAGTGCCAGTCTTCCTGGCAGTCGGGCTTGCACCTCCCACCTGGACCTTGCAGTATTTTGTCTTTCTTTTTATTATTTTAAAAGATATATTTTACTTATGTATATGGGTGTTTTGTATGCACGTATGTCTGTGTACTGTGTGCAGTACCCTCAAGAGACCAGAAGTCAGTGCCAGATCCTCTGGAACTGGAGTTACAGATGGTTGTGAGCCACCATGTGGGTTCTGGGAATAGAACCTGGATATTCTGCCAGAGCAAGTGTTCTTAACCACAGAGCCATCTCTCCAGCCCCTATTCTTTTTTTTTTTTTCAGTGTTAAAATGAAAACTGGTACTTTGCACATTCATGATAGGTGAATGACACACTCCAGGCCCGTTTTCCCTCTAAAAATATGCTTATAGGATCACCTTCACAGTGCCTTTGTTTGTTTGTTTTTAGATTTATTTATTTGATGTGTGTGAATATTTTTCCTGCTTGTGTGAATGAGTATCATTTTTGTGCCTGGTGTCCTTGGAGTTCAGAAGAGGGCTTTGGATCCTCTGGAAGTGGAATTACAGATGTCTGTGAGCTGCCACGTGAGTGCTGGGAACCAAACTCAGGACTTTTGCAAGAACATCAAGTGTTCTTAACTGTTGAGCCACCTCTCCAGCCTCTAGGATCACTTTTCTAACTTTCTTCTAAAAGAATTTTTTTTTTTCAAGTCAGGGTTTCTCTGTGTAGCCCTGGCTGTTCTAGAACTCACTCTGTAGACCAGGCTGGCCTCTAACTCCGAGATCTGCCTGTCTCTGCTTCCCAAGTGCTAGAGTTAAGGGCATGAGCCACCACTGCCCAGCTAAGAAGTAATTTTTTAAACATAAAAATTGAATTGCTTTTTCTTTTTGTATTTCATTTATGTTTCTGACGAACTTATAGGGAAAATGGCAACATGGTATCACACTGTATTTATTGAGCACTTTTTTTTTAACGCATTGTGTGTTTGTGTGTGGAGTCTGGAGGATACCTTGGATAGGATATTCAGGAACAATGGTTGCTTCCTTTGAGAAAGGATCTCTCCTTGATCTGTCAGTCACCGCTTTGGCTAGACTGGCTGGCCAGCAAGCTTCCTGTCTCTGCCTCCCAGCACTGGGGTTTCAGGAATGTACCACCACATCTGGCATCTCTGTGTGGTTTTAGGGATCAGAAGCAGATGCTTTCCCTGTCCAGCCACCCTCAAGCCTCACTTGTGTTTCTTAAGACATTTTTTTCTATTACAAAGTATCGTTTTTATCTGATTTCTATTGAATTACATGTCTCTTTATACAAATTCTCCAGACTATAATGGCAATATATGTCTGTGATCTCTGCACTTTGAAGGCTACCACAGCAAGAGGTTGTACACTCCAGGCCAGCCTGGGCTACATAGCACTTTAAGGTTAGCTCGAGCTACACAGTGAGAACTTACCTTAAGAAAAGGAAAGACTAGAAGAAAAAAAAAGAAATCTTGAAATATTAAGGCTGTTAGCCTCTTGTCATGTGAGTTGTAAATACTTGTTTTATACACTGATTTTTCTTTTAGCTTTGTTTTTTCCTCATGGTGGAGCAAAACTTGGATTTTATTTTATTTTATATATTTTTTTGAGGCTGGATTTCTTTGTGTAGTCCTGGCTGTCCTGGGACTAACTCTGTAGACCAGGCTCGCCTCAAACTCAGAGATCTGTCTCCCAAGTGCTGGGGTTAAAGGCGTGTGCCACCACTGTCCAGCTTTAAAAAATGTTGAATTTTCAGAGATAAAGGATATGTAAGGATATGAAGTTTGGGTCTTAGGAGAGCGGCCTAGTAGTTTCTGTAGAAAGACTTGATTGAGTGTCCAAGTCTGCACTGTGTTACTTACTAACTGCAATCTTGGTGAGGGCTGTCACGTCCCTGGCTTTCGCTGTCTTCACCTGTGAAGCGGGGCATGATGGTCTGTCTCATCTGTTCTGTTAATAGGCCTCTGTCTTGGATTATGCTCTTCGTTCCCAAAATACTGACATGGCAAAACATTTTCTGCTCCTGAAATAAAAGAAATAATAAACTTTGTAAACATAGTACGTCATCACACAGATATCTGTTCTTCCCCCGAGATGCTTCATGTAAGCTATCCTAAGTGGTTCTTTGGACAAACCATTTTTCTGACGGGGAACTTGCTTTAAGTGGTTTTTTTTGGGGCGGGGGGGAACAGAGTTTTATGTAACCTGGCTGATTTTTAGGATGACACCGAGCTTTCTTATTCTCTGCCCCTAACTTCCTATGAAGAAGACAGAGTTGTAACAGCATTAACACAGAACCCTCTCTGTGCTGACGAGTGCTTTCTGTGGCCTTAGTTATTCATTCTTTACTATGTTGAGTTTGCTTCAGTGAAAATCCCATGTTATAACTGAGGCAGAGGCAAAAGACATTAAGAAACTTGACCAAGAGTAGAAGCAGGCCCAAGCAGGGTGACTGTAGGTTCTGCAGTTTGGACCTGAGCCAGTGCAGACCCAAGAACATTTAAAAATCCAAAGGGTTTGTCTATGTGACCATGGAAGAATGGTTTTTATTGTTCCTTCCTAGGTTTCTGTCACTTACAACTCGTTAGACTTTGAGCCGGAGATTTTCTTTGCCTTGGGCTCTCCAATCGGCATGTTCCTCACTATCCGCGGTGTGGACAGGATCGATGAGAACTACCGCCTCCCTACCTGCAAAGGCTTCTTCAATATTTACCATCCGGTGAGTGGCTTGAATTTACTTTGCGCTTTAAAAAGATGAAAACTCTGTCCTCTTCATCCACAGATTCTCAGGCTCTTGGAAATCAATGGCAGTCACGAGTTACAGAGCTCAGCCGTCCCTCCTAAGAGTCTGATGCACTTTTCAATAGGTGTTTCTACCAGAAAGCTTTTGTTCAAAGGAAAAAAATGTGTTGGTTGCTTTGCTTGCAAAATAATTTCACTTACAAATTTAAAATCTTGTCATTGCCATTAGCTGAGTAAGGTGTGGCAAGAAGTCAGTCTCTGGCTTGCCAGTTAGCGGTTTGCCTCCCTAACTGTGGCGTGTAACTCCAAATAAGCACTCACGGTTTCTGCTCTTCCTCCTCGCAGCTTGATCCGGTGGCGTACAGATTAGAACCCATGGTGGCTCCAGATTTGGACTTGAAAGCTGTTCTCATTCCACATCACAAAGGCAGAAAGAGGCTTCACTTAGGTAAGAAGCAACTGCTTTGGGCACTTACTGCAGAGCAGGCGCAAGATTAGGAGTTCAAGGGTGTGCTTGGCTACAAAATGAGTTACAAGCAGTCTGAGTCACGTGAGACCCTGTCACACAAAGCACAATACAAACAAAAACCCCACATAGTTGCCCTTTCCTGTTGATATTGTAAACTGTGGTGAATTATGAACATTTATTGTGTGTGATGTCTTTGTGATGTGCCACTGTGAACATCAAAAAGGTCAGGGAGAGCTTTCAGGAACCAGCTCTCTCTTCCCTCGTGGGTTCTCATGGCGGTCAGGACAGGGTGTTGGATCCCCTGAACTGGGCTTATAGATGGTTGTGAGCCACTGTGTGGATGCTGGGATTGAATGCAGGTCCTCTGCAAGAGCAGCCAGTGCTCTAACTCACCGAGTCATCTCTCCAGCCCTCTTGTGATTAGATTATGGTAGTGTGTCATTTTTGGAAAGGAGAAGACTAACATTAAAAAGGTATCTATTTTCATACAAAAATAAATAAATGTAAAAAGAAGAAATAAAATTAAAATTTTTAGAAGTTAAAATTAGAAATTTGTTAGCTTGCAGGGTGATTTAAATATAATTATTAGACAAACAGGTGTCGAAGGGGTGGGGCTTGTCTTTGAAATTGGAAGTTTAAGTTGTGGTCATCACAGTTGTGTGTGTGTATGTGTGCACATGATGTAGATGTGTATGTGTTCATAAATGGAATGAGGTCAGAGTACACCTTTGGTTGTTCTCTCCTTCCACCTCGTTGAAATGTGGTCTCTGGTTTTTATCTGCTGCATGTGCCAAACCAGCTGGCCTACAGTTTCCAGGGTTCTCTTACCACCTTTCATACCCTCAGGAGCTCCACAGTACACGGCATATGCTACTCTGAACGGGTTTCATGGATTCTGGGCTTCAAACTGAGTTCTTCACGCTTGCACAGCAGGCACCCTGAGCTGTCTCCTCAGTTCCTTTATTCCGTTTGTTGTTGTTGTTTTTCTGAGACAGGGTTTCTCTGTGTTATAGCTCTGACTATCCTGGAACTCGCTCTGTAGACCAGGCTGGCTTTGAACTGAGAGAGATCTGTCTGCCTCTGCCTCTGCCTCCTGAGTGCTGGGATTAAAGGTGTGCGCCACTTCTGCTGGGCTCCTTTATCTGGATTTAAAAAATAAAAAAATTACAAGGGCTAGAGTGATCCCTCGGTGGTTAGAAGAACTGACTCTTCCGGAGGACCCAGAGTCTACCCCAGCACCCACACAGCCTTCTGCAACCCCAGTCTCACGGGATCCAATATCTTCTTTTGGCCTCTGAGGGCCCTGCATGCATGTAGTGCACAGAAACAAAGCCAAAATACCCATACACACAAATAATAAAACAATCTAAAAATTAATTTTATTTTTAAGATTACATTTATATGTGCAGATGTGTGTGCCATAGTGTTGTCGTGGAAGTAAGAGACCAGCTTGTAGAAGTCAATTGGGTCCTTAGGATCTCTCTCGGCTTGCGAGGCTTGCCAGCAAATGCCTTATATAGTCATTTTGCTAGCCTAGAATCTGATATTCTCAAAATTATCTCACTATTACAAATTAAGAAAACTGACTTTTAAAGTTTTACAGGTTTACAGGCCTTTTTTTTTTTTTTGAGACAGGGTCTCTCTCTCTCTTCATAGTCCCAGCTTCCCTGGAACTCACTATGTAGACCAGGCTGGCCTTGCGCTTAGAGATCCATCTACCTGCCTCTGTCTCCTGAGTGCTGGGATTTAAAGATTTGTGCCCCTATGCCCAGCTGTTATAGGCCTGTTTAAAAAATTTCTGGTAAAAATGTATAGGATTATGTCTGTATTATGGTATTTGAACTTCTTTTTGGGAAAAAATTTTGTAGGTTTTGGGATGGATCAAATTGTTTTAAAAAAAAAAGCTGGTTGGGGTGGTTCATGCCTGTAACCCCAGTGCTCCGCAGTCTGAGATGTGAGGAGCATCCTAGGCTTGAAGCTCCAAGACACTGTGTCAAAAACAACAAACAAAAAGCCAGGCATGGTAGTGCATTTAGCACTTGGAGGCTGCAGCAGGAGAATTTCTAGTTCAAGGCCAGCCCTTCATAGTGAGATCTTGTCTCAAAAAAATCCAATGCAAATCATCATTTTACCCTATTGAGAGCTCCTGGTTCCAAGATTTAAGGGAGAGGGCTGGAGAGACGGCTCAGAGGTTAAGAGCATTGCCTGCTCTTCGAAAGGTCCTGAGTTCAATTCCCAGCAACCACATGGTTGCTCACAACCATCTGTAATGGGGTCTGGTGCCCTCTTCTGACCTGCAGGTATACACACAGACAGAATATTGTACACATAATAAGTAAATAAATATTTAAAAAAGCAGATATTTAAAAAAAAGATTTAAGGGAGAAGGAGGCCCTTACTTGTCTGGTGACATGGTTAACTTTTAATTTCTATGGCACAGAATTCCAGTGGTTAATTAACTTGGTGTGTCATCTGAATCTGTTTAGAGTTGAAAGAGAGCCTTTCTCGAATGGGATCCGATTTGAAGCAGGGCTTTATCAGCTCTCTGAAAAGTGCTTGGCAGACACTCAATGAATTTGCACGTGCTCACACCTCTTCAACGCAGTTGCAAGAAGAATTGGAAAAGGTGGCCAATCAAATCAAAGAGGAGGAAGAAAAGGAAGTAGTGGAAGGTATGTTTGCTATGGAAGCGTTTCCCTGACGTGCTGTTAAAGAGCATAATGCATGTAATCTGTGGGAGACAGTGTCCCCTTTCTAGCCTCGTCAGATTGGGTAACTCCTTTGAGGGGATACGTCCTCCGGATTCCACATCACCCTTCATTAACTGTTAAAGAAGTTTTTACCTGATAGTTCTTGGGCTTTTCTCTGCAATTTTAAGATTTTATTTTGGGTCGTTAAGCCAGGGTGGACTATGAGTTGAGAGCTAAGTTTGTGTTCAGGCTTTGTAAAGTGTCCACGAGGGTCCATCCTTCTGCTCCTGCTGAACTGTGGTTTTGAGACTCTATGTGCAATGCCAGATCATCTTCCTTTGTGACTTTCAGATTCTAATTCTGCTTCTTTTTTTTCTGCAATGCTCTCTTGCCCCTTCACAACTTCTGTCAGCTGTTGCGGTCTCTCTTTATCTCTGGGAACCAGCCCTCTTCCCCTGTTCTCTGGAGGAATGGGGAGTGAGCCTTATAGCTTCTCAGTTGTTATGAGTGTCAAGCGATATTCATTGAACCCAGAGAGTCAGCTAAAGTTAGAGAATAATTAAGTGATTGACTTTGATATTGAAATGGTTTAAATTCTAGCAGAAAAGATTGTTGAAAGTCCAGAACTTTCCAAGGATGAGGACTACTTAGGAAAGGTTGGAATGTTAAATGGAGGCCGCCGGATTGACTATGTTCTTCAAGAAAAGCCAATAGAGAGTTTTAATGAATATCTTTTCGCTCTTCAGAGTCACTTATGCTATTGGTAAGTATTTTTCACTTTGATTCTCCTTGAATGGCTTTAACTAGTACAATGTTTTCACTGTAGTGGGGGTCTTTTACTAATTACCTACTTGTGATGGACTTAATAGATTCACCTGTTGAACTCATACAGTCAAAATATTTCCCCCTTTAGATTTTTGTTGTTGCTTTCATGCTTCTTTTAAATCCAGATGCAGATACTGAGGAGAGACTTGGCCAGCAGCTTACATTTCTGACTTGTTGGCAACTTTTCTAAGTCTGCATAGAATTCAGTAGTCCACTAGGTGGCAGTGTGTCAGCATGTCATCTGCCCTGACCAGAGACCACGGGTGCTTGTGCAGTGATTTTATAGGGTATCTTTTTTCTTCCCTAAGAGTTTTTAATTCTATGTATATGGTGCTCAATCTGCATATACACCTGCATGCCAGAAGAGGGCATCAGATCCCATTATAGGTGGTTGTGAGCCACCATGTGGTTGCTGGGAATTGAACTCAGGAGCTGGCAATGCTCTTAACTGCTGAGCCAACTCTCCAGCCCTATAGGGGTATCTTTAATGGCAGAAGTTTAAGGTCTTTAAAAGCCATTTTTCCATATGTCCCCATCACTGAGGAGATTCCCAGCATGACTGTTTTAGAACTGACTGGAGTCCATACAGGCTTTAAGGACTGCTCTGTGCTCCATGCTTTGCTGTTATCTGCCCATGCAGAACCGAGTAGAATAGCGTGTGGGCACTTGCCTCCTTACTAACTCTTATTGTTTTCTTTCTGCTAGGGAATCTGAAGATACTGCCCTCTTGTTACTTAAAGAAATATATCGAACAATGAACATTAGTCCAGAGCAGCCCCAGCACTGAGCAGACTTGCATTTTACTGGGTGAGTTAATCCTTATTAAATGTGTAATGCTGATGTTTGTGCTGCTAAAATTGTAGGGTCCCTTTGTGATAAGATAATAGAGGGAAATCAGGTCCTCTCGGAATTCTTACTCTCATTTAGAATTTAGGAGTGAACTCAGATGGAAGCCTAAGGACAATTTTATTATTGTTTAAAAGACAAACCAGGCCATGCCAGCTGTAAGAGGAGAATGGAGGAGAGAAAGAAAAAGGAGAAGAAAAAAAAGGCCATTTAAGCTGGTACAGTGGTGACTTGAACTCTGGCCACAGGAAGCGACTGGTGAGACTATTTGGGCCTGTTACTGAGGAAGAGCTCTCACGAGTCACCAGTGAAGTCATTGTGGATGTAAAGGAACAGAGAGTTACGGAGGACGCCTGTGGGTTTTAATGGGAACTGCGTGATGGTGCTTTTTCCTGGCAGGGCCCATGGAGGAGCAGGTGTTTGGGTGGTGGGGTGGTGGTAATCACTTCTGGTTTGTTGAGTCAGTAGTTGATAATGTTGGTCTGAAGGTGAAAAAAAATCTGAGCGCTAAAGATGACGCCAGAGGCATCAGTATGAATTTGCCATCCAGGGACTCAGAGGTCACCTTGAAGGAGTGTGGGGAAGAGCAGGGGTCCCTGGAGTGAAAGGACTCCCAGAAGTTGAGCCCAAGCAAGGGAGGATTGCTGCAGGCAAGGGTCAGAGGACAGGCTTCAGGCAGGTGCAGATGCAGGTCATTATTGGTGATCAGAGTTGCTTTACTGTCAGGCCAGAGGTCAAAGGTGAGGAGAGGGAGTTTTGTCAGAAGTAAGGCAGTGGGGAATGGAATAGGTGGGATAGGAAGGTGTTAGCTTGCCAGTAGGAATGTCCCAGAATTGAGGAGAAGGTTACTGGGGTGTGGGCATTCGGAAAGGCAGGGAGCACGCAGCCAAGTGCGGTCAAGAGCTGAACTGCAGGAAAAGAGCAAGGTGGTGGGTGATGTGGGTGCAGGTACAGGCTGGGCGGGCGAAGGGAGGCAATGCTCTGATAGGTTCTGACTCTGTGGAGTGTGTGGAAAGGTCATCAGCGGAGAGTAAGACGAGGGGCCTGCTGGGACAGTGTGATTGGATTTTATTGCAGGTTGGAATGCCTGCCGATAATTTGATCATAAATTTGAAGTTAATGACTTTGTTACAGTGGCCTGGCTTCTCTGGCCATGCTCTGCTACCTGGGCAAGGTTTAGAGTCAGTAGATACTTGTGTCTGCCAGGGATAGGCAAGATAGGGTGGGGCTGGAGACTCACTGACCACATATGAAGGATGGGAGGCGTTGGTCAGAGGATGGTGTGTATGGAGTAGCGATTGCTGAGGCTCTGGTTTGCCCCGTGACACAGTCCATTGGAGCTGCCATACTTTGTTCAACAAATACCTCATGTACTTGGAAGCAATTTTTTCACACTTTCCTTAGATTTATTTTATGTGTATGATTTTGTGTGTGTGTGTGTACACACCATGTGCATACAGGAGCCAGTGGAGGCCTGAAGAGGGTGTTGGATCCCCTGGAGCTGGAGTTGCAGGTGGTTGTGAGCTGCCTGGTGTGGGTGCTGGGAAGAGAACCGCTGGTTTTCTGCAAGGGCAGCAGTATCTTTAGTGCCTGAGCTATGTCTCCAGCCCAGCTTTTCTCTTACGTTTATGTATTTCATGTTGCTTGCTGTCTTGTAGCCTGTCTTTTCTGTGTCAGGTTTCCCATTGGGGTATACATTTACATAGACGTCTTTGTTGTACAGAGATTGAACATAGTGCCTTGCGCGTACTGCACCACTGAGCTACATGCTCAGCCCTGTGTGTGATTTTTGTTTGTGTTTATAAATGGATTATACGTAAATGTGGTTCAACTTCTTTATTTAGATATTTTAAAGCTTTAAATGAACATTGATGTATTTATATTTGGGTGTATGTGCCATGGATGGTGCATATGTGGAAGCCAGTGGACAGCCTGCTGGAGTAAGTATTCTCTTTGCAGCATGGGGTCCCAGAACTCAAACTCAGGTTGTAAGGTTGTGTCATAAGCACCTTTATTCACTCTGAACCATCTCATTGGCCCTTTTTGAATGGATTTATTGAATTTTATTTCATAGTTTTATTATTTATTAATTTATCCTCCACTTTTGAGTGTTAAGTAACTCCCCACAACATATTCACCTTCACTATTGTACATAACTTTGACACGTAGCTTTACGTGCTTTTGTCTGTCTCTGACTTGCGATAAGCCTGTGAGTGGCACTGTTAGACCTAGAATATCCCACATTTTGAAAGGCTTTCTAGTCTGCTCTTACTGTTCAGTTGCATTCTCGAGAAGCCCCTCAGTTTTCATGTCTACTGTTAATGTATAATGCCAGTTTTTATTTCCTCTTGACAATACTAATTGTGGCTATTTTTGAATTCTGGCAGTTGAGCACCAGAAATTGCTGAGCTATCTTGTTTGTTTTCCCTGTTAGTGAACTTGAGTAGTTTTGATAGATTTAACCTACCAGTTTCATTTCTTTGTCAGTTGCCTCCTGACCTTTTTGCATTTCCTGGAGGTGTGGGGCAGGGACTGTTGGATGTGTGCATGTGTGCCTGTGGCTGTGCTGATATATTTTTGCTTAAACCGATGGATGATATCCTGCAGTCTCTGTCTGCTTTGTTACTTGTCTCTTATTTTTAGGTTAGATTAGCGGTACGCTTTAAAACTAATGACTACTTAGATATTTAGTGTTGCTTGCTTTTAGTTCTTCATCTAACTCTAGAAATGTGTGGTCTTGAGGAGGACTCGACTCTCCCTGAGAAAGTAGTCGTTGTTTCCTGACTGTATTTGAGTGTTGTGTCCTTTTTACTTGATACCTCTATCATTTGCCTAGTATCCGTTTTCTGGGCATTCTGATCAATTTATTTATCATATGGCATTGCGGGCAAGCGCTACACGTTAGCATCTTTTTGTGTTTTTCAAAGGAGTGCTTCTCAGTGTTGCCTTGGCTGTCCTGGAACTTGGTAGACCAGGATGGCCTTGAACTCACAGAGATTCACTGCCTCCCACGCACTGGGGTTAAAGGCTTGCACCACCACCACCACCCAGCCTTTTTTTTTTTTTAAAGACAAAGTTTTATTATGTAACTTAGGCTGGCCTTGAACTTACAGAGATTCCCCTGCTTCTGCCCAGTGCTGGCATCAAATGTGTGCTCCACCACGGCCAGCTTTGTTATGTTTCTTGTCCTCACTGATCCCCAAGACCCCACAGATCCTTTTGGAAGGTGTGTCGGAGGCCCTGGGCTTGATGGAGCTCTGGAGCTATAGCGGCATTGGTTAGTCAAGTTGAGCATGTGGCTTGCTTGACTTCACGATGGGAGGGAGCAGTTGTTATTGAGGGTTTGTGATAGTCACTTGGGATTTTTAAAGACTCTGTTGTCTTCCAGGAAGTTCCAGCATGAGTGCCATTGTTGGGAGGCCCCGTGGTGACCCACCCTCTTGGCTCCAGTGATGATGACAGAAGTGACTCAGCAGCAGTTGCTGATCTCGGCTTCTCAGATGTAGGAATTCATTTTAAAAGTCACAGAACAGAAAAATACTGGGGAAGAAAATCAGTAATGCATTTGGACAGTATAGAAGAAAAACTGCAACCATAAAATAATGCTGTGGAAAATTCTCAGATCTGTTTAGTTGTGTAGTTACCAAAATTAAGTGTGTCCTAATGAAGAGATATTAGTAGCTGCAAATGGTTATTTCTATTTTTTGAAACTATTGTCAGTGGGTTATTAAACTTAACGTTTTTCTTTGTATTAATGCAATATGTTATTTTTATTTAAATATGGACTTCTTGAGAAACTGTATTAACATGATTTTTCAGAAGCTTATATATGCTAGGTTGGGCGTGGTGGCACATGCCTTCAATCCCAGCACTTGAGAGGCAGAGGCAGGTAGATCTCTGGTCTATATAGCAAGTTCCAGAACAACCAGGACAACATAGAGAGACACTTCACAACAAAAAAGAAAAGAAGCTTGCGCTGTGCTTTTAATGTGAATTGCTCTGAGCTGTCCTGGTAGAGTTGTTCCTGCTCGTGACAAGGCAGTAGGCTCCTCAGCCAAGCTGACCTGAGTTTGTGAAGCCGAACGCCATCACTGAGAGCCTGGTCACTCTACAGAAGGAGTGAAGCACTTAGATGATGTGGCCTCTCCTGGCTTGTCCACCTCCCGAGAGTTGAGTGTCTGTGCCGGCACCACGGCCGAGCTTCCAGTTCACAGACAACCAGAGTGGGAGGTTTCGTTCTTTGGTTTAATTTTACTTGTACCAAAGGGTTTGAAAGGGTGGATTTCTGCTGCTGGGATGTAGAGCTGCTTGGTGCAGACTGCTCTGTAACACCATTTGTTTACTATAAACTCCTTGTCTAACTATTTCCTAACAAACACTGGGAATGCTGACTTCCTCTTTTGTTACATAGCAGAAACATTTTATGTCATTCTCATAGTTCTCATGGAACATGGACTTTTTTTTTAAAGCAACATATAATACACATTTTTGTGTATGTATTCTAATTGGTGTGAATAAAACAGCGACATTGATGCTCTTTTTCAAGCTGCAAACTGTTGTTTCTCACCTTTCTTAAAGTGTTGTCACCCCGCAGCCTCTAAACTGAGGGTTTAGAGAGTGGCTCTCAACCCCTTTGGGGTCCAGTGACCTTTTCACGGGGGTTGCGTATCAGGCAATCCTTCATATCAGAGCTGAATTAGGATTATGAAATGAAATCGTTGTATGGTCGGGGTCAGCACAGCATGAGGAGCTGTGTTAACCATCGCAGCGTCAGGAAGGTGGAGAAGCACCGCCCTGGAGAGCGCATCCTTTGACCCCAGGCAGCACAGTTTCCAATCACCTCCTCTAGCTGAGGACACTGTCCCCTCCAGGGAAGCACTTAGCCAAGTTGGGTTCTCTTGATTTCTTTTGACCTTCGTTTCTCTCCACCAGGACAATTATTGTTCACTTAGTTTCCATATGACTTCGAATACTGTCAGAATAAGGGGAAAACAGAGATTCCTCATGTATATTTTAATAAAATATTTAGCTTTTTCAACTTGTAACAAGTTTGAGTTGTATCATTCTGCTTGTGTCTTGTGAGTCATGGGCAGGGAAGGGGCATTAGGAGGAGTCGATGCCAGCCGAGTGCCCCTTGTTGCTACTTCATTTTAATAGTTGGGGAACATAAACGATTTCAGTGAACTTGTCTAGATATATATTTTCTATCACTGTTACCCCCCCTCTCTTTTTTTAACCCCTCCTAGACGCGTAGCCCAGACTGCCCTTGAACTTGATGAGTATTTGAGGATGACCTTGAACCTTGGATTCCCTTGCCTCTCCCAAATGCTAGGATTATAGGTGTGTGTTTCCACACCTGGTTTAGACAGTGCTGGCGATCAAACCCAGGACCTGATGATACTGCACAAGCACCAGACCATCTGAGCTACATTCTGCAATGTCACTGGGGTTCCTGTGTCTTGGTATTAGCGTCTCTGAGCTGCATCCCGCCCCATCACTGTGCTTCCTGTGTCTCAGTTTTAGTATCTCTGAGCTACATCCCCATCACTGGTTCCTGTGTCTCAGTATTAGCATCTCTGAGCTACGACCGTCCCATCTCTGGTTCCTGTGTCTCGGTATTAGTGTCTGTTTTATTGACCTCAGAGTCTTGCCACTGAGTAAGGTGCTTATCAAATGCTTGTTGATTAGGGGAATTTAAAAATCAAAACTGTAAAGTCAAGTGACACTTGGAAGAGACCTTGGAGGATCACCAAATCAGTGGTTTGTGAGCCAACCCCTTTCCCAGTGCAGGTGGCTCAGATTTGTGAAGGTGAGAATACTGCTGAGCTGGGGGCAGCTCCTCAGCTGGTGCTCTTGTTTTCCTCAGGCGAGGGAAGAAGTCTCCAGATGTGTTTCCTGGGTAGGGTTTGTGACAGAGACCTTAGAAAGTAGGCACTTGAAGGTAAAAGTCACAAAATCACGGGGAGGGGCAGCTGCTAGTCATGTTTATTATACACAAGTGTCTGCAGTGATAGGTAGTTTCCTAAGTCTGGTACGTGCTGCTTGCTTGCAAACAGCCAGATAAGACTTGTTCTCTCAAAGCTCGACTGATTTTTTTTCTTAAATGGACCCAGGCAGTGTGTTTCTCTTTGTGGCTGTAATTGCAACACTAGGGAGGACTGAGCTATAAAGTCAGACCTTGAGTCAAAAAAAAAGGATGTGTGATGATGTTTGCAGAAAGTGCGGTAGACATAGGTTCCCCTGTCTTGCACAGAGGTCATCTGACTGTGAGGCATGCTGGAGATCAGGACTGTGGTCTGACTGTGTGAGACATGCTGAAGATCAGGACTGTGGTCTGACTGTGGGGACATGCTGGAGATCAGGACTGTGGTCTGACTGTGGGGACATGCTAAAGGTCAGGACTGTGGTCTGACTGTGGGGACATGCTGAAGACCAGGACTG
>JABTXL010006999.1:2389995-2401756 GCA_025134845.1 Neodon shergylaensis | reverse complement strand
GACATGCTGAAGGTCAGGACTGTGGTCTGACTGTGTGGGACATGCTGAAGACCAGGACTGTGGTCTGTGTGGGACATGCTGGAGATCAGGATGTGGTCTGACTGTGCATGATACTCTAGAGATCAAGACTGTGGTCAGAAAGTGGGACATACTGGAGACCAGAACTGTCCTAAACAGCCAGCATAGCTACCCTGTGTGTTTGTATTGCCATTGGTAACAGCATCTGACCTGAGGCATACAGCTGCTATAGTGCTCAGCAGGCACTTGTATGGTGGGATTCGATTTCTCTAGTACATCTTACGAGCTGGGAGAAGGGTGAATGACTTGTTCTCTGGTGCTGCTCTGGCCAGGCTCCTAGGAGTTCGGTGACAACAGAGGGAGGCTTCCTGTGCCTCAGAAGCCTCCGAGGGTGGGGCCTAGGCATGCGCAGCATGTGGGGTGAAGGGAAGGTGAAGTGGGTGGAACTGGGTGGGTGGAACTGGGTGAAGTGGGGTTGGTCTTTGTGTGCCCACCTTGATGCAGATCAGAAGGACTCTCACAGAACACCTTTGGTAATGTAGTCAGAAGGACTCTCACAGAACACCTTTGGTAATGTGCCCTGGTGCTTTAGACTCATTTCAAGGTTTTCTTACAGTGAACTTTTAGTAAATTAACATGAAAAGGATGTGAAAGATTAGTTCAACAAAAACTCTAGAGAACTTAAAATGCTCATCTGTATCACTCACCTCAGTATTTTAGTCAAAATTTTGGAGAGAAAGGTTATGCTAATTAGCTTTTGTCAGCCTGGCACAAGCTAGAGTTATTTGGTAAGAAGAACCATAATTGAGAAAATGTCTTCATCAGATTGCCTATAGGCAAGTCTGTAGGACGTTTTCTTGATTAATGATTAATGTGGGAAGGCTCAGCCCCCTGTGGATGGTGCCACCTTTGGGCAGCTGGTCCTGGAGTGTAGCAGTTTGAGCAAGCCCTGGGGAGCAAACTAGTAAGTAGACCCCTCCGTGGCCTCAGCTTCAGTTCCTGCCTCGTTCCTGCCGTGACCTCTCTTCATGATGGACTACATATAAATGGTAAGCTGAAATAAACCCTTTTCTCCCAAAGCTGTTCTTGGGCATGATGTTTTATCACAAAATAGAAACCGTAGTTAAGACAGGAGTGGTGGCCATGGTTGGATCTGAGTCCCCTTCAATGGGAGGGAATACGTGCCTGTCACTGTACATCTGGTCCCATGACCAGGGATGTCACAGTCCCTGAAGAGGACTCTTCTACTGATGTTTTCCTAGTTGGGCATGTTATTAAACTGCCTTCTAAATATTTTTACTTACACTCATAGACTGGTGAGGCTGTTGGTTTTGGTGAGAAGCCTCTTCAGTATTGGGCAGCACTCTAAACAGGGGTTCATAGCTAGTCAAAGTACTGAGAATAAGAGATTACTGGAGGCTTGCTCCTAATGGGATCTCTCTATCACTCCCTCTGGGGCCCAGGGAGCATCACAGAAAAGGGGCTAAAAGGGCCATGGGAAGGGAAGGATGGGAGGGATGTGATGGGGTACTGTCTTGTGGGCATGGCAAAGCTGTTGCAGTCCTGAATACACAGTAGCTTCACCTGCCTGTCTGAATCTTGGGAGATGAGCAGGAGAGGAGACTGTGGTGTGTGTGTGTGTGTGTGTGTGTGTGTGTGTGTGTGTGTGTGTGTGAATGTAATCACATGAATGATATAAAGCATTTTTTAAATGTAAAACTTTTATTTAAAAATTTTATCAGTTCTTTGAGAATTTTGTAGTGTCCTGATCGTATTCACTCCTCCCCAAACCCTTCCATTGCTCCTGCCTCAACCTTCCACCTTCCAGACCCATGCCTTCTTCCCCATCCCCCCACCTCCCAGACCCTTCGCTCTTTTCCCATCCCCCACCTCTCAGACCCTTCCCTCCTTCCCCCTCCCAGATCCATTCCTCCTTCCACCCAGTTTTGCATTCTCTATCTCTATTTTTTTTTAGAAATTTTTTATTTAACTTTATTTTATATGCATTGGTGAGAAGGTATCAGGTCCCCTGGAACTAGATCTTCAGACAGTTGTGAGCTGCCATGTGGGTGCTGGGAATTGAACCCAGGTCCTCTGGAAGAGCAGTCAGTGCTCTTAACCACTGAGCCATCTCTCCAGTTCTCTATCTCTTTTTCACACCATGAAGTTCAAGTTATGCTGCCTGTATTCTCGAATGTATGGCCTTCCCCTGGAGTGTGCTCAGCCATGCCCTTAAAGATAAAGGACTTTTCTTTTTCCGTCAGCTTTAACTGCCAAACTTTTAAATTAATTAAATAAAATTTAAAAGGGGTTATCTCTCTTCTTACAAAACAAAACCCCAAACATGCTTATAACCAGACATGGCAGTATCTACTTTCAATCCCAGTGCTTAGGAGGCAGAGGCAAGTGGATATCTGTGAGTTTGTGTTCAGTCTTGTTTAAATAGCAAGCTCTAGGCCAGTTAAGGCTACATAGTGAGACCCTGTCTTATGCTTTCAATTGCTGTAAAGAAACACCATGACCACAGCAACTCTTAGAAGACGTTAAATTGAGGCTGGCCTATAGTTTCAGAGGTTTAGTCCATTATCATCATGGTGGGGCATGGTGGCATGCAGGCAGACGTGGTGCTGGAGAAGGAGCCGAGAGTTCTACTTCTTTTTTTTTTTTTTTTTATTAAAGATTTCTGTCTCTTCCCCACCTCCGCCTCCCCTTTCCCTCCCCCTCCCCCAATCAAGTCCCCCGTCCCTTGTAAGCCCAAAGAGCAGTCAGAGTTGCCTGCCCTGTGATAAGTCCAAGCACCACCCACCTCCATCTGGATGGAGTTCTACTTCTTTTTTTTTTTTTTTTTTTTGGTTTTTCGAGACAGGGTTTCTCTGTAGCTTTGGTGGGAGTTCTACTTCTTGATCCGCAGGCAGCAGAAGCAGCTGGGTGTAGCATAGGAGACCTCAAAGCCCACCCTCACGGTGACACACTTCCTTCAACAAGGCCACACCCACTCCAGCAAAGTCACACTTCCTAATAGTGTTGCTCTCTGTGGGAGCTATTTTCTTTCAAACCACCACACTGTGTCATAAACAAACAGCAAATAAAGACCCTGGTCATGTCGGTAATTAAGAAGAAAGATGTATACACAAGGTCACACCAGAACCGGGCAGTGGTTGTACCTTTGAGTCTAATAACTGCATTTTGAGAATCAATCCAGAAACCAACAAAGATGAAAGCTTGTTGGATTATTTGGCTTAGGAGAGTTACATAGTGTAAACCACAGTAGGAAATGTTCGGTGAGTATATGAGTTTGAGAAGATTGTACTGGAGAGATGGCTTAGCAGTTAAGAGCACTTGTTGCTCTTATAGAAGACCTGGGTTCCATTCCCAGCAATCCAGTATTAAGGGATCTCATGCCTTCTTCTGACCTCTGTGGCCACCAGCAAGCACATGGTGCACTTGTGTGTGTGTGTGTGTGTTTGAGTGTGTGACAAAAATCAGAGGAAGGGGAGGGAAAGTGACTTTAAAATGACATTTCCTACCGTTCGAGGCTACTTAGCAAGATGGAGGTCAGCCTGAGATATAGGAGACACTGGCTCAAGCAACAGCAACAAAACATAAAAAGCCAGCACTCCAAATAGACAAAGGAAATCATTACAAGACAGAGAGAGTCTCCTGGAACACCAGGTTGCCATCCGCATGTAAGCAGACCTGCTCAGGAGAACCATTTATATTTCCAGCCTGGACTCGTACTGAAGTGGGATCAGGAAGCTTCATAACTGGTTCTGGGAAATCAAAGGGAAGCCGGTATGGCCACCACAAAACAGTTTCAGGACCGTAGGGACACTCTTCTGAGTACAAGTCCATTCATGGCTTTTGAGCATCTTGTATCTAAAACCGGTGAGCAACTTCACTGGGCCCAGGGGTGGCTTAGGCCTGCTACATAGAGAAATAGGTCAGAAAAGTCAAGTGACTGCAGCAGGCACTCTGTACTAGAACATGGTAGCCATTAGCAAACACACTTGCTGGAGTGTCTTTCCATTCTGAATCCGCCAGAGGAGTTTACCAAAAAGAAGTACCCAACTGTACAAACCGGTCTGCCCTTGACTCACGCACACACTCTCGTAAACCTAATGGGTTTGTGTCTGAACTCTGAATCTCTGGAGAGGCTCTATGCTCTGGGAAGCTTTGAATTATAATCTCTTATGTTCGCTATATTGTGATTTATATCATTTTTATTTGCTTTATTCCAACGCAAGTGTCTTATTTTCATCTTCCGTCTGATTCATATAGTTAGTGTCAGCGATATTTTAAATTCTTTGCACCGTATCTCTGGCATTTCATTGATTTCCTCTCATGTTAAAATGAAATCCACCCTCAAACATAAAACTTACTTTTAGAAAATCTAATAGTAAAACTGAGTATAGCAGCTCCCACATGTAATCCTGGCATCAGGAGGTGGACACAGGAGGATTATCATAACTTCAAGGATAGTTTGGGCTATAGACTGACTCAAAAACAAGCAAGTAAACAACAAGAAGCTAACAAAAGGAAAATCTAATTATTAGCTACAGGTATTTGTCATATTTGGGGTGTAATATTTTCCCGACAGGCTCAAGTGCTTGCATGCTTGGTTCCCATCTGGTGGCATTGTTTTGGGAGACTGTGGGCCCACTGGGAGGTGGAAGCATTGCTGTGGGAAGTGGGTCCCTAGGAGTTCCAACTTTGAGGCTTACAACCCATTCTGATTCCATCTTCCTGACACCCCAAATGTCATAGCCTTGCTGCAAGCTCTTTCCACCACAAGCCTGCCCTGCTTTCCGCACTGCAATGAGCTGGTCTCAAATTGCAAGCCAAAAAAATATTTTCTCCCTTAGGTTGGTTCTTATAAATATTCGGTCACAGGATAAGCAAAGTGACCAATACAATATTATTATATCCCTGACAGATATGCTCAGACCTTCCACAAGATCTCGAGTCCAAATTAGGCATCAAAGAGGAGAGAGATCAAAGTCACTCATGCAGTATTCCCCTTTGCTGAGGAATTTTGTCTTTGAGGGTGCATCTTTGCTGGCCTTTCCCTTCATTCATAAGTGTACTCAACTCAGTGTATTCTCCATTGCAGTACCCCAAGGGGATTTCCATGTTCAGTGAACCACTTATCACACATGAGGTTGCCGCTAAAACCAACTAAAAAGTATAGTGTGGTATAGTATGGAAGGAAAACCCTGTTTGAAGGTAACAGAGACCCGCTAAAGATGTGGGGATACAATGGGGGTCACAGATGTGCTGGGCACAATGGACACAAGTAGTGACATTGAAGATACATGTTGGGGTGTGCCCATGTCACTGCTTCCAGACAAGTTTAACTCCATTTTCCTTCATGTTTAACCCAGGACCCCCACCCATGGGATATTGCCACCCACAGTTAATGTGGGCCTTCCTGTTTCACTATCCTAATCTAATAACTGCTCACAGGCATGCCCAGAGGCTTGTCTCCTGAGTGATTCTAATATCACGTCATCTTGTCACCAGCACAAGACGTGAGATAATACTGCTGGAGGTAATAATTGAATTCCTTTTTAATATTTTTTTGAAAAAGTTCAAATTAAAAACAAAATACTATTTTTTTTGAATGACTTTTACCTATTTGGATTAGACTCTTCTATCCCAAAGGACTTTTCAAACCCAGTGGTGGTACTGGTTGGTTTGCCAGTACTGGCCCAAGGACTGTAACATATTGGGAAGGCTGTGCTGAACTAAGAAGGGACCCCTTAGAGTGATTGCTTTGTCCAGCCAACTAGTGTCAGTAGTCATGGCAACAGGAACCACCATTTCCCCATGGTGCCGAGGCCATTCTGCTTGCTCTCAATTTCCTCTAGTAGCAGTTTTCATTTTACATGATAAAATTGGGAGTAGGGAATATCAGGAGACTAGATAAGATAGTCACACTCAACACTTTTGGATGCAGACAAAGTAGATGCTCCCTGTGGGGTCAGATGGTGTACATCTGTGTGACAGACCAGATGTGGAGCCAGCCTGAGAATGAGACATATAAGGGAAGAGCCATCTAGTAAACCCTTTATCATCGGACATGGAATTACAGAATTTGGAGTCTGACCTGCTGGTTTCCATCCTTTGGTCCAGTGTTTCCTCACTATGTGCCTTTCCCTCCCTTTTGGAATGGTAATGTATATTCTGTGCCTCTCCATGTTGGAAGTATGTGATCTGCTTTTTGATTTTGATCTCATAGGGTTTTATACTCTAAGAGATTGCCTTGAGTCTCAGAAGAAACTTTGGACTTTTAAATAGTGTTGAGACATTAAAGACTATGGGGACTTTTGGAGTTGGTCTAAACACATTTTGCTTTATGATATGGCTACAAGCCTGTGGAAACCAGCGTGTACAATGTTGTGGTTTGAATGAGAATGCCCACCATAGGCTTATAAATTTACATGCTTGACTCCCAATTAGTGGAATAGTTTGGGAAGGATTAGGAGGTGTGGCATTGGAGGAAACATGCCATAGCGGGGATTGGCTTGTGGTCTCAAAAGCCCACTCCAGGCTCATGTTACTTCTTTCTGCCTGCTGCCTGTGGAACAGGATGGAAAATTCTCAGATCCTAGTCCAGTGCCACGCCTGTCTCCTTCCTGCCATGATGATCACGGACTAACCTAAAATTGTAAGCAAGCACTTAACTAAAAGCTTGCTTTTGTTAGAGATGCCTAGGCCATGCTGGCTCTTTGCAGTAGGCTCTGTAAGGAAGCCCAGTACATTCTCTGTTGCCCCAAAGTGAACTTGGGTGGAATGGTACCTTGGTTTGTTGTTGGGAAGAGGGTAGTTGTTGCTTTACAGTCCCTCTAGGAAAGGTATTTTAGCAAAAACAGAAGCCGGTGCAGGGACTGTCACTCACAACAGTATATTGCCCTGCCAGCTTGCTCACAGGTACCGTTTGGTGGTCCTGGTCATGCCAGGGAAACTGAGCATCACTGTTCACACTGGAGTAAGTGCACTGCTGCTGATGTCCCACAGGAGGACTGGGTTCCATGTTTGTGTGTTGGTGCTGCTCCTTAAGGAAACTCTAACCTAAGCATAAACATAAACCATAGGGAAAACCCCACAGGGCCAAGCCAGCAGAACCTCCCATCAAGGCTACAGTCTAATCAAGTCTTTCTCTTATGCCCTCAGAGTGTCTTCAAATACATTTTGTCCTCTCGGGATAGAGCTTGATCCATGTCAAAGGTCATCCTAAGTGAATGCCAGGGTGGTGGAGTGGAAAGGAATGGCCTTTGGGTTTACACTGATTTACTGCCCACTCTTATCTCTGAATGATTTTTAAATGTACTTTTTGGTAATTTCATATTAATTAATTAAATAAATAAATAATTGATTTCATACATTAATACTAATAATATTTAGATGATTGTCAACCCTTCCCCTTTCCAAATCACCCTACAGTCCCCTCTCTCACAAACTCCCTCAATATCATGTCTTCTCTCTCTCTCTCTCTCTCTCTCTCTCTCTCTCTCTCTCTCTCTCTCTCTCTTTCTCTTTCTCTCTCTTTAAAGAATGGACACGTTTTAAGCCTTAGTTTTACATAGTTCTTGTTGTTACCAAAACAATTGTTAGAAAAATGAACACTTGTATGAACATGTGCCAGGTAAAAGGTGACTTTTTTCACTGATTCTCTTGTTTTCATTATTTTTTAAATATTTCTTCAGTACATTTTTATAACCCCTTTTTGGTATTTTGTATCTTGACCTGTGAACATTCTTTTCCTTATTGTTTTGTGTATGATGCTGGTGCATACACCCACTGAGCCATCTGCTGTGGGTCACCAGACCAGTCTAAGACTTTCTCAGAGTCCCTGACAAAAGGACAAAGGGAGCTTTAGTTCTGTGTCCTTGTCCAGGGGTGGACTTGGCAAGGCCAGTCTGAGACTGGAGCCAATGACTTGAAGGAGTTAGTCACTGTTTCTGAGAACTCATCTCCCGGCCTGTGATTATCAGTCCTAAGGCAGCTGTGTCTGAGGTATCCAGTCTTCTCTTTGTCAACATTGTCTGACTTAGCTCTATGCTGATCTTGGCCATTTTCCCCTGCAAACAGTATATTTGATGCTGTACTTCTTAATAATCTCCTTTGGCATGAGACATCTTCTCTAGCTTTCTCATCCCCTGGCACCTTCCCATGGACCCTGACACTGAAGAACGACCTACTGGTCCAGGTCAATCTGCCCAGTCCCTGTTATGAATTAAAAAAACAAAAACAAAACAATACATATAGATTGGTTACTGTTAGCAAATAGGAAGTGTGTTTTGTTCCTGTTGCTTGTCAGTCTGCATTATCTCTCCTTCCTATTGGTACCATAGTTGTCAGCTGTTCTTGGATTGGCTGAACATTGGTTTCTTCATCTGTGAAATGTAAATACTTTAGTAAGGACCCAGGCATCTAGCTCAGTGCCTTGCAATTCCATCTTCATGATGTCACTCCTGCTCAACTCACATGAACGTGTAGAAAAATGGATCATAGAGAAAAATGGTTTGGTGCCTAATAGTGCTGATAAGAAAGACTGACATCAGTGAAGTGGCTGCTGGTTAAATTTTATTGTTTTCTCTTTGTGTTGCTTTTAATTTTTTTTTTTATTTTCAAGACAGGGTTTCTCCATAGCTTTTGGTTCCTGTCCTAGAACTAGCTCTTGTAGACCAGGCTGGCCTCGAACTCACAGAGATCCGCCTGTCTCTGCCTCCCGAGTGCTGGGATTAAAGGCGTGCGCCACCACCGCCCGGCTTGCTTTTAATTTTTTATTACATTTATTTGTGTGTGTGTGTGTGCACATGTGCACACCTCTACACGAGCATGTTTTCAATTATCTTGGGTATAGATACCAAAGACTAGCACTAGTTTGTCTTTTTGAGACAGGTTTTGTTATGTAGCTCACGCTGGCCTATAATCAATGCCCCTGCCTCAGCTTTCTGAGCACTGGGATTACAAGTGTGCAGCAATGGATCTTTGAAAGCTATAGAGCATCGAGAAGAAAGTTCCTATGTGTTTTGTTCTGTCCTTTGCTCCGAGACTGACAGGCACGGTGCCCTGCGGCAGCGAAGAAGCATATTCATCCAGTTGCCCCCCGTGTTGAGCCTGCAGAACCCCTGTTCCCTTGCTGTTTCATCCCAGGGTTGCTGAAGGCATCCAGCAAACGGGAGATTTGCTGTGGTTGCCCTTAACTTTCAAGACTTCCACAGATGCACATTTTTCTATTTTATTGTGCATGTCTAACCACTGAAATGACCCTGAACAATGTGCAAACCGCAATAAAGCATCAACATTTGACATCCAGCAAAATAAAAACGCAGGGTGAAGAAACAGCAGTGGGGGAGCGAGACTACGGGCAAACGTGCCTGCGGTGAAATGCCGAGACTGATCAACACATCTCGCCCACCCCATTCTTTAAACTGTGTGGCTCAATGTAGCATCGTGATGGCAGAAGACTGTAAACAGCCTCAATGCCTGTGAAGAGCGATGGTTAGATAAATGACAGCTCTCCACGCCCCAGGGGCCTGTGCAGCTGTGACAAATAATGAAGATCCATTATACAGTCATAGCAAACGTTGAAGGGTGGGTAGTAAGCCAGCATTTGTGGGAAGATAAGTGTGTGTGTGTGTGCACGTGCGCATGCGCTTGCAAACCTGCATCTCTAATTCATCCTTATCCTTGTTTGTATTCATCTAATGAGACCCCGGAAAGATGAATGCGAAACAAGTATTAGTGGCTACATGTGGAGGGGGATTTCACATTAGCATTTCATACATGTACTTTAGTTTTGAGTCATGCGAATATGTCTCTTATTGAAAATGAGAATAAAGGGCCTCTGTTTCCCAGACAGCTTTCCTGTAAGTGATTCTTGATATCTAAATTCGGTTGGCGACTAACTATGATTTCTTACAAGAAAAGCAAATCCATCGTAAGCTCTGCAGAATTTACCTTTTGATCAAGGAAGTCAGCACCTTCTGATCCCCGCTCTGCAGGTGCTCCAGGAGAGACAGGGAGGGTGATGGGGCTCAAGTCTCATTTGGCACCTGGTCCTCCAAATCTTTGGTGAAAGGGTGTTGTTTGATTCAGGGCCAGGCATGCGGAGTCGGTAGAGGAGGAAACTGAAGGCAGGATGGGCTAGGACTGTCTTTATTGGGTTCCATCTTCCCTGCAGACTGCGTTGGTAGAAGAGGCGCACAGCTTGCACGTGTAGTAGGAGACCTTGGTTTGTATGGGGGACTCAGACCTGGGACAAAGCCATCATCAACAACAGCTCATCAATCAGCAGGCCAGCAAGCACACAGATGGAGTCACATTGATTATATGCCCATCTACCTGGGGTCACAGCCTTCATCGCTCCTACTCTGTAGTGACAGAGAGTCCTTAGGCAGATGTTTGTCAGCAGGGACTAAAACCAGGCAGAGGGGCTACCTCTCCGCCAGGGCTTCCTGGGAGAGGTGCACAGTAGCACCTAGACTCCTCCTGTCTATCCAAGAACCAACACTGACTAAGAGACAACGTACGTTAACGGAATCATGGCCAAGTCAGACCCAGTTAAGTATCCGAGGAGCAGACTCTGTGAAAGAAAGATGGTGGCCAAATAACAGAGAGGCTCTGATGTGCTGAATGAATGGATCCTGAGACCCAGCAATACATTATCTACACCGTCACAAAAAAAGTCATAGTCAAAATGGAAATGATAAATGAAAAGAGATACGTCCACCAAATATGAACAAAGTAAAACTCAGTGACCTAGCATCATACAAAACGTATTAGGGCTGTGGATGTGGGGTTCTGGCATTGTGTGCACAAAGCCCTAGGGTGGGGTCCCCAGGACTACATAACACTGGGTTGGTGGCACATCCCTGTACTTCTAGCACTTGGAAAGTACAGGCAGGTAGATCAGAAGGTCAAGTTCAAGGTTATCCTGGGCTACAGAACCCCATCAAAAAAAATCCCCCAATATCCCAAAACTACTTATGGCAAAATGACAATCAAATGTCAAGCAAGGCAAGGTGTCTCATGCTGATAGAAGAACAAACCTAGAAGATACATTAATAATCAAGCATTATAGCCATGACATCTACGAAGCCCCTTGTAATAGAATTAACAGAAGCCAAAGATCACAGTTGGGGACTTCAGCATGTTCTCAAAGGCTGACAAATCAGAACTTTGCCACCTCCAACAGCGAAAATTTAGCAACATGATTGCTTTTTAAAAATTAGTGGAGGTAAATCTAACTTTACAGTCTAGAGGAATATATTCATCCGAGTACACCCAGAAGAGCTGCAAAATTATCCGCGTGTATATGATGCCACAAGAAGGTCTCAGTGAATTTGTGGAAATGACTTTGTGTGATCTGTATGTTGTGGTGGAAATGCAGGAAAGCCACAAAAAGTGACACCGGGGGATGAAACAGGAGGAATCATGGCTTGCCCATTTGGGCATCCACACCTAAATCCCATAGAGACTGTGACTGTGTTGTCCGTCATGGTTAAGGTGACATGTAGGTGTGGTCGAGGTTAGGGGGAATTGCCTGGATTATGTAGCTGTGGGGAGAACCTCTCTCAGCTGGAGGCAGAAGGAGATGTGGCTGTGGGAATATATTAATGATTTTTCCTGTTGCTGTGTAAAACGCCTGGCAAAAGCAACTTTAGGAAGAAAGTTTCCTTTGGCTCAGTTTTAGGGTGCAGTCCATCACGGTTGGGAAGGCGTGGCGGGGTGCAGT
>JABTXL010006999.1:2339792-2381543 GCA_025134845.1 Neodon shergylaensis | reverse complement strand
CTATCTATCTATCTATCTATCTATCTATCTATCTATCTATCTATCATTGTTGTTTGAGACAGAGTCTCACTATGCAGACCAGGCTGAGCTCACAGAGATCTTCTTGCCTTTGCTTCCTGAGTGCTGGAACTAAAGGTGTATACCACCATTGCTTCGCTTTATTTTTCTTTTATGTGTATAAGTGTTTGCCTGCATGTATCCATGTGCACTGAGTGTGTGCCTATGGATGGCAGAAAGAGAGTGTTGAAACTCTGGAACTAGAGGCACAGATGGCTGTAAGTCACCAAATGGAGTTAGGAACCTGTAGGTGAACTTTTCTGTTCTGCCAGCCACTTCCCAAATAACCACACAGGGACTTAATGTTAAGTATAAATGCTCCACTGATAGCTTAGGATAAATTTTAGCTAGCTCTCATATCTTAAATTAACTCATTTCTATTAATCTATATGCTGCCCTGAGATTTGTTTATCTCGTGGATGTAGTTTCCATCCTGCTCTCTCTGTGTCTCATGGTGTCTCCCCTGACTCTGCCGTTCTTCTCCCAGCATTCTCTCTGCCCCCAAATCCTGCCCAGCCACCGGCCAATCAGCTTTTTATTAATCCAATTACAATGACATATACATACAGTGTAAAGGGATATTCCACAGGAACCTGATTTTTAATGTATGTTTTGCCTGTATGAATATATATACACACACACACCACATGAGTGCCTGGTGCCTGAGGAGGCCAGAAGTCGTCATTGGTCCCCTAAAACTGGAGTTATAGCTATTTAGGAACCACTATATGGGTTCTGGAAGTTGAATCCAGGTCCTCTGCAAAAGCAGCAACTGCTCCTGAATGCTGAGCAATCTCTATAACACCGCCCCACCCAAACCTTGGTTTTCTACAAGAGCAACTGGTGCTCTTTCCTGCTGAGCCACCTCCACAGCTTCAAAATCAAGGGCTTGGCCTCCTCCTGCCACCTTTTCTCCTTCTCAGTGGACTGTAGTCAAGGTGTTACGGCACTGTAGACTTGTGGTTCTCAACCTGTGGGTCGTGACCCCTTTGTGGGTCACATAGCAGGTATCCTGCATATCAGATATTTACATTACAATTCCTAACAGTAGCAAAATTGCAGTTATGCAGTGGAACCTTATTAAAGGGTCAGAGCATTGGGAAGGTTGAGAAGCACTGCCGTAGACAGATGGGAACAGTCCTCCGTGGGTAGCAGAGCCACAGAGGAGAGGTGCTTGGATCTCTGCATGGCATTGTGGTGAAGAGCCTCTCTTCTGCCCCATCTCTGTAGCTGCACCTTTACCTGAGAGAGAAACAAACTTCCCTCTTGCTTACACCATTTTTGTTTGCAGGCATCTCTTCCCCAGCAGCCAGATCTGTTTTCTAACCACGTAGCTAGCTCTAGACTGGAGGAGTGGGCCTCTGCTAATGTTCATGTGCGTCAGAATACGAGACATCCTGTGGAGAGGCCAACGAATGTTTTGAGGGCTTGGGAGAGTGAGAGTTCATGTCCGCTAGGTGTGACAGTTCATTCTAAGTGTCAGCTTGATACAATCCTGAATACCCGGGGAGAGAGCATGATTGAAGGAGTGCCTAGACCAAGTCGGTCTTTGGGGGATTGCCTTGGTTGTTTATTGGTGTAGGAGGGCATAGCCCTTTGTGGACAGCATCATTTCCCAGGCTAGACCTTGGACTGTGTAAGAGTGGAGAGGGCAGGCAAGCCAGCAAAGAGCATATCTGTATTTGTTTTCTCTCTGCTCCTGGATGGGATCTAAGTGGCTGAGTTGAGCTGCTGCTGTTTGGACTTCCCCTCAGTAACGGATGATGGCCTGGGATTGGAAGTGGAATGAATCTTTTCCTCTCATACATTGTTTTTGTCAGGTTATTCTATCACAGCAGCAGAAATAAAACTAAGACACTGGGTGAGAAAATCAGGTGTGCTCTAGGGAGCAGAATAAGTCATGTGTGATGGGCATGGGCTATTATTAATATTATTATTATTATTTTTTTTTTGGATTTTTCGAGACAGGGTTTCTCCGTAGCTTTTTGGTTTCTGTCCTGGAACTAGCTCTTGTAGACCAGGCTGGCCTCGAACGCACAGAAATCCGCCTGCCTCTGCCTCCCGAGTGCTGGGATTAAAGGCGTGCACCACCACCACCCGGCTGCATGGCTATTATTTATGAAGCCCTAAAAGCTGATTCTTCCAAGTAGATGAACTGAGGCCCCTCACAAATTATCAAGAGTGTGGGCTGTAGAGTCAGGCGGATGAGACTTACTGTCGCTTACCTGGACAGAGCATTGTAGCCATTGTTGATCTAGTTCCTCAAGGGTGTATCTGTGTTCTCCCTCTTGGGAATTACGTGAGCAGTACAATATGTTTAATCTTTCTGGGATGATTTTCTTTTTTTTCATGTATGAAGCAGGGATAACAAAAGCATCTACTTCACTAGGCTGTGGGGAGAACGGAGCGAGGGGCCCCTGCAGTGCCAAGGTGCCAACACATATTTAATGCTTAGGTTGTACCAGGCATACATGAATACACACACATGCACACGTGCATGCACACAGACACACACACACACAGCACATACTTTTTGCTTTGTTTTGAGACAGGTTCTTACGCTGTAGACCAGACTGATAGGAATCCTTCTGTCTTAGCCGTCTATGTGGTGGAATGAGAGGTGTGCGTCACTATACTCCTCACATTAATGTTTTTACTTAAGATGCGTGATCAGAATGATGTCTTGTACGGTAAGTACTTAATGAGTTTGTTATATATGTTCTTAATGTTCTGGCACTTCACTTTACTCTGATGTAAAACACAGTTAATGCTATTTGGTTTCCTTGTCTTCACTTATAAAGGAACAGCTGATTCTTAGGGTCATAGGTCCAGAAGTCATTCATGCAATGCCTGGTACATAGGAGGACTTAATATTCCTACATAATTTTGAAGTAAGTATCTAAACGTTCTCCATATTGTTCTGTGATTTTTAAGGAGAAAGAAGGATTATATGAAATTTTGGCACATGTAGACATGGTGTCCAGGGAAGCCGGGAACATGGATTTTGTCCAGAGAAGTCATGACATCTCTCAGACAGTGGGCTGTTAGCCTAATGTGCCCCAAGTTCATCAGCTGGCATTGAGAAGAAATAGGGGTCGCCACCATTCATTGAGGCTTCTTCAGTGGTTGACCAAAGCTTTAGACAGTACCAGGAACTCAAGGAAATGGGAGTTTAGGGAAGGGGACTCTCTTGAGACCTGCCCCTGCCACAGCTAGCCCTGGGAGCCGTTCCTCATCTTCTGCCCATTTTCTTTGGGACTTCCTTGATGACTTAAGTGCCTGGAATGGGATTAGGAGCTGAGCAGACATGAAGCTGAGCTCCTTGAGGTCTCTGTCTATCTACCAAAAGTGTCAGTTAGACTCCTGTCCTTGTTCTAGCTGTCCAAAAAGGTGGACAAAGAACCCAGGGTACCCATGGAGGTTCCCCTAGGGCTGCTCTCATTGACCCCTGTATGCCCTGAAAATGGGAGGAACAATTCTTTTCCTCCCAGACTGGGAAAATTCCCAAGAAGGCCCTTAGTGTCTTCAGACCTGTGGGTATTGTTGGATATGTTGACATGGTCAGGGAGGGACCTCTGAATGATACCACACGTTTCCAGAACTTTCTGCAAGTATTAACCCAGGACAGTGCAATCCCCAGACGGATCCCTACCATATTTTCTTTTTCTTTCTTTTATTTTTTTAAATTTTAAGTTTTTTAAAACTTGGCCTTCCAAGTCTTTTTTTTTTTTTAAATTCAGATTCCTGGGGAAATGGGTTACTAGCTACATAATCTTGCCACACAAATTTGAGGACCTGAGTCTGAATCATCAGTACCCATGTTTAAAAAAAAGCTTGTATTCACATCCGAGTCACGGCACCAAAAATAAATAAATAAATAAATAAAAAAGCTTGTATTCACATCCGAGTCACGGCACCAAAAATAAATAAATAAATAAATAAATAAATAAATAAATAAATAAATAAATAAAAGCTTGTATTCGCATCCGAGTCACGGCACCAAAAAGAAATAAATAAATAAATAAATAAATAAATAAATAAATAAATAAAAGCTTGTATTCACATCCGAGTCACGGCACCAAAAAAATAAAAAATAAAAAAAAGCTTGTAAACCCAGTACTGTGATGGGTGAAGACAAGAGTATTCCTACATTGGGCTTGCTGGCCACTGGCCTTGCTTCAGGTTCAGTCAGAACCCCTGTCTCTGATGGTCTCTGAACGCTCCTACAAGGGCATGGATGTTGAGTGACAGACTTTTCCTGTGGAGATGCTGCGTATTCATGTCCACTCATCCCACATAGGGAGCCCAGGCCAGATACCACCGAAGTTCAGCTTGGTGAACCAATGAATTTTATTGGGGTTTCTCACAGGGATACGGGTAAGGGGTTACTTACAGGAGCAGAAATGACTCAAAGACATCTGCATGCTTTTGTTTAAAAAGTTAAAAGATATTTTGGAGAAGGATAGAATTTTGCATGGTAAAATGAGATTTTTGTACTAAGAATAAAAAAATATAACAGATCAGGCCAAAACCATAAAAACTTAAAACCAAGTCTCAGAAGGCCTGAATAGGTCATACAAAGTCCATAGAGGATGGGACTTGAGAATATTATGTTTGGTGATTAGAATTTATAAATTCCCAAGTTTATAATGGTCTATTCATATTAATAAAAACTGACTTAAAGATGTATGTATCAAAGTAAAACCTAAAAAAAAAAACTAAAAAGATGTGTGTCTAATCACATGTCTTTGCTAACTTTGTTAAGCTTTAGCTATTTGGAGAAACTGAGTCACATAAAAGACTGTGATATTTTGGAGACAGTATAAAAGGATCAGGAAAATGAAGACCCCATCTGAGGATGGCACCAATGGTTTAAAGTTGATTTTGGCACTAAAAGAGCTTCAGTCCCAAACTGCAATTCTTTTTTTTTTTGGTTTTTCGAGACAGGGTTGCTCTGTGGTTTTGGAGCCTGTCCTGGAACTAGCTCTTGTAGACCAGGCTGCAATTTTTAAGGCTCACAATCTTAGCAGGGATAAATTTGTAAGATCCTGATCTTGTGGGAGTTCCTAATTTATTGAAAACCGTTAAGATAATTAAGACATAAAAATTAATTTCCACTCACCTTAAAGGCATCAGATGCCGCTAATGTGCTCAGAACTATGCTCGTAGTTATGCTAACCTAAGTGTAATTCATTTATAGAGGCCAATTTACATCTTCCATTTTACAGTTTTCTGTATGTGTTGTTAAAGTTCCGCCTAAGCAAGTAACTTCAAAAAAAGTTTAAAGTAAACTTAAAGCTTATTTAGTGTAAAATAATATTAAAACCCAGGTATATTTTAAAAATGCTGGTTATAAAAAATTGAACGTTTGAGTAAAATGTGTTAAATTCACAATACACTTGCATGGCAGGACCTCCCCAGGCTCAAGTGGTACTCTTTCCCTTGGATGGGGTGCAGCCCGTCCAGAGTCGATTGTATGCTTGCTTCATTACGGGATAAGGATGCTTGGGACATAGGACCTCCCAGAAGTCTGCTGCTCCTGTTTCCAGCTGTGTAGGTTGAACCAGCTCTGGGCCTGACTAGAAAAACCTCCTTCTTATCTCTAGGGAAGATGACAGGGGAGTGGATTCTCTTGTTCAGTGAATGACCTTAGAGTCTGTACCCATATCCTAAACATTTAAACAGCAGAGAGACAAACAGCAATGACTCTGTCTTCAGTGTCTCCCAACGGACTTAGGGAAGTGCTGTGAACAGGGGACCTTGTTCCTAAGATACCATCAGACGGGTACAGGACCTGCATGCTAGTTCAACTGGCTATGCCCTATACCCTGGAATTCAGTTCTTTCTCTTAGAAAATCTAATTCTAGGGTCCATACCTCCTCTACCCATGTCCCTGTTACAGGAGGCTGCCAGATATTCTATCGACAAACACAGCTTTGGAAAATTATCTCAGGACAGCTAAGTGATGTTCTTGGAACACTGCTAGACAATCCTCTAAAAATAACTCAAAGGGGCTGGAAAGATGGCTCAGTGGTTAAGAAGCACTGGTTGTTCTTCCAGAGGACCAGGGGTTCAATTCCCAGCACCAACATGGCAGCCCACAACCATCTGTAACTCCAGTTCCAGGGGACCTGATACCTTCACAGTGATGCACATAAAATAAAGTTAAATAAATTAAAAAAGGTAGGATTCTATTTATCTTTCAATGTCACTTAGATGCTAAATTTACTCTTTTAAAAAAGCTTCCAGGTGCTTGTGCCTCGAGCAGGAGTCTGATGTAGCACAAAGCTTGTTACAGTTGCCTTCTCCTTCTACAGAGCTCTGGTACAGGGTCCAACTACTTGCATAATTGCATTTAACCTTACCGATCAAAGCTTATGTTAGTCTTGATGTAAACCATTTTCCTCATTAACTGAGTCTCCTAACGTGTCGAGTTATTGCCTCCTTCACGTAACACAACACACAAATATGTGTTATCACCAAAAGGCTGACTTGTGCTTGGATCTTTGCCATCTGTTCCATTTCATTACGGCCCCTTGAATGGAGAGTCCTCCGAGACACCCCAACTGCCCTTTCTACATTACTCCTCTGGTCAGCTCAAAGCAGGTAATACAGAGCTGCACCCTGAAATTTCTAAAAGCGGTGTGGGCGACCTCGGAAGATTGGACTAATGGGTCATCCGACTCACCCTTCTTCTTGCCGCTCTAGGCAATGAGGGATACTGTGATACAATCTCATGGGGGTCTCCAGAATGTTGTGGGGATTTCTGGGAAACTGAGTCACTGAGTTGATTTCAGTTTGGAAGAAGAAATTTTTATTAAGCAGGTGGGCCCTGCTCAGATCTCTGTAATGGTGCTGGCCTCCTGCCTCAAATTCAGCAGCCTTTTATATCCAGGAGAACAGAAGGGAACAAGCAGAGAGTACAAGCGTAAAACCATGCACATGACAGAAAACAATGGTGGCTGGTCAGGGTTAAAATTCAGCGACTCCACCTCTTTGGTACCTGGGGTCCTTGGAATCACTGGCTCAATGCAACTGTCTCAGCATGGGGGAAATTTTTATTTTAGCATATGACAGTTTGGGAATTTTCCACCACATCACCTTGTTATGTGTTCTTTTAAAGTTTATTTGTATGTGTGTGGGTGTTTTTGCCTGCCTGCCTGTGTGTCTGGGCACTGTGTGCATGTAGTGCCTGTGGAGGCCAGAAGAGGGCGTTAGATCCCCCTGGACTGGAGTTACTTATGAGCAGCTCTTAACCACTGAGCCATCTTCTCCAGCCCTGGTAATATTTTTCTTACCTTTTCTATCTTTTTGTAAACTGAAAAAGTCATCTCTGAAGTCCCAAAGCCCTTGCTTTGTCTGTAGCCTTGAATTATGATCCGACCAGATGAGTTCTTACTTTGAACTCCTTTAATTCAGTCTAACAGGACAAATGGGCTAACTTCAAACACTGAAAACAAAACGTGAACTGATGTACAACTAAGGTATGCCAGCAAGACTTTAGCTTAAGGAATGCCTTGTGAGGTCTGGTGAAAAGACTGACTGGAAATTCAGTTTATTCTGGAGACATCAGTGGCAGTGTTACCTCTCCGATGTGAATTCAGCCTGAGTTGATTTGTGTGTTACGGTGTCATTCCCCTGCATGGACAGAGTACAATGACAGCACAAATTACAGAGCGAAAGGCTGTGGAGCATCTTTTTCCATTCCCAGTTCACTGTTCTTTGCTGAGAAATGAAAGATAATTCTGGAGAAAAAGATGAGAACAAACGATCCCCCTACACACCACCTACATGAAAAATCCATATTTCTCCTACCCCCTAAAACTACCCAGACTCCATGAGGAAATGCTCTGTGGATTGACTTGCTTTCAAGATGCTAAGAACTGTGGGTGAGTCTGAAGCTACATGGATGATGATGGATGATGAGAGGGTACCAGATCTTTGGAGCTGGAGTTTCAGGCGGGTGTGAGCTGATTCTTTTGGAACTGAACTTGGATTCCTTGGAAAAGCAGCAAGCGCTCTTTCTTAACTGACGGAGCCATCTCTCCAGCCACCTGCTAAGGACTTGGTTTGTTGCCTGTCCTGGCCCTGGGATGCAGGGTCTCCTATGCATTTGTGTTGTTTCTAGTTGTCTTGGGTGTCTGTTGATGGATGACAACAGGACACATTCACAGGGCACTAAGGGGGTCACCTACACTCGTTCACTTGGTCCTTACAACAAATCTATGAGTCACCCATTGATGCTGTCACCCCTACCTCACCAACGGGAAGTTGAGCCACAGAGATGCTTAGGGTCCTACAACAGGCGAGTGGCAGAACTCAGATCCAATGGTGGTGTACCTTACACTATGCATTTTTTCTTTACCCACGTGTCAGACTTTCACCTTGTACCCGGGGGGCGGGGGGAGGGGGTTGGTGGTCGCTCCTGGTCCTGTTGAATCATGTTGGGAGTCTTTCCCCTCCTGTTTAGGAAGCGACTTCCTTCTCGCAGGTGAAGTATGTGTACCTGTGTGCTCTGCTGCTGCAGCAAAGCAAGAGGGACCCTGGTGGGGTGGCGCTGGGAGGTGTCACCAGAACCTCACTAGTGGCTGCACAGTGGAGGGAGAAGAGTTCCTGCTGGAGAGAGAGCAGTATCGCAGGAAAGGCTAATCTTTCTGTCACAAGGGAGTGTGGGCCCCTGCCGTGTCCGGTTGTGTGCAGACCCTCTGCCCTGTCTGGAGTCTGGGCTGGCAATGTGCACATCTGAGCTGCAGAGGACCTAAACTAGTGGATTGTCCCCAACTGTGAGGCACGAGGAGGCAGAGCGGGCAGGGTGATCTCAGGGAGAGAGGAGCACTGGAGGCTTTGAAGGGCCCCACTGGCAGCAGGCATTCTAGGAAGAGCTGACCAGGAATCCAGTGTTCTCATAGCTGTATTTCTCTTGATAAAATTTGGCTCAAGAGCTCGTTGGAAGTGTCTTAGGCCCAGGAAGAGGAAACTTCAAACCACGGGGAATTCCCTAGAGAAGTCCTAGGTAGGCAAAAATTTCAGGAATTGTATTTTTCAACCGATTCTGGATGATGGAGATGAAGTCTTTCTGTGAGATTCAAGGGGCGAACAGTCAAGCCACGAGCGTTGGAAGTTTACCAGGAGGCGTCTCCCGGAAGATGATGAAATGTTCTCGCGTGCCGAAACCAACCCTGGCTGAAGAGGAGACTGGGGGAAGAAAGGCTAAAGGTGCCAGGTGTCGTTTAAACTCGACACTCACCCAGTGTGGAAGGTTTCCGGTCTTGCTGTGGGAGTGGACCTCAGGAAGGATGGGTGCGGATGCCAGAGGGGGAAGGAGGGCTGAGATCTGTGCTGGCACTTTCGTAAATTAGTCCAGATGATGTAGGCTTCTCCAGCGAAAGAACAATTATGTGCATATTGCGATTTCTGCCTCTTCACATGTATTTTTTCTTTAAAAAAATTTTTTTTCTGAAGTAACCTGTTGGGACTTAATATTTTTTTTCTTTTTTTTCTGTTTGGAGAGCAGTTTTGTTTCCAATGGGAGTTAAATGTCGCTCTGCAAATTGGAAGATTTTTTTTTTTATTGCTTGTGCATCTCAGAAGTGAAGAGGAATTAGAAATCAAGGAATCAGAACTCTCAGGCAAGGGGAATTCTACAGCTCTTGGGTTACTGTTGTTTCCTTCCCAAAGCAGAAGTCACATACATTGAGGTTCTCTGCTACTCAGAAAAGAATGATCCAAAATGTGGATGAGTCTCCAAAGATGTAATTCATGGTTTGGTCTAATTAGAATAACTTGATATTAAACATACATATTGCCATACACCTTCTGTATTATAAATGTGTATGTGAATACAGGCATGCAAAGTAGCTGTCTCAGACTGTTTCTAGAAGAATCAAGAATTACTTATGTTTATTTTTTTTAAATACGTGTGTGCATGTGTGTGTGTGTGTGTGTGCGTGTGTGTATGGTAAGGTTAGCGATGCTGGTGGGGTTGTGCACATGCATGTAATGCCATTAGAGTCCAGAAGATGGGTCCCCTGGAGCTGAAGTTACAGGCACTTGTGAGCTGGACACAAAACTTGGGTTCTTTGTAAGAGCCGTACCTGCTATTAATCACTAATCATCTCTCCAGCTCCCAAGAAGGATTTTAAGAAGATGGGAAGTCATTAAGTATGAAATGCTTAACCAGTGGTTGTCAGCCTGTATGTTGGTCGTGGCCCCTTGGGGGTTGCATATCAGATATTTACATTATGATTCATAACCATAGCAAAATTACAGTTATGAAGCAACAATGAAATAATTTTATGGTTGGGAGTCACCACAACATGAGGAACTGTATTAAAGGGTTGCAGCATTAGGAAGGTTGAGAGCTACTGGCTTAGACCAATGTCTAGTCAGCACATTGCCTGTTACAATGATATAGAACTCTTGGAAAGAGCTGTACTGAACTTGCAGCCAAACTTATTACAATGGGGTGGAGTAGATGGGTGATTTGGATTTCAGCCTGGAAGTAATGTCTAAATAATTTTGAAATGAAGAGGTATGCTCAAACATTACTTGTGTAATTGAAAATTAATAGACTTTAAGAATACTTTAGTAACGAACTATAGAAATGATTCCTGAAAGTATAGTCTTGAAAGATTAACCTTCATCAGGCGATGAAAGGAGACAGAGACAGAGACCCACATTGGAGCACCGGACTGAGATCTCAAGGTCCAAATCAGGAGCAGAAGGAGAGAGAGCACGAGCAAGGAACTCAGGACCACGAGGGATACACCCACACACTGAGACAATGGGATGTTCTATTGGGAACTCACCAAGGCCAGCTGGCCTGGGTCTGAAAAAGCTTGGGATAAAACTGGTCTCGCTGAACATAGCGGACAATGAGGACTACTGAGACCTCAAGAACAATGGCAATGGGTTTTTGATCCTACTGCACGTATTGGCTTTGTGGGAGCCTAGGCAGTTTGGATGCTCACCTTACTAGACCTGGAAGGAGGTGGGTGGTCCTTGGACTTCCCACAGGGCAGGGAACCCTGATTGCTCTTTGGGCTTACGAGGGAGGGGGACTTGGTTGGGGAGGGGGAGGGAAAGGGGAGGCGGTGGTGGGGAAGAGACAGAAATCCTTAATAAATAAATAAATAAAGAAAGAAAGAATACTTTAGATGCATGAGAATAAAAATTTAAGGGTGGTTTTGGGTTTGGACCCGAATGAGGTGCCCTGAGCTCAGAGGCTCTTGAGTGTCGTCAGTGCACACACTCACACGTGACAGAGAACAGACAGGCTGCTCCACCGCACAGGAGATGGCTCTCAAGGTGAGTGTGTGTGATTTACTTCAAATGTCCGATTTGGGGCTGATCCTCATCATGATCCTCCGCGTCTACTGACCCTTGTCCTCTTAACAAAAGCAGTTGTATCTGGTGCCATGACCTCGATGGTTCTACCTTTGTCTGCAATGGATGTATTTGGGAGTACAAGGGTGATTTGAGTGGCAGATCACTAAGGTAAAGAAAGGACAGCTTGATCAGTTTAGCCCTAATTCACGAGGGACAAGTTTTTGCATAGTTACTGTTTCTCAGCGATGCCAAGCGTTCATTTTCTTGCTTCTTTTCGTGATTCAGAGCTTGGTCCCAGAGGTCTCCACAAAGCAGGGTGATGTTTGCAGATATTACGCCTGGCAGCTGAGGTTGACTCGCAATAGTGAAGCTGTCAATCAGGGCTGGGGAGATTTGTTGGTAACGTGACTGTTGCCCAAATGCAAGGACCTGAGTTTGGATTGGCTGTGCTTATGTAAAATCCAGTAACCCCGTAACTGTGACCCCAGTGCTGGGCAGATGGAGACAGGCAGATCCCTGGAGTTCATTGCCCAGCCAAGCCTAGGCAATCAGTGAGCTCTGCCTTAAAAAAAAAGGCAAAGAATGATAGTGAAGGTAGCTCTGTGCACAGACGCACACATATGAATCTGTACCATCATATATGTGCACATATTCATGAAAACACTCACAACATTGCACTCCATTCTTGTTTGTGTTTTATATGTCCAAATATATCTGAAGTGTGATACCAATTATATAGACAACTAGACAGAAATTGAATGCTAGAATGAAATTGATTATATTCTTCAAGACTTAGATACAATTTCATCTTTCAATATCCTCCATTAAGGACTGTATCTATCTCAGTGGCAGTCCTTGCTTAGCACATATAAGGTCCAGAGTTCAATCAGGAAACCATCAATCTTATACTTTTATACTAAAAACTCAATTTCAAATCTTACATACTTGCATATCTTGGAATATATTAGGAAAAGCGGCTCATTTTTGAAAACGTAGAACTGCATGAGGTCAAGCTATTCTAATAAATGCTTTAAAAATTTCTTCTCCTCTTATGCATTTTGAATTTTCTATCTTTTGGGCTGTAACCAGTAGAGCATACTTATGTAGAACACATTGATTCCATAAATAAAATGAAGATTTTGCTGAAATGAAGCCAAGAAGAATTCATAAACATGTAATTTATTCTGGTCTTGGTGGCGCACACCTATAATCCCAGCACTGGGAGGCAGAGGCAGGCGGGTCTCTACGAGTTTGAGGCTAACCTGGGCTACATATGGAGCTCCAGGCAGCCAGAGATGCACAGTGGCTCCTGTGTTAGAGAGAAACTGTAACTTTAGGAAGTGATGTAAACACTTGTTACCTGCAAATCACTACCAGTGTTGTGATCGACAGTTTACCAGCTCTGCGCGTTAGGTTCAGGTCAACTTGACACAGCCCGGATTTATTTGCAGGATGACTCACCACCAGGCCTGATAACATGAGCTTTAATACACTACCCACAGGGTGCAAAGAGGGAGCTGGTTCTGTAGAATTCTCTTCTGACCTCCACACATATGCCATGGGTGCACATGTACTCCTAAACAAATAAACAAACGAATACTATAAATAAAGATGAAGAAGACTGACAAATCATCAGATACTATGAGTTGTATAAATTTCATAATATTGACCTTCACGTTTAGGTCTTACGAGAGCTATTTTTTCTATATGGTGTGATGCAACATTTGATTGTTTTCCTGGTGTGTGTTCTGCATATATATATATATATATATATATATATATATATATATACTCAGTTATTTCAGTATTCTTCATTGGAAAGGTGGTTTTTCATCCATTAAATCGCCCTGGTACTTTTGTTAAGACACAGCTGGCCATCTGTGTGTGTATTTAATTCTGGGTCGCGTTCTATTTCATTTAAGTGTTATGTTATTTTTGCCATAGATGCCACACTATTTTATTTAACCATTTTTAAACAAAATTCGTTTTTATTTTGTGTATGTGTGTGCATGCGTGTGTGTGTGTGTGTGTAGGGGCACGCATGCTATGATTGGCGAGTGGAAGTCATGATCAGCTGGTGGGAGTGGTTTTCTCCTTTTACCTGGTGGGCCCCAGGACTAGAACTCAGATCCTGTGGCTTGGCAGTAGGTGCCTTTCCTGCCTAGTGCCTCAGGGCCACCTGCATTGTTTCAGGAAGAGACT
The DNA here is from genome assembly GCA_025134845.1 of Neodon shergylaensis. Classification (NCBI taxonomy): domain Eukaryota; kingdom Metazoa; phylum Chordata; class Mammalia; order Rodentia; family Cricetidae; genus Neodon; species Neodon shergylaensis. Next base: position 2,367,956 of record JABTXL010006999.1, on the reverse strand, counting down.
CAAGAAAACTTATGTTCACCTCACTTTCTCTTTTTTTTTAATTTATTTTTTTATTGAAAAAATTTCCGCCTCCTCCCGCCTCCCATTTCCCTCCCCCTTCTCCCACTCCCCCCCCCACTCCTCTCCCCCTCCCCCCACTCCATTCCCCCTCCCTCTCGAATCTGAAGAGCAGTCCGGATTCCCTGCCCTGTGGGAAGTCCAAGGTCCTCCCCCCTCCATCCAGGTCCAGGAAGGTGAGCATCCTACTCACTTTCTCTTTTAAAAGAATATTTATTTTTGTCTTATCCTTCTGTCTGTCTCCACTTTGAGACAGACTCCTCAGGCTGGCCTCAAATTCCTGATCTTCCTTCCGGTCTTCCCAGTGCTGGGATTTGGAGAGCGTTCTTAGACCGTCCCAAGTCACGTGACAACTTCCCTCGCAGTTTCTATTCTGGGATTACTTACAAACTCATTTATGTTTTTGAGCCAGGGTCTTACTGGGCATCCAGGCTTGAATGCAGGTTGCCAAGCCTCTTCCCTCAACCTCCGGAGTGCTTGGATTAGTGGCACACACGGTTCTGCTTTTATTCTGGAATTAAATTCTCAATGAGGTTTGTCTATAAAGTTGCTTCTACAATGCTTTAAGACATCCTAAGTCAGGGATACCTCCATATTTAGGGGTTCCTAAAGCAATCTAAATCCCAAACATTCACAATGAATTTTTTTTTTTTGGTTTTTTTTTTTTTTTTTTTTTTTGGTTTTTCAAGACAATGAATTTATAGGAAGTGAATGTTTGCTCCCCAGTGGAGCCGGCACATTAGGGGTCAACTGCCTTCTCTGTGTAGGAAAACTGACTTAGAAGGAAGACATCAGTTGCTCAGGTTCCAATTTTTCTGTCTTTGATTGGCAGTGTGACCTTAGCTATGAACCACATCCCGGGGAGTCTCAGAGGACAGGCCAAAAGAATTGGGCTTTTTGTTTGCCGCTGGCTTTCTGTCTCTGTAAGGTGAACCCAGGCGCTGCGCGCAGAGCTGAGTCAGGTCAAAGGGCACCTGCGTTCACAGTTCCAATCTATTCTCTGCATACGTGGTGTGTTTCGGAAAATAAAGACCCGTGTATCAAAGTTGATGTTGTTCCTCTGGAGTCATACAAAGCGGGAGCAGTTAGAGCAGGGCTCCAGGGAGAGGAGGATCCACTGTTCATCAAGTTACCTGAACCCGACGGAAACCTTCTTTCCCTATGAACCTGGTACAGCCCTTTCTCTGCTATCAGCACGAACCGAGAAAGCAGAGTTCGCAGTTCGCAAGCGTTTGTCTTTACTGAAGTCAAACTGTTTATGCTTCAGCTACATTGGCTGAGCCTCGGCTCCCTGTGGCCTCCGTGCTCAGTAGACTTTTGTTAGCTTGAATGGTATTCCTCTACATTTCTTTCATAATCAATCTATTAAACAAATTCTACTCTCGGTCCACAGTGGCGGGGGTTGGGATGGCCAGTTACTCAGGCGAGAGCCACTGGCTGTGGTGACCACACCGGCCAAGCCTTCCCAAGGCCGAGGGCCACTACACAGGAGAGGGATCCTCAAGTTTTACTAACTCATTTATTCTGAAGGCGCTCTCCACCACGGTTTGAGAAACTGATTAGGGCTGGGGGTAGTAGATTCGGGACCATGTTAAAAACCTAGAACAGTGGTTCTCAGCCTTCCTAATGCTGCGACTCCTTTAAAACAGTTCCTCTTGTTGCGGTGACCCCCCAGCCATAAAACTCCTTTTGTTACTACTTCATAACTGCAATTGTCTACTGTTATGAATAGTAATGTAAAGATCTATGTTTTCTGATGGTCTTCGGTGACCCCTGTGAAAGGTTTGCTCGAGCCTCGCAGGAGTCACGACCCGTAGGCTGAGAACCACTGCTCTAGAGACAGACTGGAGAGATGGCTCAGCGGTTAAGAGCACCTGCTGCTCCTTTTAGAGCCCTGGAGTTTGGTTTCTAGCATCCATGCCTGGTGGCTCACAACTCCCTATAACTCCAACTTCAGAGGACTTGATGTTGCCTTCTAGGCCCCGCGAGCACACCCCTCCCAATAAACAAACAAACAAATCCTTAAAAACAGTCTAGAAGAATAATGAGAGAAAAAAATCTCAGTGATTAAATTGATATTACAGTATACTTCAAATGACTTCATCACCCTGTGTGTGTGTGTGCAGGTGTGTGTGGTGACCTATACATCATTGTGAATGTGAGCATGCAGACGGAAGCAAAAGTGCCCATTAGGTGTCTTCCTCAATGGCTTTCCACCTTTCTTTCTTTCTTTCTTTCTTTCTTTCTTTCTTTCTTTCTTTCTTTCTTTCTTTTTTGAGATAATTTCTTTCTTTGAAATTCAACTAGATGATCTGACCTGCAGGCCTGTCTCTGCTTCCCCGCTACTGGGACCACAGGTGTCCTATAGAGGCTGGCTTTCTGTATGGGGGCTGACGAACCAAACGCAGGTTCTCCACTGAGCCATCTCTTCTGGCCCCTGATTCAATTCTAAAATGAAAAACGAAGTGAAAAATTCCCCCTGCATAAGAAAACTTTGTATCTGTGTTCACAGTGCATGTATACACATGTGTGTGCACATGTGTGTGTGTGTGTGTGTACTGGGGGTGGGTAGGACCTGCCTCTAACAATGTTGTTAGCTGAAGTGATTTCTTGGTTACTGGCGTTAAAATTGGCTTATCTGAAGAAATTTTATTTTATACGTGGAGAAACTGGGCACTCAAGGAGGTGGGAATTCTTTGAAGGATCTACAGCCTCTCCCAGGCCATGCTGGGGCAAGCCTAGACTCAGAGGGTGTGGTGACTTTATTCTACCGAGGGATGCACTGGTCAAATTCTCCAGAGAAGCAGAAGTGACGGGAGAGAGATTGTTACTGAAACTGGCTGGTGTGATTTTGAAGCCATGACTTGTCTTCTGTAAGCTACAAGACTGAGGAGTCTCCCCTGAGTCCAAAGGCCGTAAGACCAGGGGAGCCAGCGACGAAAATTTGCTATGTTGTGATTTTCTCTGAGTTAAAGCACTCCTTCCCGGAGGGAGGAGGGAGCAAGATCTTAAGACTCAGGAATAAACAAAACTCACAGTCCCAGAAAGCTGAAACTCACAAGATTGACAAAGCCCTTACCCAAGGTTATATAAGAAGCAAGAATTGCTGGGGAGCAGAGACTCTGCAGCCTGGGATGGGAGCTGATTGCTAGCTGTGCAGGGAGCTCCAGGGAGGCAGCTACCCCCACCCCTGCCATGCTAGATGTTCTTACTGGTGATGGGGCTGCTTTTGAGTCATTCATACAAGTAACCTCGTCTACATTCCTGTAAGTTATCCCAATAATCTCATTGGTTCACTGAGCCAGACATGGGTGGGTCATTTCTTTTATCTGTTGTTGACCTATCTGGGGAGAATAGATGGGTTGTTCCCATCTTCCTACAAAAAGCCACACAACAAAGTTCTAGCTTGAGTTGTGTGCTGTCTTAGTTACTTTTCCATTGCTGTGATACAACAGCTTAGAAAAGCAAGCATTTAACTTGGGTCTCATGGTTCCAGAGGATTAGAGTCCTTGACCATCATGGTGGAAAGCATGACAGCAGGCAGGGGGCAGGCACAGGCAGGCAGGCAGGCACAGGCAGGCAGGCAGGCACAGGCAGGCAGGCAGGTGCAGGCAGGCACAGGCATGATGCCAGAGCAAAGGCTCAGAGCTTACATCTGATCCACACGCATGAGGCAGAGAGGGGGGAGATAACTGGGAGTGACCTTGACTTTTGAAACTTCAAAGTCTGCCCAGTGACACACCTTCAGCAAGGCCACACCTCCTAATCCTTCCCAAACAGTTCTATCAATCAGGGACCAGACATTCAAATATATGACCCTATGGGGGCTATTCCCATTCACACCAGCACAGATGGCCCAAGAACCAGGAGTCCAATATCCAAGGCAGGAAGACTTGTATGTCCCAGCTCAAGAAAAGAGAGAGGAGAGGAAAAGAAAGAGGAAGGAAGAGAAGGCACTTAACCTTTTATCCACTTTTTGATCCATTTGGTAGTGATTGGATTGGATGATGCCCTGAGCTACAAAGCACCAGATGGTTTTTTTTTTTTTTTAACTTTTCAGTGATGTGTGTGCTTTGGTCCAGTAAAATGACAATAAGCAATGACTCTATTTTATATCAAAGAAGAGACCAGTTAGGAGGTATGGATCCTACTCATCCTAAGCCAATCCTATCTGTCCTTCCATGTGGTCCTTCTTACCTTCATACAGCTCTTTGACTATGGAGAGTAGCATCTAGTAGGTGGTTTGCTGGGTGATGGATCTGGATGCATATTCAGGAAACTAATTCCTTTCCCTTTCCCTTTTCATCACAAGTCTGCATTTTAAAAGAGAGCACGGCTGTGGGGGAGATTCCTTGACTCTCAGGAGGATTCTGTCTCTGTGAGGCTCATTAGGAGTCTAACAGCAGCCGGGCCTGTCTTGAAATAGAATCTTTAAGCACAGGCCATCTGATGGTGTCTGTGGAAGATTCCTCCTTGTAACTAACACTTTCCCAACTTTGAACCAACCATTTAATACACGCATGCTAACAATTAAAAACCATTTAAAAACACATTAACATGACAGCTCATTTTAATTCATAGGATACAGTACATAAAAATTATATAGAACATTTTTTTTATCAGACTTGATGCATAAATTTGAATTTTATTTCTGTAATAAAGTTAAAGCTGATAGATGGTTAATATAGATCATGAACTTCACCTTTAATATTTCATATTCCTTAGTATATAATTCATAAAACATTTTTTATAGCAGAACATATCACAGGATGAATCTTGTGAGCTTCCTGGAAATCAAAGCAAATCAAGATCCTTCCATCCTATTAAAGTGTAAAAACTGGTCAAATTGTAGCGAATTATGAATTCCTGGCTTTGGATGACGGAATCCTCACTGCAGCTGGGAGAAAGAATACATAACTGTTTTTTTTTTTGAGAAACAAACCTATATTTTTTTTTCTTTACAGATGAGAAATTTAGACAAAGTGGATGGCTCTATTCACTGACACAGTGGTTTCTACATAGACCAATGTCTCTCACCCTCTTCTAGGATGGATCTACTTGCTGTTCTTCAGGACAGCTCTTCAACTGGATGTGGAATCCCCAGAGAACTAGTGAGGTGAAACTCAGGTATGTGAGGGTGGACTGAGTGGACGAAGCTCCACCCTGAATATAGACAGCCTTGTCCCTCGGGCTAGTGGTCCACATAGAGTAAGAGGGGAAAACGGGAAGCCTGGAAAACATCTGTGTTCTCTTCTCCCACAATGTCGTGAGCCTCACAGGCCCCTCCCATTCTCCTTGCCATGATACACAGACAGTTCTAAAACTGAGAAAATAAATCCTTTCTCCCTTACATTTTTTTCTCTCCCTAAGACATGGTCTCTCTATGTAGACCTAGCGGTCCTGGAACTACTCACTGAGATGTGCCTGCCTCTGCCTCCTAAGTGCTGGGATTAAAGGTGTGCACCCCCATGCCTAGGTTCTCTGGGGAGAAAAATCACCTATCCTTCAACCATGGATGTGAGCCGCCACTCATAGCATCCCATCTCCTGTTCCACTGGGGGCAGCCGACCAGCAGTGGTGTCCCATGCCTCTTCATGAGCTGCCTCATGTAGTAAGAGCTGCAGGCCTCTTCCCACAGCCTGGCTCCCGGCCGCCTGGCTAGCTTATGCCCCCAAATAACAACACACAAATTGTATTCATTTAAATACTGCCTGGCCCATTAGCTCTAGCTTCTTACTGGCTAAATCTTACATCTTGATTACCCATTTCTATTAACATGTGTAGCACCCCAAGGTGCGCTTACCAGGAAGATTCTAGCCTATGTCCATCCTGGGTCGGAGCTTCGTCGCGTCTGCCCCGGAGAGCAGCATGGTGTCTTACCTCACTTCCTCTTCCTCCCAGCATTCTGTTCTGTTTACTCCACCCACCTATGTTCTAACCTATGAGGCCAAGCAGTTTCTTTATTAATTAACCAATGACCTTCCTCCATCAGCTTTGGGTTGCTGTAACAATATACCATGACTGAGCGGGTCACCACAGCAGTGACTTAGTCTCTCAGAGATGTTAGGGTACAAGTCCGACTCAGGGTGGAGGTGTCTTTGAGGGAAATCTGTTCCAGGGCTTTCCTGAGTTCTGGAAGATTCTGGAAGTCTTAGTTGGTGGCCCACACTCTCTTTTTTATCACATGGGGTTCTCCTCTGTGTGCTTCTGTGTCCTAGCTTCTCCATGTGCTAATCCAATGTGACCTCCTCTTGGATTGATTACTCTGCCAAGATCCCACTCATCAACAAAGCTGCCTGTAGGCACACTAGAAGTTAGGACAGGAGCACATCTTTTTTGGGGAACATTTCAACTTAAAGGTTTTTTTAAAGCATTTCAACTTAAAAGTATTTTTTAAAGGTTTTATTTTATATGTATGAGTGTTTTGCTTACACACATGTCTGTGCGCTGCTCATGTGTGGTGCCCTCAGAGATCAGAAGAGGGCATTGGGTTCCTGAAACTGGAGTCATGGATCGTTGTGAACTCCTATGTGGGTGCTGGGAGTCAAATGTGGGTCCTCTTCAAGAGCAGCAAGTGCTCTTAACCACTGAGTCATCTCTCCAACCCTGCCTGGAAATATTTCAACTTTAAATTCTCTTTGTCTGTCTGTCTGTCTGTCTGTCTCTCTCTCTGTATGTGTGTATGCTCGTGTATGTGTATCTGTGTGCGTGTGTAAGGCAGAGAGTTTTTGTTTTTGTTTTTTTTGAGACTGGCGTTCCCTGTGTAGCTTTGACTGTCCTGGAATTCATTATGTAGACCAGGCTGGTATCAGATTTAGAGACCCACCTGCCTCTGTCTCCCAAGTGCTGGGATTAAAGACATGTGCCACTATCACCCAGCTCTTTCCTTCTCTCTTCCTCCCTCCCTCCCTCCCTCCCTCCCTCCCTCCCTCCCTCCCTCCCCCCTACCTTCCTTCCTTTCTTCCTTTCAGACAGACTTTCTTACTGATTTGGAACTTGCCAAGTAGGCTAGACTAGTTTGGCCACTGAACCTCAGCACTCTCATCTGTTCCCACCCACCCAAGTACCGAAATTACAAGTGCACATCATACCTTACTTTTTTTTTTTAAATATGGGTTCTGGGGATTGAATTTAGGTCCTCATGTTTGTAAGGCAAGAACTTTATCCAATGAGCCATGCCCAAATACTCTTTCTTATCATGATTGGTCTGGAGACCATGTTATACCAACAAGGTCAATCTCAGCTTCCACTTGGAGCTTCCTGTTGCAGCTGGTTGCCTTTCTGTCTGAGCATCGGAGTGTTTGCTGCAGGGCTGCTGGCCATTGTGGTTCCAGCCTCCCAGAGCAGCTTAGACAGGGTGGAGCTATGTGCAGAGAAAAGCATCAAGAGAAGACAAAGTCCCCATACGATCTAACCCTCACAGTCAGGCTTGGCTTGATTTGGTCCCATGAGCCATCTTGGACTCCTCCTCCTTGCCTTTCTGAACTAGGCTGAGATAATGTTTCAGCCATTTGGCAGCAAAGGACACTGGATATGCAAATTAAGAGTAGTGTCTAAGGATTTTTTTCTTAAGGATTTTGTGAGAAAGGATCACAAAATGGAAGTGTCGTCTCTTAGAGAGACGAGACTGTTTCTGTGTGCCTGTGTGAATCTGGATGGTGGTGCCAGAGTCCAGGATGCCCCCTTCCTCCAGACGGTGCGGAGATGGCTGTCCACTGTGTGGCTTCCTAGGAGTTTGATCTGGGTCCCGCCAGCACCAGCAAAAGCTCTCAACTTACTCCATTTAGTCTCTCCTCCACATTGACTAACTCTAGAGCCACCACTCTGATAGGAACTTACAATTGGAGTATCCTCTTAACTTTTTTGTTTTGTTTTGGGTCTAACTATGCAGCATGGCTGTCCAGAACTCCCCGCCCCCCTCGCCCCACGACCAAGTTCTTAAGAACAATGTAGAAAACTCTGTATGATGGAAACAGGAGTGGTCAAAGATGGTTTCACAAATGTCAAGGTTTGCTGCTATTTAGGAAATTTTCTCAGGGGAGAAAAGTGTGAACAGACCTTTCTCTCAGTAGAGCTGGTACATTAATCCCACAGTAGTGAGTCTCACAGTTGATAGAGTTCAGTTGAGCAATGAGGGCGGAGACAAGCACCCACAAAAGCCTGGTCTAGTTGCAGGCTGGTGTGTAGCTTTGTGAGTAGGTGCTGGAGGAAGCTGGCTTTACCTCCACAGCGTGGCTCCTGAAGGCTGCGTACAGCGCCTTTGTAGAGAGAGAGGGGCTGACTTTGCCAGGTGGGGCTTTGCAGATTAGCGCCGCATCTAACAGGGTGGCACCACGTGGCGGCCGGAGTTCTTGGCACTGTGTGAAGTGACTGGCAGAGCTGGGCTCGCACAGCCTAAGCTCTCAGGGTGCCAGGTGATCCCTTGAGTTTATAAGAAGTTTGAAGTCCGGTGGCGGAGGTCATAGGAGGGATGGGATCGCTGATAGATTGTGGTGTCATCTTCCTTGGGGATGGCAAGTTCATATCAAGTTCTCCTGTATGAGGTCTGATGAGAGATTACATTCTTACCTAAACATCAGAATAAAGGAAAAAATACGGACTTTGGAATGAAAACGTGTAACAAACTACATCAGTGTTTGGAATCACTTCAAGGCTACCCGGCGCAGAGCAGTGAGCACCTCCTCAGGTGATAGAACATTCTGCCGTGACCTAGGGCGTCTTCTCTAGTGGCCGAATTTATTGCCAGCATTAGAAAGCCACACTGCGAGATGACGATAAAAACCCCAAATGCCACTCAGCTGGCAGCCAGCTCCTCTCCTGCGACGACGCCAGCAAGGCATTTTCAGCTGCAAATAACAAGCCTCGTCAAAAGCAGCTTAAACGATAAGGGGCTTATCTGACGCACAAAGATCAGAGTTGCGAAGTTGCCAGTTCCCTGCTGCTCCCTACCTCTGCCTGTCTGAGGTGGTTTCCGTCCCCGTGCGGCAGCTTGCGAGGCTCCACCTTGGAAGGTTATGAGTGTAGGAAAGACAGAGTTTCTCTTGTATCACCTCTTTATTTGGAAGGAGATTCTTTGAATTCTCTTGCTTCTATCCCAGGCAGACTTCCCCCAACCCCAGGGACTAGGAGAAACGCATGTTCAGGTTGGTATTGCGTTACTGGCCAGGAGACGATTCCCGTGTGGCATCTTACACAGCCTTCTCACTTCAGAGCCAGGGTCTGCCTGCGAAACGGTTGAGAAGTCAGAAAGCAAACGCTGGGACCTGCTGTGGTACCCGGCAGGGCCACTGATGGAGGCCGCAAAAGCCCTGATGTCCCAGAGAGCTGCCCACTGTTCCTGTGGGGTTAGTGGTTTGTGCAAAGCCAGTCTGGTTCTTTGAAAAGACTGAAAATAATTTCAAAGTCCTAGAAAGAACGACTTAAACATTAGAGAAAAAGAAGCGTATTAGGAATAAAAATAGTAGGAACACATATACTAAGGGATAGTAAGTTAACAAAGTGACTTACATTTCTAAAAATCAGCTTTAGAGAAAATGAACAAATTAATAGAAGCATATAGCCCACTGCAGATGACGCTCAAAGAAATAGAATGTCAAGAGTCTTGTAAATGTGTGTGTGTCCTTGTAGTGTGGATGTGTACAGAAGCCAGAGTTCAATATTCTCTGTCTGCCTTCCTCAATACCTTTCCACCTTACTTCTTAGACAGGCTTTCTCCCTGAGTCTGGAGCTCACTGACTCAACTTGACAAGCTGGCCAGTGAGGCTCAGGGAGCCCCATCTCTGCTTCCCCAACCCTGGAATTACAGGCTTGTAAAATTAAAGCCCAGCTGTAAGTTTTTTTAAAAAGATTTATTTATTTGTTTTATGTGTATATATGTGCCACATGCATGCCAAGTACCCAGAGAGGTCAGAAGAGAAGAGGCCTTCAGATTTCCTGGTACTGGAGTGTGAACCACAATGTGGATTCTGGGAAATGAACCCAGGTCCTCCACAAGAAAAAGTGGTTTTAACCACTGAGTCATCGCTCTATGCCAAGTCCAGCTTTTTAAAATAAAGAAATATTTTACTTTTTAATTTTTGAGATTAATATAATCACAACATTTCTACCCTCCCTTTCCTCCCTCCAAACCTTCCCATATTCCCCTCTTTACTTTCTTTCAAATTTTTGATCTTTTTCATTGTTATTGGATGCATGTATGTATATACATATAACTTATTTACAACATATTATTTACTTGTATGTATGTTTATGTTATGTGTGTGGGAGTTTTTTAGACATTCAAGAAACAAATACTTCTAATTTTATATGAATAATTCCAGAATATTGAAAAAAGAAGGGAAAATCCTCCACTCATTTTGAAGTGTGTGTGCGCGCGTGTACGTGTGTGTGTGTGCACATTAGAGGACAAATCTGTGGGCGCAGTTCTTACCTTAACACAGGTTCTGTCGATCAAATTAGGCTTACAAAGTGAGTATACATGAGAATTTTATACATGACTACTGTATTTACATCATTTCCACCCCTCTCTCTGCCCCTCCAACTCCTTCCACATTCCTCCCCAACACTCATTTCTGTGGTTTTTTCTACAATTATTAACACACACACACACACACACACACACACTATCCACTTAGTGCTGCTTGTATGTACACACATTTAGGGCTGAACACTAGAGCTGGATAGCCTATTAGTGAGCTGGTCCCTGGTGAAAACAGCCATGGATTGCCCCTTGCCTTTCATCTAGAGACGGTGCCCTGTTAAATTTCCCCCACCCACACTGGCTGGTCTTGAGTAGGTATTGTTTAAGCAAACCACGTTGCTGAGCTCTCACGGAAGCAGCATCCCCGTCATGTGTGGAACATGCTGTGTCCCTGCAGGTACTCTGGTCCACCGGCTCTCACAACCATTACACTGCAATTCTTGTTATTTCCCTGAGTCGCCTTGTAGATGCACCATTTCGGATTGGGCACCCCACGGTCACTTATTCTCTGCAATTTTGACCAGTTCTGGATCTCTGTAATAACCTCTATCAGGTACAAAAGAAGATCCTTTGGTGAGGGAGGAGAGCTACATTTATCAGTGACATCTCTACCCCCTATCACTCGCCGGCATTGCCGAATGGCTTGCGGTGAGAATATCTTAATTTTTCCTGAATACCTTTTGAACTGTGATGTAATAAATGAGGTCTTGAAACCTGAGGGACAAAACAAATCGGAGGATTATTTGGATAAATTAGTAACGATCGGCATAGCAAATTTTACCAGCCTCTTTTGCAAGCCGCCCCTCCCCAAACTTGAAGTTGTAGTCAACATATGGCCGAGTGCAGGAGATCGATTCACAAATTGCCAGCAGATGGCGCTAGAGCATGTACTGTAATCCAGGCGGTCTGGTCCACCGGAGGCTCATGGATTGGCTAGTCATGTAAGGAGACCTCAGCTGGTGCCTTTAGTGGGTGCCAGATGATCCTGACAACCCTCTCTCCCCTTCTCCCTCTCAGGCCACCACCACTAAGGCCCTAGAGGAAGAGGCTGTCATTTCAGAGTGACTTTGAGAAGTTGGGGACAATGCTAGGAGGTTCACATGGGTGGTAGGCAATTGTCGCACCTGTATTTTTGGCAAACAAATTGTCTTGAAAAGACATAAAAACCCGGGAGGTGGAAGCAGGAAGGTTGTAAATTCAAGGTTATCTTTAGCTCCAGAGTGAGTTCAAGGCCAGCCTGGTCAAAATTTGGAACATTGGCTCTGCTGCATACTGGCCTAGCTGTGCCACCTCTCGTCACCAATGGGACCTGTCCCCTTTGGAATTTACCCAGCCTTGTAAATAATGGCGTGTAGCTCCTGCTTTCTGGGCAGTCTTCCATTTATTAACAGTTCCCTTGGGATTCAGGGAAGAGAAAGTTAAAGCGAGCCCCAAACCCCAGCACTGCCTTTGGCAGGAGGAAGGCTGGCAGGCGCAACACTGGAATGGATGGGCTAATTGCACGGAGGGATTTCCATTTGTCCTGCTGCCAGCCCTAAGTCACAGTCACTGCTCCAGGAGTGCTTAAGACAGATCCATACTCTCCTGGACTGGGAAGCAAATATGAAGGCTTGTTCCCCAAAGCTGCTGCTCAGATAATACCATTTATTCCAGCGAGTGTACTCGTCAGTTTCCCAGCACAACAGTAAAATACCGGAGGGAGTTCATTTATGAAGAAAAGAGGTTTACTTTGGCTTATGGTTCCAGTCCAAGGCTGAGTATGTTGCTTTGGGTCTCTGAGTAGGGCTTGTGGTGGGGCAAGCTGTTCACATTGCAAGTCGGAAAGGAGAGATGAGAGTCCCACGATCCCCTTCCGGGATATGCTCTCAGTGACCGTAAGGACCTCCCTGCGGATCCAGGTGCCTCCCAATAAGCCTTATATCTTGGTGTTTTGGGGCACACTACGGACATTCAGGAGAAGAGCTAACTGTGGAGGACAACTTACTGTTCCTGCAAGTGACAGAGAACAAGCCCCGAAGGAACCCAAGCGAGAGATGCGAAGAGTCGGGCAGTTTCCAAGGTGGGGCAGATGATGATGGCTTGCTATCATGGCAGATGGTTAGCTGGGGCAAGTGCGTTGGGAGGGTCCGAAGGAGGCAAGACAGAAGTTTCGCGTGGCCAGCCTCCCTTCTGCTCCGGGACTAATTCGTACACATTGTTTTGTTGTTCACTCAGTGTCGTGGTGATAGTTCAGTGCAAAGTGACCAGCTTCTGGAGGGACAAGAACTAGCCCGTGAGTGACGAGGTTACTTTAAAAACACGTGCACTTCTGTTTCCTTTTTTAAAACATATTCTTAAATTTAATGTTTAAGAATTCCAGTCATGAATACGATAGATTTTGATCACACATACTCCATCCCCTGTCCTCCAACTTCCCCAACGCCCCAACCCCAACACATCCCCTCCTCAACTTCAAAGTTGCCTCTATTTTCCTAACACTGAAATGGGGGTGCCGTGCTTCTAGTATAGCGAGTGCTGCAGTTTGACTTCTGTGTCTGGTGCTGCCTTGTTCCCATCCTGACTCGTGGCTCTCCATCTCTGTGAACTGGAACCTCTCTCTGTCTGGAAAACCTCCCCCAGAACAGGAAACTCACTGGAACTGAGTGGGGAGAGCGCTGAGGGACCTTAGAGAAACTCAGCCCCATGACTTTGACATCTGCTTCCCAAGTTGGGGTAGAAGAGGCACACACAGATGAGGAGCCACAGAAGATTCTAGAGAACAGCACTGGTCCCACCTGGGGCAGCGACGCTAGACAAATCAGCAGCAGCTAGTAAGAAGATTGTATTGCGGGCCGGAGTCTGGGGAAGCCACAGGATGCTAATGACTTCATTCAGTTCTGTTGCTGTCTTCAAATATATGATGGGAATTTTAATTGTAAACTTCTCACATTGTGGTATCCGCGGATGCCGTGCACACCCAAGGGAGACAGAGAGTTTAAGAGATTTGTTCAGTCAGAATGGAGATGATCCCAAGTCTCAAGCGGACCAGGAGACTTAAGTTCACTTCACTTGGAGAGTAAGCATGGTCGTTGTAAAACATACATGATCCGGCTTCCCGTTATGACTCTCTCTCTCTCCCCCTGTCTCTCCTTCCCCTGCCATATGTGTGTGTGTGTGTGTGTGTGTAAACATGACAATGTAGACATGTGTGGAGGCCAGAGGCTGAACATCAGTCTGTGTATTATTGACTTTTCTGTTGATTTGATAAAGTACCATGGCCAAGACAACTGATAGAAGAAAGAGTTTATTTGGTTTATGGACCCGGAGGATAAGAGTTCATCATGGCAGGAAATCATGGCAATAGGGGACAGTCATGGTGGGAGGAACAGCTGAGAGCTCAAATCTTGAACCTGCAAACAGGAAGCAGAGCGAGAGCGAGAGCGAGAGAGAGAGAGAGAGAGAGAGAGATTGGCCTGGCATGAGTCAGTTCAGTGCAGCAAGGCCGCGCCTCCTAAAACTCCCCACATAGCACTACCACCTGGGAACTCATCATCTGTGGGAGAAATTTCCCAGCCAAGCCATCAGGGGGGCTAGCTTCCTCAGCAGCTTCTGCACTTAGTGTTTGAGACAGTGTCTAGCTACTGAGCCCGTGTGATCTGCCTGCCATTGCCCCACCGCCCCCAGCTGTCACTCGCTGAGGATCACAGCCACACACACTGCAGTGCCTTGCTTCTTACATGGGTGCCGGGGATCTGAACTCAGGTCCTCACGCTTCACAGCAAGCCCCTTCCCCACTGAGCCGTCTCCCAAGCTGAATTTAAAATTTTAAAACCATGCATCAGGTGTGGCAGCCCAGGCCTGTGATTGCAAAATTTCAGAGGTGCAGACACGACCAGATCTGGGCTACACAAGACCCTGCTGCTGTGTCTCATAGAATATGGTGGACATGGTAGCAGCAATCCAGGACCAAGTCAACGCTAGGCATTGTTCATTTAATTTGATCTTGTGTGGGAGCCCTTACGAATAATAATGAGCCTAGAGCTCTTTTGAGTCAGCAGCCCCACAGAAGCCGGCAAACACATCGGCTCCATGTTTAAATGCTACACACAAATGCTTTGTATAACATCCCAGGGAGTCCCCTGCTCAGGTGGTTCATCTCTGGTTAAGAATTTCTTAATATGAACCACTAACCGTCTCACATTCCCTGGTGTGAAAGGAGATGTTGAAAGAAGGCTGTCTTTGTGGTTTAAGTTAGGGAGAGATGAACTGTCAGCATCTTACTGCTTTTACAGGTTCCCTTCCCACCGAGAGATGTGCAGACAATTCCAGAGTGGGGAAAGGAACTGTGATGGCTACTGTGTTTGCTGATTTCCTAAGGATTACTTCAATGCAACATGTGTATTTCTTTGCTGCTTCTTGAGGAAGCCCTTGGTAGAAGAATTTGGTTGGGCACATCGGGCAGTTCATAGTCTATACATTGCAGTGTGTGCCGAGCCTGTAGCTGCGGAAATGGGTCCAGGGGTAGGTAGTTCTTAGACTAGTTGTGTCTTCCTACCTACCTGGCAAAATGGACTTTCTGGCTACAGTTTCCAGAAATTTCTAAGTGACAATGTTTCACAAATGTAGCATTTTTTTTTCCGAGACAGGGTTTCTCCATAGCTTTTTTTTTTTTTTTTTTTTTTTTTGGTTCCTGTCCTGGAACTAGCTCTTGTAGTCCAGGCTGGCCTTGAACTCACAGAGATCCGCCTGCCTCTGCCTCCCGAGTGCTGGGATTAAAGGCATGCGCCACCACCGCCCAGCTAAATGTAGCGTTCTTATTTGTGCTCAGCGCCTCACTGCAAGTACCTGTTTGCTGATGAGCTGTTTCCTGTGAGCAAGCGATTTTCTGTTTTCTCACCACTGTCCTGTGCGAACACTTAACTTGGAAACTGTGAAAAGAAGGACAATGGCTTCACGTACCCCTTCCCTCCTCTTGTCCTGGGAACTCTTCCTCTGGGAATGTGTACACATATCTAGTCCCTTCCTTATATAGCAAGGAGGAAAAACCAAAGCACAGCTCCACCAAAGCCAAATTTGGTGTGTAACAGGCTCCCAGACCTTAGCCCAACTGCCGCCTTGTTGGAAGCACCATTCTTAACACCCAGCACGCAGGCCTCAATACCTGCCCCAAAAGGAACAAAGACTCACTCCATCAAAGACTTGGTCTGTAGTTCCAGGAAAGTCCCCAAGTGTACTAACTTTGATTTTTTGACTTCTGTAGTTCTGCTTCTTGCTAACTGAAGCGTGACAACCAGGACATGGATTTTATGCATAAAAGACAAAAGGGTGTAAGGCTTGGAGCAGCCTGATCTGGGCAAGTTCCCCATGTAGCCACTAGCTTGCAGCTTCTTTTTGGCTTTAAGAGTGTCTGTGTAACCCCAGGCAACTTAGGCAACAAAGAGGACCCTAAGAGAGACATACATGGATCTACATAGGAAGGAGAAAAAGACAAGATCTCCTTAGTAAAGTGGGAGCATGGGGGTTACAGGAGAGGGTAGAAGGGGAAGGGGAGGAAGGAAGGGGAATAGAGAAAAATGTATAGCTCAATAAAAACAATAAAAATTCAATATATAATAAAAAATTCAGTTATATTGTAAAAAAGAGTGTCTGTGTGGTGGTCTCTGGTGGGTATTTATTGGGCTCACTTACAGAGCACAGGTGAGGGCTTCTTGCAGGAACATTGGTGACCCTGAAGCAGCCTTACCCCTGGAGAGTCCCGTCCCAGCATGAGTGACGTCCCTATGACTGCATGGATGGAGGTCTCTTCTGCTAACCCTTCCTACTCTGTATACTCTAGCACCTCCAGAGACCAGGAGTTCACGGGCAATCGAGACAGAATTTTATACAGCTAGCTGGGATATGCAGGGGAGAGTGACCATCCCTACTTCTAGGCAGGAACATCACAGTCAACAGGCTGGATCTTGAGGATCTTTTTCAAGAGCTCATAGCTGCTCCAATGACAATAATGGCTGTTGTGCCCTGAGGCCATTGCCCCACAAACCTCCCCACAGGAAAAGGCCTCTGCTCAGAAATCCAGCCACCATTTTCTTCCCCCATTCAGCTTTGAACTTTTTCCAGTAGTTCAGTGCCGTTTCTGTCAAGGTCGACTGGGGTTTTAAGGCCCTTGTCTGCAATCTTGTAAATCAGGCGGATTTGGACTCAGGGCACGACTCTCCGAGGTAGGAAAGGATTGGGTAGTAGTGGCCCAGGATGTGTGACTAGCTTGTCTGTCCTGTCAGAGCAGGATTTTGGGTGGGATGCTATGAAGCACATGTCGTCCAGCTTGAGCCAGAACAAGGTGAACTCTCCATGTGTCCAGGCTCTGTAAGTTGGTGAAGATTCTGTTCTGTTTATCTGTTGGGGTTGAACCCCTTGCAGGCAGGCTCTGCCCTCAGATGCGCTCCTAAGCACTGCTGGGCTCAAGGCAGAATTCTGTCAACCCTTGGAGTCGGCCCACTTGGTGGATGGATCATGATTATGCTTACCAGGCCACCAATCACCACCCTCACCCCCTACCCCACCCCGTAAGCATCAATGAGAAATAAATATTACCAAACCACAGCTTTAAAGAAAGGAGTTTGGGAGGTGCTATGTTTGTGTTTTTGTACGATTGATACTGGCTGGGACGTGGTGGTTTGCAGATTTTCTGCTCAGTTCAACCCACAGCTCTTGAGTAAATCTATATTTTCTTAGAAAATTGTGACCTGGGCCTGGAGAGATGTCTGGGTTCAGTTCCTAGCACCCACATGGTGGCTCACAACTACCTGTATGTGTGGTTGCAGGGGAGTTATTTTATTCTACCCAGGCCCCTGGGCACACATGGTGAACAACAACCCACTCCGACATACACGTAAAATAAAATACTTTTTTAAAGTGAAAATAGTGACCTGTCTGAAGAGTTTCCCGCCTCACATTTGCTTGTTTGTTTGCTCACTTATTTGTGAGACAGAGTCTCACAGTAGCCCTGGCTGTCCCAGAACCCCTGTGCAAGACTTGATCTTGCACAATTCTCCTGTCTCTGCCTCTTGAGTATGAGATAACATGCATGTACCACTGTGTCTGATCCTAATCCACTTTCTAACGAAGTGGAGGACGGAGGCCTGCTCTCATAGTTTTGTTTTCATTAGACTCAGATCTTAGACTCTCCTAACTCTTACTCCTTTGTAACTTTCTTTTTATTTATTCTTCATGCCTTTCACGTCATGCATCTCAATCCCATTCATGTCCCTGTCACTTCATATCTGCCCTCCATCCTTACAACCTCCCTTCCAAAATAAAATAAAATAAAATAAAATTTAAGAGAAAAAAAATAAAGAAGAAAAGGAAAAAAAATCACCAAAAGGGAAAAATCAGTCTCATTGTGGAAGCTGCAGTGTGACACAGTGGTCACACAGTAAACCCTTTTGTTCATGTATCTTTACTTGCAAGTGTTCATTGCAAGGAGTCTGGTCTGGTTCGAGGCCTCTGGTTTCTGCTACACCATCGATGCTGGGCCCTCACTGGGGCTCCTCTTTAATATCCTGCTATTGTCTTGTGTCATGGAGATCCTGAAGCTTTGGGTCTGCAGGTCAGATCTCTTCACCAGCAGATCACAGATGGGGTGGATGTTGGGGTGGGCTAACTCATAACTGAAGTATGATTAACAAAAACTCAGAGACAGATATTAGGGATCGACCTAAAGGTCAGAAAAGCAAGGCAGCCAATCACTGGCTCTTACCTCAACCTCAGTACCAAATGGCAATCCTATCTCCAGGAATCTCAGAATGAGACTGTGTCTGAGAGCTGCCTCCTCCTGTTTTATAATCCTCTCTAGTTCTAGGATTAAGGGTGTGCACCACTGGGATTAAAGGCATGCACCACCTGGTTTCTATGGCAAACTAGTTTGGCTTCTGGGATTAAAGGTGTAAGGCTGGTTGGTGTGGCTGTTTTACTCTTTTGATCCTCGGACAAGATTTATTTATTAAAATACAAATGAAATGCCACTACACATAACTCTGGTTCTGGACCTGGGTAGTTGCAGGGTTGGTCAGCCCCCAGCTCTCCCTTGTCCTCACCACCAGAGTGAATGCTCCTGCATTGTCCTGGCTAGTTCACCCCTTGTGACAATGAGCAAGGGGCGGGGCCAGTTCTCCCACACCTGCACTTTCAGGGCCAGCTTACTGTGTTGCCCAGGTGTGGTGTAGGGGTCACTCTCCTGAGTGCTGCAGCTGATGAGGGACAGGGACAGCTCTCCCACCCACCTCAGGCATTGATGGGTTGGGGGGATATTTCTCCCTCACCCATGATGTTACATCCTGGATGGGTAATGGGGACATCTCTCCCATGCTCTCAACTTTGGGGCTAGCTCACCCTCACCTCCACCTACAGGATGGTTCTATTGTGCTTCCCAGGTAAGGTGCAGGGCCTGCTCGCCTGCTAATTCTTACTCTTATCTTAAAATTTGCAGATAACATTTTTGGGGGGATGGGGGCAGGATCTCATGTAGCCCAGGCTGCCTCTGCACTCACTAGGTCACTGAAAATAATCTTCTGATCTTGCTGCCTCCTCTCCTCCATGCAGGGGTTGCAGGAGTGTGCCATAGGTTTACATGGTGTTGGAATGGAACCCAGGGCTTTGTGCATGCTAGACAAGTGCTCTAGCAAGTGAGTGGCATTTCCAGCCTCCACCGTGGAACTTTTTAAAGTCACAAGCCCTTTTTAACTTAGAAATAATTTTAATCAAATATTTTATGCCATATGCTAATTTTATAAAGTAGTGAATGGTTTCGTCACGATAAGCCTGCATCTAATGCCCTTTGATCATGTTCTGTCCCCACCAGCCTCGCGTGTCCCTCCTGTTGCTGTTCTTCCTCTTCTCAAATAGTCTCCATTCTCACCTCCTGTCTTTTTTTAAAGCCTAGATTTTACATTTAAAGAAGGTGACATTTGTCCTGGTCTGGCTCCATTCATCGTCCTACCAACCATATGATTTTATTCTTCTTTGTGCCCCAGTGATACTCCATTGTGTATGTGGGTAACATTTCTTTATCTGCTCTTCCATGGCAGGTATGCAGGCTGGTTCCATAAGATGGGCATTGTCAACATTGCTGCAATACACCTGGGCATGCAGATTCCCCAGTGTATGCTATCTGGGTTCTTATGGTCCTGAGGGAGGGTGGTATAACCAAATCCTATGACAAGTTCTATTGTTAGAGTTTTGAGGAACCTCCATTCTAATTTCTATGATGTCTCCACTCTCTCATGCTTCTACCAGCAGTGACTAAGGGATCCTTTCTCATTAGCATTTTATTCTTATGTTTTCTGATGGGGTGAGATGGACTATCAGTGTAGTTTTAAATTTGCATTTCCCTGATGGCTAAAACCATTGAACATGTTTTATCTTTTTAATAGCCATTTCCACTTCCCCCTTTGAGAAGTGTCAGTTACATTGCTCTTGTTGGCTCTCTGGGATGAACTTTAGTTTGTCATTGGGACATTATTAATGTGGGATGTCTTTCTGTTTATGTGTGCTCTTATTGGTTAATGAATAAAGCTGCTTTGGCCTATGGCAGGGCAGAAGATAGCCAGGCTGGAAGAGATATATAGAGAGAGTAGGCGGAGTGAAGGAGTTGCTATGTAGCTCCCAAAGGAGACAGACGCTGGAACCTTACCCGGTAAGCCACAGTCTTGTGGTGGTACATAGATTAATAGAAATGGGTTGTTTTAAGATGTTAGAACTAGCTAGAAATATGCCTGAGTCATAGGCCAAGCAGTGTTGTAATTAATATAGTTTCTATGTGATTATTCGGGTCTGGGCAGCTGGGAAACGAATGAGCAGTCTCTGTTTACATGTTATGAAGAAGGGATAGACATTAGTTCTTCCACAGAAAAAATTCTTACAACAGTATTTCATTGTTTACTTGGAAGTTTCTAGGAGATTAGATCTTAAATGCCTTCACCCCCAACACATGTACACACATATGCATGCACACATACATATTCATACACACACACACTCACTAATTACTGTATGTGGTGACAACTGCGTTCATCAGTTTGGTTGTGGCAGTTATTGCATAATGTGCATCAAATCCTAACATTGAATATTTTGTTGTTGTTGACAAGGTCTTACTGTGTGACCCTGATTCACTTGAAACTTGAAATATAGACTAGACTGGCCTTGAACTCATGGAAATTCATCTGCTTCTGCCTCCAAAGTGCTGGGATAAAGGGCTTTCCTCACTATGTTTGGCATAAATTTATTTATTTTATATGTGTGTGTGTGTATGTATATGTGTGTGTGTAACAAGTGCATGCAGGTGCTGAAGGGACCAAAAGAGGGCATCAGTTCCCCTGGAACTGGAATTACAGACTGTTTCGAGCTATTTGATGTGAGTTCTGGGAACAAACCTTGACTTCTCTGCGAGAATAAACTCGCTCTTAACTACTGGCCATCTCTTCAGCCCATGATGTTGAATATCTTGGATGCATTCAACTTTGTTCATTAACTACATTGTCTTAGTTGTTAGTATGAAGAGACACCATGATCAAGGTAGCTTATTAAAGAAACAGTTTAGGGGCTGGAGAGATGGCTCAGAGGTTAAGAGCATTGCCTGCTCTTCCAGAGGTCCTGAGTTCAATTCCCAGCAACCACATGGTGGCTCACAACCATCTGTAATGAGGTCTGGTGCCCTCTTCTGGCCTGCAGGCATACACACAGACAGAATATTGTATACATAATAAATAAATAAATATTTTTTAAAAAAGAAACAGTTTAAATGGGGGCTTGTTTGCAGTTTCAGAGGGTTAGTTCATGATTGTCATGGCCAGGAACATGGCAGCAGGCAGGCAGACATGGCAATGGAGTAGCAGCTGAGGGCTCACATCTGACTGGAAAGTTGTAAGGAGAGAGAGAGAGAGAGCGAGACAGAGACAGACAGACAGAGACAGACAGACAGAGAGACAGAGAGAGACAGACAGAGACAGGGACCGATAGAGACTGATAGAGAGACAGATACAGAGACAGAGAGAATGGGCTTGGTGTGAGCTTCTGAAACCTCAAAGCCCAGCCCTAGTGACACACCTCCTCCAACAAGGCCACACACCTCCTAGTCTATCTCAAAGAATTCACCAATGAGGAACCAAACATTCAAATATATTAGCCCTATGGAATAGTTCCCTCTCTCTCTCTCTCTCTCTCTCTCTCTCTCTCTCTCCCTCCAGATTCTATGAGAAAAACACATCCTCTTGTCTTTCTGAGCCAGGCGTGGTGGTTTGAATGCCCCCAAAGGGCTTGGTTCCTCATTGGTGAACTTTTTGAGATGACTAGAAGGTATGACAACAAGGTCTTGTTGGGGAGGTGTGTCACTGGGGGTTGACTTTGAGGTTTCAAGAGCCCACACTAGGCCAGGTGTCTCTCTTTCTTTCTGGTCAGGATGCAGAGCTTGTAGAGTACCATTCCTGCCCTGATGACCATGGACTAACCTCTGGAACTGTAAGCAAGCCTACAGTTAAATGCTTCCTTTTGTAGGGGTTGTCTCGGTCATGGTGTCTCTTCACAACAATAGAACACTAAAACACCAGGCTTATTCCATTTAACATGATGATCTCCAGTTCCATCCATCCTGCAAATGGCAGAATTTTGGTTTATGTCCAAACAAATCCATTGCCTGTATATATGGAATAACACTGAGTTTATCCATTTGCCCATCGATGGACATTTGGCTGTTTCTGCCTTTTGGCTACTGATGACACAAGAGGACCGTGTGACAACTTTTAGGATGCTTGGATAATCTTTGGAAGCATCCTTGCACATCACACAGTGAGGGACAGTGGCGATTCTAGCAGATCTCTGGGAGTAGGGGGAGAAGAAAGTCCAACCAATCGGCAAGCACCAGGACGGCTTTGCCTTATTTTTTTACTGCCCTCGATTCTCAAGATTAATTAGACAAGGCTTGATCCACACGAACTGGCAATATTTCTCAGCTCTACCTTGATTCACCGTTACCATTACCAACCCTCAGCAGACCAGCAGAGCCCTAGAATTTCTTTTCATTTGTAGACTTGCCTTTTATAAAACATTTGTCTTTATTTTGATAGATTCTTGTTCAAGTCAACTTTCCTCAAGCAATCCACATTGAATTTCTACAAATAAACCACATTTCCTGTCACTTAGAGAGCCAGAAACTCAAAGGCAGAGGAAACCCTGAGGCTTGAGCTTCAGTTTCTCCAGCAGCCTTCTTTTCTCAGTGGTGGTACATTCCGAGGCCGTCCTACGGAGACCTTTTTCTTGATGAAAAATAGGAGCTGACCTATTTTCCCCTATTAAATTTTGATATATTCTTTTCATTAATTTAAAATACCTGTACTCAGTGCTTTTGAGATTTCTCTCTCTCTCCTTTTTGATCCAATAAAAAAAATGTACTCTAGCAAGAAACAGTCAAACAGACTATATACGCCAAGGCCCAGAGGCCGGTTGTTTGGACCAATATATGTCATTTGATTTTAATGAGCCTCTCCCTGTGCATTTGTTAGAACATCACTGTAATTTTTAGAGACCAGCCCATGTGGAAGCTGAGGTGAGGATCAGAGAGTCACTTGCCCCCAGAAGGAATTCCCAGAGTCTTCCTCATCCTCCATGTCTTGGCGATTTAGGTTTGTACTGTGGTCTCAGGGAATACACAAATCCTGATGAGGAGCCTTCACTGTAGGAGAAGGTGGAAAGGCACAAACCCCAAGGTGATTTTCTTTGCTGCTGGTGATTTAGTTCGCTATCAAGACGTTCCTAATATGGTTTTAGACATATTGTCTTACATCAAATTCCAGCTGAGAACTAAGTCGTAATGGCTAATGGTTTTCTTTCTAGCCTCAGGTTCCAGTTTGTAGTTTTGTGACGGATGGCAAGAGCATAACGAAAGAAACAGGTACCCATGGATTAAATATTCCTGTCATCTCTCATAGTTTGACTATGAAATGCTGTGTGTGTTTGAACACTGATTTTGGAGGTGGTGGAAGGGGTGAGAAACGGAGAGCCCAGCCTGTAAGCTCATCCCCATTTTCTGTCTTTACTTCCTGTTATGTAGGGATAAGATTGAGACACTAGCTGCCTCACAAACCTACCATCACAGAACCGAACATGACCAGCCCTTCCCTGCCATGATAGGCGATATCCCCTCAGATAGTGAGCCAAAATACACCTCTCTTCACTGAAGATGCTTCCTTTTTTAAAGAAATTCTTTTATGCGTATGGTTGTGTGATGGATAATTTTCTGTGAACTTGACACAAGTTAAAGTCATCTGAGAGGAGGGAACCCCAATTAATAAATGCCTCTGAAAGATCAGGCAGTAGGCAAGCCTGTAGGACATTTTCTTAATTAGCTATTCATGGGGGAGGGCCCAAGCCATTGTGGGCGGCCATTCTTGGGCTGGTGGTCCTGGGTTCTATAAGAAAGCAAGCTGACATTTTGGTTAATGTCCCTGGGAGACCCGCTCTTTTCTGAGGGGAGACAGAGAGGGGGTGGATTTGGGGGAGAGGAGAGGTAGAGGGGAGAGACTAGAGGAGGGGAGGAAGGGGAAACTGAGGTCAGGATGTACTATATGAGAGAAGAATTAAAAGAAGATATACTGGAAAATAAACAGTCCCCCCCCCCCCCCCCCAAAAAAAAAAAAAAAAAAAAAAGGGAAAAAAAAAAGCCCCCCCCCCCCCCCCAAAAAAAGAAAGAAAGCAGGACTGTGGAAGAACTTTGGAACTTTCTGCAAGAAAAATCCATTGCTTGTTCGGGGCTTGTTGAGCTGCTCTGTGGGAGCTTGGGAGATAAGAGTGTTGAGGGCAATGCAGAAGATGGAGGTCTGGCTTGTGAAGTTTCAGAGCGGAGTTTAAAGACACCATTGGGACCATTTGTTATTTTGATTGAAGATCCTGTGGTTCTGGTTCGCTGGGGCTGAAGGATCAGCTGTGATTAACAAGACATCAGAACTACTGAAGTGAAGCCTTGGCTCTGCTGGGGCACCCACTGCTGGTCGGCTGGAGCTGAGAAACTAGCGGTGACTGAGAAGAGACGGGCATCGCTGAGGTGAAACCTTCTGGGAAGTGTTTCCTGAGAGTCAGCGCACAGGATCTGTGGTCCAAAGGTGGCCAAGGTTGTACCTCATGCTGACAGCTGAACTTGGTAGAGTAAGAGTCACCCAGGCGGTACTGGTTTTGAAAGCATGAAGGGGTCATGGAGAGTGGCTGAGTCTTGATGCTGTGAGAGCCCAGAAGAAGGCCATTGGTGAAGGTGCAGCCTCTGTGGCAGTTGACAGCCCAGGACTGAAGGTGGTCATGTAGAGAAGTTGAGGCCTGGCACCACGAAGAGAGCCTATGAGATACCATTGATAAAAGTACGGCCCAGTTGCAGCAGAAGACCCCAGAGTTTTGGAGATGCCAGTACCATGGGACAACAACAGCAGCGGTGGAGTGGAGGTAGCCAGTGTCTAGAAGGCAAGCTATGAGCGCTAGAGAGGATGTGGCCAGAGAAATGACCTAAGCCCCTTGGAGAAACCCAGAAGATGGTGAGAGAATCCCAGATATTGGATTTTGAGTTATTTTACACTTTTGGAGTTTGGTTTTGCTTTGCTTTGTGACTGTGTCCTGGTTCTTTCCTCTTGGAATAAAAAAGTATTTAGTTTATTTTTGCTTCTGCAGGAGCCCACAGTTGTGAGACTTTAAATTTTAAAAGAGTTTGGATTTTAAGAGATTGGCTATTTCAAGGAGATTGAAATTTTAATATGCTTGAATGCATAAAAATGGTGGAATTTTAAAACTAATTTGTATTTTTCATATAAGATCTTGGGGTTGAATGAAAAAAAAAGCAAGGTTGTGATTTAACGGTGATGTGTTTGTGTGCCAAGTGGAGGAGAGGACGTCAATTGCGTTGGGTAGTTTTATGTCAACTTGACACTAGTAAGTCATTTGAGAGGTGGGAACCCCAATTCAGAAAATGCCTCCATAAGATTGGTCTGTAGGGAGGCTTGTAGGACAGGCCCAGCACACTGTGGGTGGCGCCATCCTTGGGCAGGAGGTCCTGGGTGCTGTAAGAAAGTGGGCTGAGCCAGTCATGGGAGCAAGCCCTCTGCATCAGCTCCTGCCTCCAGGTTCCTGCCCTGTTTGAGTTCCTATTCTGACTTCCTTTGATGATGAGCAGTGATATGGAAATGTAAGCCGGATAAACCCTTTTCTCCCCAACTTGCTCGTTGGTTACAGTGTTTCATTGCAGCAATAGAATCTTAGCTAAGACAGGGTGGTTTGCCTGCATGTATTTCTGATGCCATGCTAACGCCTGCTGCGAGTGGAGGTCAGAAGAGGACACCAGCTTTCCTGGAACTGGAGTTGCAACCAGTTGTGAGCCTTCATGTGGATGCTGGGAATCAAACCCAGGTCTTCTAGATAAGTAGCCTGTGCTCGTAATTGCAGAGCCATTTCTCTAGTCCTTAAGTTGCTTTTTGTCAGAAATAACGAACATCCCATCTTTTGGGTTTGTGTCACATCCCTTCTCATTCCCTCCTTCTCTGTGTTTGGCTATAACGTGTACCCATGGAGAGAGCCAGTGACTGATTTAGAATCTGATCCCCTAGGCTGGACTTTCCCACTAACTGTTTGCGTCATTCGAGCAAATTATTCGACTTATCTATCAATTTGTTTGTCTGTAAAATTATAACAAAACTTCCTGGTTGTCATGAGGATTGCGGTAACAGAAAATGTTTAATTTGGTCCTCGTAAAAGGTACTTACTTATCTGAGTGTTGTTGAATACCCCTCGAGGTCCAAAACACACGTGAGGATCCCCTAATTGAGTGTTTATGTCACCAGATATCATGGAGACCATAGTAATGCATGTGGTCTTGTCTTCCAGGGCAGCATAATAGAGATAAATGTGGCAATCTCAAGTTCAAATGGGAAAACTGCTGGCTGTAAGGATGCCAGACACTCTGAGGCAGGCGGAATAGAATGAACTGGAATTGGCCGCTGAGAAATGAGATTCTAAGACAAGAACAGCTGTTCAGAACACATCTTAGTGTGACAATAATTATTGCCTTGCATTGGAGGCTAGCAAGAGTTTACCTTCTTTAAAATTTGGGTAGGTGCCCAGCAGACATGTCTGGGATTCCCATAACCAGCCATGCACACTGCTGACACTAGGAAGCAGAGTCCTCAGAGTTCGTGGTCTAAATAGGGAAGAGGGCAAGAACAATTGGACAGAGTGTATGTGCTTGGTTTTTTTGTCAGCTTGACCTCAACCTGAGATACCTGGGAAGAGGGAACCTCACCCAAGGAATTGCCTCCTTCAAATTGGCCTATGGGTGTGTGTGTGTGTGTGTGTGATTACACTTTGTTCTAAATCATCCCTCTTTTTGATTGCCCTTCTTTCTGCTGCCCATCCTCCAGACCCATCCCGCCTTATTGGTCTGCTTCCTCCTCCCCGGATCATCTTCCCACCTCCTGCCTGCTTTCAGGCCACATTTTAATCTCTGTTTTGTTTTATGCGTTTGGATCACTTTTATCGTTTCAAGCTCTGCAGTGATCCCTTTACTTCCTTAGACATCTCTTTTTTTTTAAGTACTCTGCAGGCTTTGTCTTCGTTACTTTCCTATTGCTGTGCTAAAACACCACGGTCAAGGCAACTTGTGAAGGGAAACATCTAATTCAGGGCTCACAGTTCCAGAGGGTTAGAGTCCATGACTATCACGGTAGGAAACATGGCGGGAGGAAGGCATGATGCTGGAGCAGTAGATGAGACCTTTCATCCTAAGACACAATCATCTCTCTCTCTCTCTCTCTCACACACACACACACACACACACACACACACACACACACACACTGAGATTCTTAGGTGAGTCTTTTGAAACCTCGCTGCCTGCCCCCCAATGATGCATCTTCTCCAACAAGGCCACACCTCCAAATAGTCCCACCACCTGGGGACCAAGAATTCAAACATATGAGCCTATAGAGGCTATTCTCATTCTACTTCTCACAGGCTTCAAGTAACAACAACAACAACAACAAAACAGCAGCAACAGCCGCAGCAGCAACGAAACAAACACTGGAGCTGTTTCCGCAAGTCCAGTCCTGTGGGAGAACCTTTGAGCAGGGATGTGGCGTAGTGACGGGAACATAGCATCCTCAGGGTTGCTGCTCGACATTTGTGCCTCTCATTTCCTTCCTGGAAGGCTGAGCTGACTCTGGGGTTCACTCTAAATTCCCAGGGTAGAAGATTTTGTGGTCAGGTTGGTGATCAGGAGTGGGAGGAGTGGGGTCATTCTGCTTAAACAAGGCTGTTGCCCTTGGAAGTCTTAGGATGGCCAGGAGGAGTGAGTCTTCAGGAATGGTACCAGGCTGAAGCCAATTAGGCATTGGATTTAATCATATGAAATTACAGACTGGCTGTGTTTTAAGATAGAGGCTGAATTTTTTTCCCCTCTTAGCTGATGTGTAAAGGAAAAATCATACTGTTTTTTTTTCTGGCTTCTTAAAAGTCCAGTGTTCTCTAGAGAAACAGAAGTGAGGATAAATTTATTTCTGTCTGTCCATCTATCATCTATCTGTCATCTATCTATCTATCTATCTATCTATCTATCTATCTATCTATCTATC
>JABTXL010006999.1:2239685-2339782 GCA_025134845.1 Neodon shergylaensis | reverse complement strand
TATCTATCTATCTATCTATCTATCTATCTATCTATCTATCTATCTATCATCTGTCTGTCTACCTGTCTATAAACGGGATTTATTCTATAGGTTATGGTCTGACTCCTCCAACAACGGCTGTCATCCCCCAGTGGAAGGTCTGAGTATTTGGTAGTTGTTCATCCACAGGCTGGATGTCCCAGCTGCTCTTCAGTATAAACCAGAGGAAGCAGACAGTGGAGGAATGAACTTGTCAGCCAGCGAGGGCAGCAGGCAAAGAGCAGGGCTTCCTTCTTCCACGCCCTTTATACAGGCTGCCACCAGCTGTGGCCCAGATTAAAGGAGGATCTTCCTACCTCAGATGATCTGGATTTAGGGCGGATCTTACCATATTAAATAATTTAATCAAGAAAAATCCCATATAGCTAGCTGTACCTAGCCTCTTGGGTTTTAGTTAATTCTAGTCGTAGTCAAGTTGATAACCAAGAAGAGCCATCTCAGCCCTGTTCTGATGATCTTCTCATTTTCTTTTTATGAGTCTCCTTCTTTTTTAATTAAATTTTCTAGTTTTTGAGAATTTTGTAATGAGTATTGTACTTACCTCATTTTCACTCCTCCTTATCCAGCTCTTTCTGGGCCTCCACCTCACTCCCTTATTATCAACACCTTCTTCTTTGATTATCATTATTATAGGTATACTTGTACATAAGCATATAACCTGCTAACTCCATTTAGTGTTGCTCGTACGTGTGTTTAGGGCTTATTACCACTTTGGAGTCTCCTTGCTGTTGACCCTCCTGATAACAGCATTTCACAGTCCTCTCCCCTGGTTATTTCTCTACCTCACACTTAGAAGCACATGCAAATGTGCATGTGTTTTGAAGGCTGTTGGACTCGGAGTTCTGACATATCCGAGCATTACGACGACGGACGGGCAGAGAGTTACCTACTGGGAGAGGAGGAGGAGAGAAATGTTTGCGTTGACACAGAGAGAAGGCCTGGGTTGAGGCCTGAGGCCTTCGCTTTTCCCTTATGTTCAGATGGAAGGGTGTGATGCTAATCTCACAGAGCAATCTGTAGGGACTTTGGAGGTTTTGGGTAGAGTTTGCAGTGCCCACCCTGCAGCTCCACCGTGGCTGGGGATGGAATGCTATGGCCTGTTGTGAAGGGCTGGGTACTCAGTCTGTGGCTGGGTCCTGTGATCGCAGGCTTACCAGTCTCGTAGGGAGTGGGGGACAGGTGCTGAGGGGACACTGCAGAGTTCTCAGGCTTCATGGCAATGAGTGGTAAATAGATGTCTCTAGACATAAGGAATAGCATGTCCCCCATCATGCCACCATTCTCTCTTTCCCTCTCCCCCTAATAATAAAATGATTTTCAAAAATTGCCAACTAGTGATTGAGCCTAGTGGGTTTTATTTGGTGTGCGTATTGAACAGCTTGCTATGGTGTGGGACTGTGAGATGCCTTCCGCAGGCTCAAATGTGTGCAGAGTTGGTGCTGGAGGTTCTGATTTGGAAAACTGTGGAATCTTTTGGGTATAGGGAGTAGCTGGAAGCTGTAAGGTCACAGGGGTGAGTCTTGTGGGCTATAGGATATCTCATTTCTGGCTTGCTCCTTTCTTATCTACCAAGATCTCTGTGCAAGCAGCCTTATTCTCCCACCACTGTGGATGGAGTCCTTCTAGGCGTGCCCTCCCCACTATGATGGTATACTGTCTGTGGCTGGGTCATGTGATCCAGTTGCTTATGTCAGGACTAGAGTTACAGCAACGAGAAAAGAAGGGGATCACCATTCTATTTTAGCCTTGTTCCTAGTATCATGGCCTGTCTTTCTCAACAGACCACCACATGGATTTCTTGCTGTATTTAAGTCTCTTAAGTTCTGGGGGGTAACACCAGGAATTGTGGATATGATCCTTGGGGATAGTAGACAGTCTGTATCAATTTAAATCAGATTACCCAGATGTGTGTCACGTGTGTGTGTGTGTGTGTATGAACATGGTATCAAACTGGGAAAACATAACTCTAGTTATAGGGATGCCCACTGTGTTCCAGAAAGAATTGAACACCCTTAATGACTAAAGAAACTGAAAGGAGAATAAGGGTATGAAAAATTTGATGAAGTAAGGTGACTATACAAAGCACTCAGAAATGGCCCCCAAAGCATGTCTATGAGCTTCTTATCTTCAAACCACAGAAATAAACAAGATATAAGAAGATTAAGCATAAACTAGTGGCCCGAAAAAACATAGCTTTTCTTGCTATAGGATTGCTGGCAAGTTTCTCTTGTGTGTCCCCAGTAGGAGGCCCAGTGTGGTGCGGAAAATAACATCATCCAAGGCGTTCATGTAGAATATATAATAATATATATATAATAATATATGTAATAATGAGTTTCACAAGGCTGTTTCTTACACTATTTTTCAATGTAGGTCAAGAGCATACAGAAAAAATGGCTTAGTAAAAACTTATATTAGAAGCAAAAATGGTTTAAGGTTCCTCTTCAAATGTCTGGCAGATTTTAAAACTTAAATTTAAGATTAAAGGGATGACTGGGTGGCAGATTCTCTGGGCAGTTTTCAATCAAAATTATTTCTTGCAGATAAGTAAGAGTTGCTATTTATGGCAACAGGGTAGCTTTGAGTTTGATGTCTGTCTTCAGACATGCAGTTCCATAGCATCAACCAGGACACTGCTGAAGGGCAGCCCCTAAGGCTGGAGGAGTGGACATCCTTTAAGAGATCAGGGAAATCTGGTTGAGACCCGTGCCTGTGGGGTAGGGCTAGTCCTCCTATCGTAGAGGTAGCTCATGGCAAGACTTAACTTTTCCTTAGAAGGCAGCCCTGGATTTGTTCGGGAACACTGATAAAGGATCAAGCCACTAAAGTTTAATACTCGTCTGACTTAGGAAGATGTTTAATCAGATTCTTTCACTGTGGGCTTTGCTGAGGTCCTGAACTGTACCAGGAGTCCCTGAAAGAGATGGAGTCCTTGCCTTCATGGTGTTAGGTCATTTCCAGTGAGTTGAAGAGGCTGGAAAAGACACAGATGATTGAATCAGTTAAAATACTGTAAGTTGTGCTAAAGGCTGGGAGATGAACAGGGTGGGTGAGGAGAGCATTGTGAACAGGGAGGCGGGCTGGCCATCTTTAACAGGAAGAGATAATGAGATCTGACCTACAAGGGATGATGACTTTGCAAAGGTCTTGCAAGCTCTATCCAGAGAGAGGCATAAGGGAGCTAGGGTGGAAAGAACTGGGAGAGAAAAGGGAGAGAATGTAAGATGAGGTGAGGAGACTTGGTTAGTCACAAAGTCAGCCTTGGTTGCTTTGAACTTGAAGCATTTTTATTCTTATAGAAATCTAGCTGCCAACTATCCCCTGAAGTAGTTCAGTGAGTGAGTTCACTGTCTAGGTGGGTTAGTGTTAAACTTATAATGAAAAGCTGGAGGCAATGTTGGGGTTTTTATGGTAAGTAAATTACAGCTCAAATTTAACACTGTTAAGGGAAAGGGTCACAGCTTAGTGATCAGTGTGGCTATCTACCCAGCTGTTGCATAAGAAATGATTTTGATAATTATAAAGAAAAGTTGGGTCAAGTATGGTGGTATGCCTGTAATCCGAGCACTTTGGAGACTGAGGCAGCAGGATTTTGAGTTCAAGTCCAACCTACAAGGCAAGATTTTATCTCAAAAAAAGAGAGGCAGAAGAGGCGGTCTAAATGATGATTAGAATGCCCTGGAAGAGATGCTGTTCAGTCCTTCTGATGGTTAACCTCTAGCCATTTTATTTTTATTATTGTTTATTTATTGTTACTTTATTTATTATTATTTTACCATTTATTATTACTTTACCATTTGATAGCATTAGTGGTTTGTCCTCTTTCTTCCTTGTTTGTGATGACCTGTCTGAATGAGAAATTTCAACTTTAACTTTGTGTTCAGGGTTGTTATACAAGGTTTCACTCAACCCACAAGAGGAATGAAATCAGGGACAAGTTAAAACTAAAATAAGGCGCGGAGAGAGAATTACTGGAAAAGATCCCCTTTGTTGAGTAGCAGTTCTTGCTAGTCTTGATTACTGAAGGTAAGAAAGCAAAGGATAAAGAATTAGATAGTTAACCCAAAGCTGGTGTTGGGAAAGGTTTGCTTTTCATATGTGCTACCCGCTGAGTATGTCTGTCTAGGGCTGCTCCAGGTGCAGTGGGAAGAGGTGAGGTAGACTCCTGGGATGGGTGGGAACCTCTGTGACTGAGTCTCTGCCAATTACAAATCTCTCCTTATAAGGGCTTTCGAAAGAAATCTGTGGTCAGGGTACAAAGTTGATCAAAACACAAGTTGATGATAGAACTGATCATGAACCTCAAGGAGACCTGTTGGACCAGTCATTTCTTGTTTATAGGAGACAGACAGCCTTTACCCGGCTGTCATGATGGTTCCAGGCCCAAGGTGACAAGGGGGTGAGATGGGGGAGGGGGAACACAGCAAAAGAGCTGAATAGACATAGCCCTGCCAACATCAGTTTTTCTTGGGAGGCATTTTCTACAAGGGGCATCCCTCATCTGTGTGTGTGTGTGTGAGAGAGAGAGAGGGAGACAGAGATACAGAGAAGGTGAGACAAAGAAACAGAGAGAGAAAATGAGAGAGAGAGAAAGAGGGAGAGAGAGAGAGAGAGAGAGAGAGAGAGAGAGAGAGAGAGAGAGAATGAATGACCTTGACATTTAACACTGTTTTCCTTCCAAAGGAAAAACTCCTTTCTGTACACAACTGGCTTCAGAAATCCCTGTAATTTAATGCAATGGGTTCACATCTTGGATAAGGGCAGAGTCAAATAATCAAAGCCAAGGAAGAGCAAGGGCTATTTCAGAGGCATCCTTAAACAAAGGAACCATGAGGATTTTATTTGGGGGGAGCCTATATATTTGTTTAAGAAAGAAATTTAGGGGCGAACACATTCATGAGCATGATCACTTCAAGGTCAGAGTTCAAGGAGGAAAGCTAAGATGGAGAATTGTAATTCTGGGCATGCTCAGGGCCATGGCACTGCACAGAGGATGAGCTGGAGGACAGAGGGCTTTTCAGCCTGCGGAATAAAGATGGCAGATGGGTTCACATCTGGGCATGTCATCCATGTTCTACCTTGTAGCTGAACAAACAGAAAGAGCATTTTGAAGCTGTATTAACCCAGGAGTTTGCCTCTAAAGGTACCTGTCTCATTTAGTGGTTTACAGTTTCTCTACAATACACGGAAACACATTCTCTGCTTTGCTCTTCCCATCAATATTTTGTCAGCAAATACTTTTCAACTAGGATTAAACTAAGAATTTTCATTCAAGAGCAGCTAGTGGCCACAGCAGCCAAAAGAGAGGCTGGCTTAGTGTTGTTGGATTGGAGCTGGCTCTGCCGGTCAGAATCTTCAGACACTTCCAGCCCCAGCCATTGTGTCAGATCTTCTTTCCAAGTGGCAGGTAAAAACCCCACTGGTCACTGACCTGGGAGAGCTGGCCAAGATTCTAACAAGATGGCAGAACTGAGAAGCTAGCGATAAGGTTCAATATGTTCTGAGCTACACTCCCTCGAATGGGACTGATTGAGAAGTCTCCCTCGATCCCTCCAGTGCTCTGAGATGGTTAACTAGGGATGGCCACTCTCTTCTCCACTACTGTAGCACATTCCAGACTAGAATCATCTCTGACCCTGGAGACTGGCTCTTATGGCCATAGAAATAATAGAAATGAGACCAAGTCAGGAGCCATGAGCAAGGCAGGCAGATCCCTTTACTGGGATTTCAGCTCCTAAGAAGGAAGACGATACCCCTCAGAGGTGACTTTCTCTGTGAAGGAAGCAGCGTCTACCAATGGCTGTTGAGTTATGCTACCCATGGGCACAGTTTCTATGATGTTTTTCTTCTTGTGCACCAACATCTTGAGGTTTGACCAACTTAACCAGCTTAACCCAGGAACCACTGAGCTTTTAGCTGGCATTGCTGTCTTATATAAATGTCCGGGTTTCCTGACTGGGTCTGGGCCCGGGATATGGCTGTCAAGGCTGCATCTACTTGAACTGCTAAGAAAACACAAGGATGGGTGTGTGGTGATTTGAAAGGAAATGACCCCCAAAGAGAGTGTCACTATTAGGAGGTGTGGCTTTGTTGGAGTAGTTGTGGTCTCATTGGAGGAAGTGTGTCACTGTGGGGACAGGCTTTGAGGCTTCTTT
This sequence comes from Neodon shergylaensis, assembly GCA_025134845.1. NCBI lineage: Eukaryota > Metazoa > Chordata > Mammalia > Rodentia > Cricetidae > Neodon > Neodon shergylaensis. The sequence goes on along the minus strand of JABTXL010006999.1, from coordinate 2,333,588 downwards.
TTCTCAAGCTTTCTTTGGTGCGATTGTCAGTTGACTTCCTGTTGCCTGCAAGATGTAAGATGCTGGGCTAGTGTTCCAATACCATACCTGCCTGAACTCTGCCATGTTCCCCACCATGATGGACTGAACCGCTAAATGTTTTCTTTATAAGAGTTGCTATGGTCATGGTGTCTCCTCACAGCAAGAGTAAACCCTAATTAAGAGAGGTATAAGAAACACTTGCCAGCTCTAATAGGCCAGAGGCCAACTTAATCCTGCATTATAGTCATAAACAAAATACTTTTAAAGTGATCAACATGGCTTCACATAGAGCTGAATAGAGATTGACCCAAGGATTAAGGCAGCAAAGAAGGCAGCCCGAATATGAAGGTAGAGATGGCAACCTTGCTTCTCATTTTCATCACTTACTGGCAGTCTGCAGAGGCTAAGTGACAAGCCATTGGCTTTTGGCAAAAGCAGCCTTCAACACCCTGCAAAGTAGCCATAGCATACAGCTGGGTATCACCAAAGCAAAGTTAGTGGGAAACTAACAATGAGCTGCCCAGCCTTAGACATTTTTAACAACTTATTTATTTTTATTTTACGTGCAGTGGTGTTTTGTCTGCATGTATATCTGTGTAAGGGTGTCAGATCTTGGAGTTACAGATAGTTTCGAGCTGCCGTGTGAGCGCTGACAGTTGAACCCAGGTCCTCTGGAAGAGCAGACAGTGCTCTTAACCTCTGAGCCATCTCTCCAGCCTAGCATTAGACATTTTTAAACAAACTAAGAGAAAGTCCTGTGATTTTTTTTTCCCTGACAGATTGACAGCTGAGTTGATTCAAGGGGCCACCAGAGACATCTTAAAGTAACAATTCTCCCCGTGTCTGTTTACTCTTAATATTTCAAAGGACTTGGGATATAATAGAAGTCATTTGTATGACGATTGAGATCAGATTGTGTCCTGCTCCAAGTTACTCCGTATTGTGTAAAGCTGGTTATGTTAGGCTGCACCTTGCCAGCATTGACTCCATTTGAGAAAGCACAGATAGACTCATTCTGCACCGTGTGCACATAGCATCATTTGGTCAGCAGCATTCACAAGGCCCAGACTAGCAAATAACCTGTCCATAAAAGCAAAACAAGTGACTCCCTATGCCTTTCTTAAAGTCAATTGGGGCTGTGCGAGCCCAGGAGAATCTTAAAATCCTACCAGAAAAACTAGCCCCGAGAACTTAACCAAACATACCAAGCCGATGGGGGTAGTTCATTCACTTGGACCCCACAAAGAGGTCACACTGTGATGGTGACAGCCCCCACCAACCTGGTATGTGTGTTAAGAGACTAACAGGGACACAATGCTCAATGTTCCAGGGGTTTCTGTTCAGCTTGGTCCCCACTGCTCATCCATCCATCTAGTTGTTTGTTCGTCTAGACTTCTCATCTATCTCCTCATCTGCCTGCTCATTCTTCATTCTTTTGGACCTGTCTTTAACTCCTACAGCCTCTAAGGTCTCATATCTCATTTGGACAGCTCAATGCATCCCCAAGGCTCCATTCGATTCTGACCCTGGGATGTGGCTAGAATGTGACCAGCACTCCCAACTTAGACAACTGTAGTTATCTGGTCAACTGTAGTGACTTCTCTATATCTGTATCAGTCCCCCGTAGGCTTCTTACCCTGTAAGGACTATATGAAGCTCTTTGAACTCTGCTGTAGCCCCTTTAATCCTTTGTGGCCATTCTGTAGTAACACATATACCTATATGCATATACACACACACATACACACACACACATACATACACACACACATATACACACACACACACTGTGCTGTGCATGTGATCTGATAGTTAATATTAGTAATTCAAACTGGAATAAAAGAACCTATATTTACCTCAGCCAGGTATTGGGGGAGGTTGAGACTCCTAGGTAAATTGCAGCCAGTGAAACCAATGCAGTTTATGAATTTATTTATCAATAAGTTCTGATATTGTGGGGATGCATAACTATGTCTGCCTGTGACTTTTGACACAGTGCACTCACAGCCGGGGCTGTCTTGAATCCACAGGTTTTGTGTTTGTCTAGTCCCAAGGGGCTCCCAGGTTGTCAGCATTTTGGCCTTATCTGATGTTTCATGGCACAACTGTTTGGTAAAGTACAAGGATGGATACAGAAGAAAACACACGTCATGTTAAAGGTTAAGGGTCAAGAGCTTGCCTGGCGTTTTGTACCTCTATAGTGGTCCCCATTCACCTCATCTCTTCGCTTCTTGTGGCAGTCAAAACTGAAAAGGTTTTACTTTCCCAGTTGTCCCTAGAGAACCAGAGGCACCCTCAAGCCTTCACAATTAACAATGTCTCCACGCCATTTTTTTTGTGTGTGTGAGCTGGTGGCCCAAAGAAAAATCTGTCTACAATCCTGTGTTTCCTTGGAATCATTCCTCACTAATGGGCACAACAGCTTTCATAGAGGCAGCCCTTCAGCTGATACAGATGTTCTGTCTTTCCCACCAGACAGGATCAGCAGGACTTCCTATGTGTGGGTGATGGAGGGGTTCCAGTGATCAGGGAGGAAGCTAACATCACCAGAAAACGCTATGAGCAAGTGCTCTGTGCTAGAGGAAGTCACCAGCAGGTGGCAGGCATCCAGATCAGATATGGGACACGAATCCAAAGGGCTTTCTTCAAAGAGCCTAAGTAGTATCTGAGTTTATATAAAAACCCAAATCTGAGAGTTCTCTCATACTTCAGCTGAACATCTGGCTGGAACTCAATTCCAAATCAGTCGGTTCAAAGTTGGCATTGAGATGACTGCTGAATATAACTTAGCTTTGTACCTCGTGCCAGGTAGATGTCAACTTCACACCTTACTGTTGCCATTTTTAGGTGGAAGAGAACACAGGGTGGAGAGACCTAGGTTCCTACTGTCCGGGACAAACTCAGGACAACTGAAGGTTTCTACTGGAAGTGGGAGATTTTCATTAACAATGGACCATCTCAAAGATGGGGACTATACAGCAGGGTCATGTTGGAACGATAGGGATGGTTTATGTCGGAATCTGAAAGACTGCATTAAGGGAGTTCTCAGCTGTTGGCGCTCACAGTGGTTTATCAGAGCACAGAGCTCAGAGGAAGCTCGCCACTGCTATGTTTAATCTGTATCTTTAAAAAGAAAATTGAACACAAACCTGTTTATCAGTTACTTTTCAAAGTTTCCCCCCTCCCAATTTGTAACACCCGGTTTTGGTGTTACACCCTCGGTACAGCTCGCGCGCCACTGTACCGAACGCGAGTCGGGCAAGAGCCTGGAGATTGAACACAAGACACAGAGACCAGGGTCATTCGACAGGAGATCAAGCGAATGCCATTTATTCAGACTTGGGAAGGTCCTTTTCTACCTAACTGCAGCACTAGGACCCCCGCCCAGGCAGGTGGGAAATTACCATATCAGCAGCAGAATGAATGCCCTGCAGCCCTGCAACTAATCACCAGGTGGGGCAGGGGAAAAACAGGAACTTAAGCAGGTGGGGCAGATCACTAGTCATCTGACTAGAAACCGTATGCGCCCCAGGAATAAGGTCTGAATGCTTAGTCATGTTGACCAGAAATTGTCCTCAAGATGCGCCCCAGGAATAAGGGCAGACCAGGGCCCTACACCAATTCTATGTTTATGGGTAATCTCTGAAATGTTTAAGTATTTGTGTATGTGCACACATGTGTGTGTGTGTGTGTGCGTGCATCTGTGCTCTGCATGCGTGTGCACATGCTTGTGTGTGTACACATATATATGGAGGTCAGAGGTTGAGACACAGGGTCTTCTTAAGTTCTTCCTAACCTCATTTTGATAGAGTCCCTCCCTGAACTTGGAACTCACCGTGTTCAGCTAGGCTGGCTAGCCAGTGAGCTCCAGGGACCTGCTGTCTTCATCTCTCCAGTGACTACGGAGTTTACCATGTTCAGCCATTGTGTGAGATCTGAGCTCACATCCTCATATTGGGCAGCAAACACTTACCAACCGAGTCATCTCCCAAGCCCTTGTTCCCTGCCCCACTCTTCTGAGACAGGGTTTCACACAGCCCAGGCTGGGTGAGGGTGACTGTGAACTTGTGATCATCCGCATCCACCTCTAGCATGCTGATCATGCCCTGTTTCTGTGTGTGTGTGTGTGCATGTGCACACATGCATGTGTGTGCACGTACATTATATTATATAATGTTCTCCAGAAACTCAGTTCTAGCATCTGTATTATCTTGTAGAAAATGATTCCTTTGTCTTCAAATATAAAGTGATTAAACCTTTTCCCCTAACATCTGCTGATTTCTTTATAAGACCATTTTCATAATTAGCATCTCTTTAGAGCGGAATGGAAGTGATTATGGTTAAATTCACAGCTCTTTCCTCTATAATGGCTTTAACCAGGGCTTGCATCTCTGAATTCTTAGGTTCAACAAATCACAGTTCCTTTGTAATAAAGGGTGTCTTGATTCTTCTCCTCTCAGGAGTCTTCATCTCATCAGAGCAAAACCTCCAGGGAGACTCAGAAAGCACTGGCCCAGCACCATCTTCTTCCCGAGGATTGGTTCAGATGGGGTAATTTAACAGTTCATGCTGATGCAGGGAATTACAGCGTCCTCATGTAACACCAGCAAGACATCTGAAAGTTACTGCTCTGTGTGTCTTAAACTGGAGGAACAGGCTTGCTGCTTCTCACAAACCCACAGGACTGGAGGATGAGGCTTACAGAGCTTTGGCTTGCCTGAATACCCCTGCTCATGATTCTCAGGCTAGCACGGGGGTTCTGCATGTGTTCACTGGCTCTTATGATCCTAGGCCTCAGCTCTCCTTCAGAGTTCATCTCTAACATAATGGTTCCTTCAGAATTTTCCATTAGTCTCCTCCTTTTGCCTTTCTGCTCTTCCATCATCATTTTGCTCCAACTGGGAAAATGCATCTCTTCTGGTTTTAGATTGAACCCCCTTCCTGTTTCCACATATTCCATCATATGACTTCAGATTTCTTCTGAAAAGGGAGGACACACTTTTCTTCTCCCTTCACTTCGGTTTATCTCTTTGCTTTCCTTTGTCACCAAGAATGAGGCAGAAGTTAGAGTGTCAAGTCTAAGCCAAGGGCAAGTGTCCTGTGCATTTCTTCTTCTTAGGCTTCAGTCACCAGAGGGCTGTGCCTAGACTGAGTCACTGGTCCAAGGAGAATGGCAGATTACTGAGCTTGGACAGACTCACCTGCTTAGGTCCTGTTACCTTTTGAAGGTGAAATGTGTCCTAGAGGCTCATGTGGGTGACCTCTTGTCCTCCATCTGCCGGAGAGGGTCCATAGAGCCTTTAGGAGGTGGGGCTTGGCTGGAAGGAGTGGCCTTGAGGGTTATTGACAGGCTGTGCTTCTGCCTGGGTTCCCTATGCCTCCAGGACCCAGCTCTGCACTCTGCCCTCATGCTTTCTCCTCCGTGTTATCCATTACCCCTTCAAACCTCCAGCTCAAATAAACCCTTGCTCCTCTAAGTTGCTTCTGTCCGAAATTCTGTCACAGCCATGAGAAAAGCAGCTACCGCAGCAAAGTCCTCCTCACCCCACGAGAAAGAACTGGTTGCTGTTTTCATCTACTGAGTTTTGGGATGTTTGTTTATCCTGCCGTGATTGACTGATTCTTCCTTTTTAGAAAACATAACCATTTGAATGAATGTCTTAGACAGTTTCATCAAGAACATCAGAGTCATTATTCATTTTGGTTTATCTAAGAATCACAATGAGTTGGTGATGGGCTGCGAAATGCCAACTCCTCCTCTACAAGGTTTTTGTAGGAGAGTATTGGCTGTAGCTCTGTTTTTGTTGTTGTGGTTTCCATCTTATCGTCTGTAGTTTCCTTGATTGCAGCTCGGGCAGAGTCCCATCCCTGGCTAGGGCTTATTGTTTTTGAAGGCTCTAACGAGCCTACATTATGCTGTCAGCTCATTGATTAAGAACATCTTCAGGCTGAGAGTTCATTGTTATGGAAATTGCCCCACTCCCATCTATTTCTTCCCAATAAACAGGATGAAAATGAGAACCTAAGGAGAGAGAGGACTGAGCTGTTAAACCAAGCCATAAATTCAAGCCTAATAGTGGTTTGCAATATATAAAAAATTGCACCTTAATTTTTCATAAATAATACTAAGTTGATTTACCTGTGATTTGTATTCTGTTGCTGATTTGAGAGATCAGAGTCTTATATTTGCTGGGAGCCTATTTTGGTTCCCAGGAGACACAGCAGAGACCTTGATGGAGCTATTGGGTAGCAAGATTCATTGTGGAAGCTAAAAGACCTTGACATGGTCTCTGTTCTCTCTCTCTCTCTCTCTCTCTCTCTCTCTCTCTCTCTCTCTCTCTCATCTCTCTCCAGCTTCCCATGCGCTCCTACCAATCTCCCTTCCAATTTCATGTTCTCTAATTCTTGTTGTTATTGACAGCCCCCTGAGTTCAATTAGCCTTGCCCATGTGTACAACAGTGTGGGACCATCCACTGAGGCATGAGAGCCTGCTAACAGCCATGTCCCAGAAGAATGGAGTCTCCCTTAATAACTATCCACTTCTTTTGACCTTTCAATGTTAACGTGGACTGGAACCGTCCGGATGACTTACTAAGTCACACACTCTCCGTCTTATTCCACTCCTCCTGAGTCTGTTATGAGATGGGTCCCAGTCTTCGTATCCACAATGAGCTCCCGGGTAGGGCTGAGGCTGGTTTGCAGACCTCACTTCAAGCAGCATTGCTCCACCTGCTTTTGAATTCTTTCCTTAAGTTTCCTATTACTCATTTCTCTGAACTGTTTTCTCTCCACTTTCTCCCAAGTCTTGTCTATCTTTGGGTCCACGCCTACCATTGCCCCTCTTCTTCCAGAAGACTCAGTTGGCCTTTGGCCTCTCAGCAAATGTTGGGGTAAAGTTCTCAAGGAAATACTGTCCTTTGTAGGAATGACACCTCCATTGTTTTCCCGCTCTTAAGGGCTTGAAATCTACATAAGACTTTATGTTTTGTTTTGTTTTTTTTTTGTTTTCTTGAGACAGGTTTTCCCTGTGTCAGCCTGGTTGTCCTGGAACTCACTTTGTAGACCAGGCTGGCCTTGAACTCACAGAGATCCACCTGTGGGATTAAAGGTGTGTGCCACCACTTCCTGGCAGGAAAACATTTATATAGACTGGTTTAACCTTGCCCCAACAATTTATATAGACTGGTTTAACCTTGCCCTTGACCTGGCCACTAACCTCCAAGTCCCCAGGGGACCTGCTGGATAAAAGTGTGGTCACCTGGGTCCTTGGGTGATATCTAGTGGTTTGTGTTAACTGTATCTTTGTTCATTGTGCTCTTGTTAGCCAAACACCTTGGACTGGCTTGCTTATAAGTAACAGAAATTCCTTGTTCACTGCCCTGGGACTGGGATGACCAAGGTCAAGGCATATTGGAAGACTAGGGAGTACTGTCTGCTTCATTGATGGTACTTGTGTTCTCACATAGCCGAAGTGATGGAAAGAGTCTCTCAAGCCACCTTTCCAAAGGACAATAATCTTATACCCGAGGAAAAGCCTAGGTCAAAGCCACACCTCTTAATACTATTGCACTGGGGATTAAGTCTCAATGTGTGCATCCTGTGGTGACAAGCATTCAGACCATAACACTGTGTGATTTATTTATTTACTTATTTAATCTTAAGACGTGTTTTCACTATGTAGCTCAGTCTGGCCTTGAACTTGCTGTATAGTCCAGGATGGATTTGACCTCATGACTCTCTGACTTTAGCTTCTCACACACTTGGATTACAGGTGTGCATCACCACACTTGGGCTCAGTGTGATTAATGATGCCAGTTTCAGGCTACAAACTATTTTATTAGCTTGACTTCTGGAAGCACTGGCCGTGAAGGTAAGCCACACAGGTGTATATAACCGAGTTCCACTAAATCCTTGGACACAGACTCGGGAGTTTCCCAGTTGCCAGTGCTTTATGTATCCTTCCATGACCAGGAGAAGTGAGTACTGTACGTATGGCCACAGTGGAAGGCCAGCTGGAAACTCCTTGTCTGGCCTCTCCTGGACTCAACCTCGGGTTCACTTTCTTTTGGTTAACGTTAACCTTTCACTTTAGTAAATTAGAAGTATGCAGATAGTGTCTTCTCTGAGGTCCATGAAACTTTATGGCAGAGTTAAACCCGAGTGCATGCTTAGAGATGAGCTTGTGATATCAAAGCATCAAGAGGAAAGCACACTGAGGGCTGAGGAGAGGACCTGATTTCCCATGTGTGTGAAGACGCCAGCATTGGTCAGGGAGAAGCTGCTGGTGTGTGTGTGTGTGTGTGTGTGGGTGCTTGCTTTGGAGGGGAGAGGACTTGAATCATATCTTAAAGGATAGGGAGATTAAAAGAGTAAAAATAATACCAACTTTTATTTTCCAAAAAATGGTTTGGAGACACATACAATTATAAAGAAAAAATGGAAATGAATTCAAATTCTAAAAACCACTATTGATTTAATGTTATTGAATTTTCTCTTGGTCTTTATATCAACATGCAATTGCTTTTAAGTTTTTAATATGGAAAATTTCAGACATAAAAAATAAGGGAAGAATATAATGAACCTCATCTATGCTCCATGCGGTTATTAACTTGTGGTAAGTCTTATTGCTCTTTATACCTCCATTTATTACCTTTGTCTCCTGAGTTATTTTGCACTGAACCCAGATATCATCTACTTTCATTTGCAAAAGTTTTATTTTTAAATACATTTTATGTATGTATGTATGTGTGCATGTATGTGTGCATGTATTTTTGTGTGCATGGCTATGTGCAAACCACAGAGCACGAGTGGAGGTCAGGACAACCTGCAGGGGTTGGTTCTCTCCCTCTGTCATATGATTCTTGGGGATTGAGTTCAAGTTGTCAGGCTTGGGGACACCTGCCTTTACCCACTGAGCCATCTTGTTGGCCCTCATCTGTAAATATTTTAGGAAGACTCACTAGGACATAATAGCTGCCCTTCTGAATGTAACACAGGATCATCACTACCCCACCCAGATCAGCAAACATACCTTCATTTATGGAATAGCCAGCTAATGGTCACATTTCCACCTTGTCCTGTAAGTTTGTTTCTTATGGAAACTGTTTGAATCAGGAATTACCTAAGACCCAAGCCTGTCATATAGGTAATATGCCTCTTAAGTTTTTCTTTTAAATAAACTGAAGGAGGCCAGGAGATAACCTCAGCCAGAATAGAACTTGCCTTGCAAAATCGAGGATCTCACTCAGATTCCAATAACATATAATAACAGCCAGGTGTGGTTACACTCACCTCTAACCCCTAGGTCAGGAAAGACCTTGTGTTGACTGGGGTTTCTGTCCCCCCCAGTCTCACAGCCGTTCCGCCCCAAAGAAACACACAGAGGTCTGCATTAATTATAAACTGATTGGCCTAGTAGCTTAGGCTTCTTATTAACTCTTATACCTTGTATTAGTCCATAATACTTGTCTGTGTTATCCACGTGGCTTGGTACCTTTTTTGGCGAGGCAATTACATCTTGCTTCCTCTGTGTCTGGATGACAACTGCACACTGACTCTTTCCTCTCCCAGAATTCTCCTGTTCTCATTGCCCCACCTCTACTTCCTGCCTGATCACCCCGCCTATACTTCCTGCCTGGCTACTGGCCGATCAGCGTTTTATTAAAATACAATTGACAGGGTAGAGACCATTGTCCCACAGTAACCCTGCCTCAAAAAACCAAGGTGAGAACAGCACCTGAGGAATGACCCCAAGGTTGATTCCTGGGCTTTACATACATGTGCTCATATGAGTATATGTACCCAAATACACATATGCATCTATGCACACATACACACACACGCATACACACACAGAAAATAAAAATAAACCATATGGTTTTACTTGTGATGAAACCACACATTTTAGGTGTACAGTCTGTTGTATTACGCCATCTTCATTACAATGGAGAATATTTCTATCAGTCTCAAACATTCTCTTGGGGCTCTCTGAGACTTGAGTACTATTCCAGACGACCTAAGTTTGGTCCCCCAAACCCACATTGGGCTGTTTACAACTGTGTGTAACTCCAGCTCCAGAGAACCCTTCTTCTTCTGGACTCCATGGGGACAGGCACACACCCACACATGCATACATACATACACTTCCCTTACACAGACATAACTTTGAAATTAGCAGAATTAATTGAACAACAAAAACAACAACTCAACCTCCCTCAGTGCCTCTGACACTCCCTAGTTAGTTTTGGTAGAGTAATTTGGAATACTTTTCTTGGGTGAGTCTCCCCAATTGCTTGTTCTCTGCACTTGATCTTTTGCACCTTTGGGCTGTGTGGCCTCTCAGGGTTAGCCTTACCTGCCTGCAGTCTTTGGGTGGGATGTTCTTCGACCCGCTCTCTGTAGTAACCTCAAGTGTCCATGTGCTTCCTCCAGAGAGATTTATTTATATTTTTCAGCCCTTTGATGGCCCTTATGTTTTCCTGTGCTGTCTTTGTTTTGTGGAAAAATACTTCGAAAAATAGAAATGTGCCAGAGACATGAACAAGAAATAGCTTTTCTGTCTTTCTGTCTTCACCTGCAGCCATACTTTGTCAATTTCCTTTCCTGTCCCTTAATAATACAGGACCAACTTCCAAACTTTTTCTTACTTTCCACCTTTCCAAGTGCAGGGTAAAACTCAAACCTGTAGTCATTGAGCTCTTCCTCCTCCTCTACCCCGTGAGTCTGATTCCAGGGCCTACATTATGTGTGCATTTTGGAGCATGTGATTTCTTCTTGGGCACGTGTACTCCTTCTCCCATCTGGTTCTTCCTGAATTGGGAGCAGGAAGGAGGGGCAGTGAAGACAGATCTGCTGCAGCTGACTTACTGACTGCCCATCTGACAAGGGAAGCTTCCTGCCTTTGCCCTCATTGGTAGGAAAAGGACGGAGGGTGAGTCCTCTCATTGAGGGGCTTCCGGGGAAACAGTGAGCACCTTAGGCTTCTGTCAGTCTATGCTGGTCTAGACATTGTGGCTAAGGTGTGTGTGTGGGGGGGGGGGGGGGAAAGGGGGGGGGGGGGGAGAGGGAGAGGGAGGGAGAAGAGGGGGCAAGTATAACTGCTCTTAGAAAATGTATGGTCTCAACATGAGGGCAAGACACATCTGTCAGACCTTGCCTTTTGAGAAGTAGAAAAGAAGTGATTTCCCCCAAAGAAAAAGCCATGAACCTCCATTAAAACTCTGCATCTCATCTACGCCCCTGGAAAGGGAGCAAAAAGGGATTTAGATTTCTGTGATCTGCAGTGTGCTGAGGGTGTCCTTCCTTTCATTGAAGAAGGTGGTATTGGCTTGGAAAGAATCAGTGGGGATAGGATTGTGGAAGTCATGAAAGCTTGATGCTTATCTCGTGATGGACTTATCCTAATCTCTTCTTGGACTTGTTATTCCTAGAGTGACGATGTTTATTAACTCTTTACCGCCTCTGAGAATGCCCACCCCCCCATGGTCCTCATCTCTCTAGCCTACCTCTTTGGATGTCCCAGAAAGAGACGTCTAAACTTCTCTCCTGTTCATCAGGCTGCTGTTAAGTGAAGGATGAGAAGCCTGTGCAGCCAGGTGTATGAGCCACGGGTTTATCTCTTCTCTCCCAAACAAATTATCTTGAGATCCTTCAGTGCCAGGAACACATTTAATGAAGAATCTTATCCAGATGGTGGAAGGTAGAGAGTTTCACATTCAAATGTTTTTTCATTATAATTGCAAACCCATGCCCAGATTTCAGCTGACACTTTGGGGAGTTTACAGAGATGTCTGGCGGTATGCAGCCAGGCATCACAGCCACTAGGTTTTATTGTCTCAGAAAAGGCATAATGACTGCTGAAAGGCACTAATTGCCAGCAATTTGTCATGATGGAAGAGGATGGTCCATTTGTTCTACCCTGTAGACTCTTATTTCACAAAAACAATTAAAGGTCCATGAGAAAACAATCACATATTGTTCTAATCTCGGTGGCATCTGCGAATTATGTCCTCTTTGTCAAAGGGCATTTTGAATACATTTTTTTTGGCATTTAAAATCCTTCAATGAAAGTAGTAAAATATCATGGAGGAGAGTGGACTGGGTTTGATTTAGGGCTTTATCCATCTTTTTCCAGGCTTGTAGGCAGTCAGGCAATGCAGCTGTCTCTAGTGAGCTTCCTTTGCAGTGACAGGAGAGCTGGGACACGAGCCAGACAATTCCTAAGCTCTTGTAGCAATGAGAGGTGGCTGCAGATGTTAAAAGAATTTATATGAGCAGTGATTTATAAATTGGGATAGCACCAGAGCTGTGTGGAGCTTAGTGGTAGAGTATTTGCCTAGTGCAAGTATAGTCCTGGGTTCAGTCCCAGTACTGTAAGGCAAAGGCCAAAGCAAAGGCAAAGGGCAAAGGGCAGCAAAGATGGAAAGGTAAAGTCAAGGCAATAAAACCACTCAGGCTATGGGATAGCACCAGGGAACTTTGTGTGTGTAATGTCTCTGTGTGTTTGTGTATCTCAGTGTTTGTGTGTGCATGTGTGTTTATGTATGCATGTGTGTATACATGTATGTGTGTGTTTGTATACAAGTGTGTGTATACGTATGTGTGTATTTGTACATGAATATGTGTGTTTGTATATAAGTATGTATTTGCATGTTTTTGGTGCACCAACGTGGTGGACTAAATCTATATAAAACCTAAAAAAATATTAAAAAATTACTCTAGACACAGAAAAGCAAAGTTTAGCCTCATTTTTTTGGGGGGGGCTGACAGCATACTGCAGCTCCTTTAAGGGAGGTTTTCCTGATTCACTGGTAGCAGGAGAGCATGGCGGATTCCTGCCTCCATACACAGAGATATTTCCAGGCCGAGCAGTGCACTGCAGGGCTTATTTAGCTATTACTCAGATAAAAGGGTTTATGTGCTGCACGCTCATTCTCAGAGTTAAAGTGCTGAGTGTGGCTCCTACCTGGTGGCCCCAGAGCTGGCAGTAATGGTACTTCCACCATTTTGAAAGTGGAGAGAGGCGGAGCCAGCATCCAGAGCAACCACAACCAAGCTGTCTACCATTTTAAAAGATCTTCAAGACACTAAAGAATTACAGATGATGCAATAAGGACAGATTCAGACATTAAAAAAAAATCTCTAAATGGGTCACAGTGTTGGATAAATGTACATAGGCTTGGGAGAGAGAAGAAAAAGAGTATACAGAGTTAAAAAAGGAAGTAAATTGTTAAAAAAGCAAAGTCTTTAAAGACACAGGATTAAGACAGTCATAGATTAAAAGGAGTAAAGAAAAATAAGCCACACAAAGATGGACTATACACAGAGAGTCTGGATTCTGTATATTATCGTGTTTTCTTTGAAATTTTTGACTATGAAGAAGCTAAGTACAGAGAGATATTTTATTGTATGGGTGCTAAGCTAAGCCAGCATGTATATTATAAAGGTATCTTGACTTCAGAATTTGGGTCTAAGGATACGTTACTTTGAAAAAGAGGTTCTTCTTTTGTTTCCATAGAGGATGAGAACCTGTGCATTCATTATAGGCTAATATGGTTTGATGGACCAAGATCCCCTAAAAGGTCACTGTGAACACCCCCCAAAATTACTTTGCCCAATAAACAGCAGGAAGAAGTTTGGACAGAACTATGCCCATATTCCCAAATATTGTCTATAAATGTTTGTTTACATTTAAAAGAGGATGTGCTATAGAGACTTGCATTGGTATGGATCTTGTTTACTGATACAAATTTAAGGTTAATATATTATATGTATATTTCTGCTTTTGATTAAGGTGTTTGTGCAGCTTGGTAACCAATAAGCAGCCTCCCACTACACATGTGTGTTTATATGTATGTGTGTGTTTGTATATGAGTGTGTGTATATGTATGTGTGTATTTGTACATGAATATGTGTGTTTGTATATAAGTATGTATTTCCATGCATTGTATATGTGTGTGTCTTTGTGAGGTGTGTATTATGTGTTTTGAGAGGGTTCTACTATCTCATCCTGTTTTTTACTTTCTTATTACTATTATAAAGGAAAGGTTTGCATTTTGTATACTTAGCTTTTATCCAGCTGTGCTACTGGGTGATTTTTGTTCTAGTAGTTTTTTGAGTTCAAGTTTCATTTGAGAGCAGAAATCTATAAATAAAAATCTAGAACTCCAGTGTTGGAGAGTGGTGGCAGCAGCACTCCTCTGGGCTGTGAACTTTAAACTGTACTTTTACATCAAAGGGTTTGTTATTGGTTATGTGCTTCACCAAATTTAGGTTTAAAAATTTTAATTTATACTGTTTTTCTGCCACCCATCAAAACAGATAAACTTTTTCTTTAACCCATTGCTATGATGAATTGCACTGACAGACTTCCTGGTGTTAAACCATTCTAAAATATAAAGCCATTCTAGAATTCTTACAGTGAGTCTACTCACTCACTGTATATCAGAAATATACTTCCAGCCAGGTATGTTGGAGCATGCCTGCAATTTCAGCATCTTGGAGGTTAGCAGGAGGATTGTAAGTTCAAAACCAGCCTGGGCTCCATAGAAAGATCCTATCTCAAAAAAAAAAAATGGGACAGGAGGTAAATCTAAGCAAAATACCTTATCTGCATCTTTGAAAATGTGACATGAAATTCATGGTATGTAGTTAACATATGGTAACCAAAGTAAAAGGCTATTTTTTGGTGTGGGATAATTGTATTCTGTTAATCATGTTTTAAATAAACACTGATTGGCCAGGTAGGAATTATAGGTGGGTCAACCAGACAGGAAGTAGAGGTGGGGCAATGAGAACAGGAATATTCTGGGAAGCAGGAAGCTCCCTCCTACCCAGATTCCAAAGAAGCAACATATGATCTGCCCCACTGTGAAAGGTACTGAGCCACATGGCTAACATAGATCAGAATAATGGGTTAATATAAGCTATAAGAGCTAATAAGAAGCCTGAGCTAATGGGCCAATCAGTTTATAATCTTATGGAGATCTCTGTGTGATTTTCTTTGGGGCTTGCCAGCTTGTGGGGGACATAAACCCCAACAAGAAGGCTCCTTCATGTTACAATTTTTTTTCAAAACAGGGTTTCTTTGTGTAGCTTGACTGTCCTAGAACTTGCTCTGTAGACCAGGCTGGCCTCAAACTCAGAGATTCACCTGCCTCTGCCTTCCATGTGCTGGGATTAAAGGTGTGTACCACTACCAATCAGCAAAAGGTTATCTTTTAACTCAATATTATACCTCTTAAAAATTTAGATAAAAACCATGTATCTCCTCTTGTACTCTGCCTAATTTGAATATCAGAATTTAGTTGATGAATAAAGGATGGCCAGATCTCTCTCGGGGAGACTCATACTATAGGGGTGTGGTAGTTTGAATAGTTATGGCTACCATGGACACGTGTGTTTGAATGTTTGGCCCATAGGGAGTGACACAATTAGAAAATGTGGCCTTGTTCAAGTAGGTGTGGGCTTGTTGGAGGATGTCACTGTGGGAGTGGGCTTTGAGGTCTCAGAAACTTACGTCTTGCCAGTGTGTCATAGTCTCCTGCTGCCTGTGGATCAAGATGCAGAAATCTCAGCTCCTTCTCCAGCACCAAGTATTGCTGCTGCGAGGACCAGCCTCTAGCAGCTCAGGGATTGGAGGAGAGTCAGGAGTCAGCTGACTCAACTTGACTTTTCTATCTGAGGAAGTAAAACTTAACTCTCTGGGGCCAGTGAAAAAGGGAACCCCCACACCTTTATCACCTTTTCTCTGTCTGCTCTTTTCTTCTTTCCAGATGTATCCCTTCTGTTTCTCATGATGTCTTCCTTCTAACTTTCCTTTTCCCTTGCAGCTTATATACCCCAGCAAAAATTTCTCAAGTAGTATAAAAATTACACTATGGTTACATTCTATTTTCAAGTGAATGATTACAGCAAATAAAAGTAATAGGCAGCATACTTTCGTCACCCTTACATAATTAAATATTTTATTTATGACAGGCGATAAAAAAGTTGTCCCATGAACCCACATACATTCATATGCAAGCAACTTGTTATAGGTTAACAGAGTGTAAGCGAGCGAGGCATTTTTCTCAGCCAGTTCTTTGGCTGGCAGGCTGCATTTTGTGGTTACAAGGAAAGGATCAATTATTTTATTATTTGTCACAAAAGGCAATCTTATAAAAAATATCAAAGGAATCAGAAATCTAAACTTGTATATATGAGAAACAACCAGTCAGCTCTATTTTAAGTCCTCAGGGTGCATACCTACTCATCCACAGGTTTTTATTAAATCATATCAGAAAGCTGAGGGCAGAAGTGAGCACAAGGAATTAATCATCTTTGATTGCCAACCCATCCTAACAAGAAAGGCCTGTCAACTAATAATAACTGGGCTGCTGTGTTCTTGTTCCTTGATCTCAGTGAGTCCTGCAATCAACCATGGACTCTTCTAACCTTTAGCAATCTAAACAATTTTCCCCAGGTTTTTCACCTCAAAGCTATTAACAAAAGCATCTTAACCTTAAGACATATTTAAAGCTTTGTTTCAGCTACAATGCACACTGAAACCCGTGAACATATCATTCAGTGTTAAGATTAAAAGAACTTGAGCCAACTTAGCTTCTAGAACTCAATTGTTTTTCTGAATCATTAACCTTAGCTCCAGTCTTATATGGCTTCTGAAGAGAAACTAGTTGGTGGCACTTCCTCATTCTCATTTTTTCCTCTTTTTCTATTGCTTTATAAATAATACCATTCAAAATTTCCACCTCCTCTCCTCCTCCCACTCCCCTCGCGATCCCCCACTCACCCTCTTACCTTCCCCTCCAGTCCTAAGAGAGGGCAGGGTACCCTGCCCTGTGGGAAGTCCAAGGCCCTTCCCCCTCCATCCAGGCTTAGGAAGGGATGCATCCAAATAGACTAGGATCCCAAAAAGCCAGTTCATGCAGTAGAGACAAACCCCAGTGCCATTATCATTGGCTTCTCAGTCAGCCCCCATTGTCAGCCACATTCAGAGAGTCTGGTTTGATCACATGCTCATTCAGTCCCAGTCCAGCTGGCTTTGGTGAGCTCCAATTAGATCAGGCACACTATCTCAGTGGGTGGACCAACCCCTTGCTATCCTGACTTCCTTGCTCACCTTCTCCCTCCTCTGCTCTTCATCTGAACCTTGGGAGCTCAGTCCAGTGCTCTGATGTGGGTCTCTGTCTCTATCTCCATCCATTGCTGGATGAAGGTTCTATGGTGATATTCAAGATATTCATCAGTGTGGCTATGGGACAAGGCCAGTTCAGGCACCCTCTTCTCTACTGCCTAAGGACCTAGCTGAGGACATCCCCGTGGACACCTGGGAACCCCTCTAGAGCCAAGTCTCTTGCCAACCCTAAAATGATATCTTTTTTCCTGCTCCCATATCTGCCCTTCCTCCATCTCAACTGTCCCACTCCCCCAAGCTCTCCTCAATCCTCCCCTTCTCCCTTCTCTTTCCCCCTTTCCCTTTCCTCCCCACCCCACCCCCACCCCCATGTTTTCCCAGTTTTTGCCCAGCGATCTTGTCTGCTTCCAATTTCCAGGAGAATCTGTATATGTTTTTCTTTGGGTTCACCTTATTATTTAGCTTCTCTAGGATCGTGAACTATAGGCTCAATATCCTTTGTTTATGGCTAGAATCCACTAGTGAGTGAGTACATACCATATTCATCTTTTTGGGTCTGGTTTATCTCACTCAGGATAGTGTTTTCTATTTTCATCCATTTGTATGCAAAATTCAAGACGTTATTGTTTTTTACCGTTGAGTATACTCTAATGTGTATATGTGCCACACTTTGTTCTCATTTTTCTAACCATTGCAGTCTCTGTTTTATCAGGGGCCTGGGGCTACACTTTAAACAGTAAAGCCTAAGAGGAAATCATCTCCATAATAATTCACAGGTAAAGTGCCCAGCAGAACAGGATGTTCCCATGAGATAATCACACTACATTAAAGGCAGTGAGGATCTCCCCACATCCATTCACATCATGCCTGATACCAGAAAAAAAATGGCAGCAGCAAATGTATAAGGTGCAATAGTAGCAAAAGACATTCTGGGACCAAAGCCCTTTGGGCCTTGCCTATCTGAGATTCACCTATCAGAGCTTTGTTTCCTGGCGGGACAACCTCTTGAACAGGACCACTGGCTGCTCCTCTGACACGGGCACCAAGAACCATATCTGCCTGTAGGCCACAATGCAACCCACCATGATGATAATGGACTGAGCCTCTGAACTGTAAGCCAGCCCCAATTAAATGCCTTCCTTTATGAGAATTGCAGTGGTTATGGTGTCTCTTCACAGCAACAGAAACTCAAACTAAGACAAACCGTAAGGGGAAGTTGCTGAGCGTTTTCTTCTATCTCCCACAATTCTATTTCTTGGGGTTTGGCCTCTTCTGGCGGTCATTGTCATGATTTCAATTTCACATTCACCAGACTCATTTTCAAAGACCCTACACTTGGTTTTTCTTAGAACATGGACTTTCAAACAGGAAAAGGAGTTGTTTTAGTTAGTTTTATATTACTGTAATAAGATACCACAACCTTGTGGTCTACTGTAGCCAGGGTATTTGTTAATGTCCATGGCACATGTTGCCATCAAAGACCTCCTGGATGCCAAGGTCTGGGCTGCCACATGTGATCATGTTGGTGTCTGAGCACCCTGCTGCTGCTGGGGCCATGCTGATCTGGGTGGTCTGTGCTGCCACCGAGTTCCATGATGGCATCTGGGCCAGAGCTGTAGTTGAGAGCCATGTCTGGGTCCATGGCCGTACTGTAGCCAGCATCTGTGTTGATGTTCTTGATTTGTGTTACCACAAAGGGCCATAAGAACGATGTATGATGAAATCTGAGAACCACGTTGATCCCTTTTGCTGGCCTTGGGAAAGCTAGCCCTGCTTCTCACTGGACACTGCAGCGAGAGAACTGACCCTGACCCTCACAGGAGAGTTGGTCACAATGTCCTGGGCATGGATGAGCTGGCACTGATGGCACGGGTGTAGGAGAACTGACTCCACCCTGAACCTGAAAGGCGTGGCCCCAGTAGCCAGGTCTGATCAGCTCAACTACCAGCCAGGTCCACATTCAGGGGCTTGGGTTGGCCTACTCTACCTGTAGGATCTCCATGCCTCAGGGTTACCGCAGGATATCTGAGAGAAGTCTCAGAGAGGGTCCAGTGATATGGTGTACCAGAAACCAGAGGCATTGAACCAGACCAATGACTCAATGCAATGAACATGTGCACGTAGAGCTGATAGGACAGAAGGGTACACTGTGTGACACAGCACGGCTACCAGTGCCACTAAGATGAATGAGGAGGTGTTGGAGAGGCAGGAAAGATGGAGCAGCAAAGTGTTTTGTTTTGTTTGATTTGGTTCTGATATCTATTTATTTATTTATTATTGAGGCAGAGTTTCTCTGTAGCTTTGGAGCCTGTCCTGGAACTAGCTTTTGTAGATCAGACTAGCCTTGAACTCACAGAGATCCACCTGCCTCTGCCTCTTGAGTTCTGGGATTAAAGTCATGTACCACCACTGCCTGGCCATTTTAATTTTTTAAAAATTTTCTTTTTGGGGGGGATTCTGTAACGGTGAGGGGCAGATATGGAGGGACTGGGAAATAAGTGGTTGGATTGCATGATGTGAAATTCCCAAATAATTAATAAAGAAGTTATGTTTAAAAAAAGAAAAAAGATAACACAACCAAGGTAATAATAGAAGAGTTTATTGGGATGAGAGGAAGCTTGGTAATAGGCAGGCAGACATGGCCTTGGAGCAGTAGCTGAGATTTTACATCTGAACTATAAGCTCAAGATAGAGATAGAGAGAGAGTATGAGCTAACTGACAATGGATTTTTGGGCAATAGGTTTCCAAAACTTCAAAGCCCGCCTCCAGTGACACATCTTCTTCAAGACCACACCTCCTATGCTTCCAAAACAGTTCCACCAACTGGGGATCGAGTATTCAAACATATGAGCCTATGGGAGTCATTCTCATTCAAACCTTCACAAGTGTTAATATGTTTCATTTGAGGATGGGGCACAAAGGCATTCATTATGTTGCCTAGAGTCTCCACCTCTGCCTCTTCAAAAGAGTTTAGAAGAGGAGCAATCCAGGACACGGAGGACACTAGCCCTGGCTGACTGTGGACCTCATGGAGGATGGGGTTGTGATTTTATGACCGTGGGATTTGAATCTGGACCCAAATGCGAGAGAGATGCTGTTCAGTATCACAATTGCATGGTACCATTGAGATGAAGACCTTGGGATTGGGCAGACCTGTGTTTGGGTCTTAACTCCATCACTCACAGATGATGCTTCTGTGGACAGTCCAGTTCTGCTGCCTGGAAGATTCCCATTCTCTTTACCCATCTGCCGTGAATGATTACTGAGTTGTGTCTTTGGAATACACATGGGAGGCAGTCTTGGGTGTAGATACAAATGCTTTCATTCATGAATCCCTGAAATCCTGACTTCAGTTCCCCAGCACAGGTCATAGGGCCAAGAAACTCTGTCTCTTCCGATTCAATTCTCTGGTTTCATCCCTGCAGTTTGTAGCCGATGGCTACTGGATAAATCCCAGGCCATAGAGGTACATATAATTCCATGTAGCTTCTAAAGGTCAACACAATTATTGCCCCGTGACTTCTTGGGTAGACAGAGGATGCTCTCTATTTTATAAATGAAGACACTGAGGACTTCAAGGATAATAATTTGACCAGAATCACACTCAGAAATGAAGTTGAAGCTGACCAGGATTTTGATTAGTCCCCCTCTTTAGAGACCAAATCCTAGCCATGAGGACCTGCACCTGAAAGTTCGTAAAGTATCCTACTAAGACTTTGCTAGTGAGGACCCAAATGGGGAGTGGGGGAGAGGAGGGTATACAAAGACCATCTCCTCAACCTTCTGCTGGTTGAAAGTCAGTGCTCTTGAACTTGGTGGCTTCTCCGAAGTTCCCTGTGTAGTTCGGTACATAACATCCTCTTTCCAAAGAGCAGACAGCAAGAATGTAAACTGTCATCCTCATTGCTTTAGACCCCCAAGAAAGAGGTGGCATTTTCATGCAATATGGAAGAGAAGCAGAGGCAGGTATGCAGAAGGGTTGTTTGTAAATCAAATGCTGTGGGTCTTTTTGAACAGTCTTTGGAGGCATGGAGTGTTTACTGAGAGGGCGAGAAAACATCCTAAGTTGTTCCCTTCTGCTATCCTGAAGGGTGGAGGATGCAGCCATGGTCTCTCTTAGCTTTCTTTCTGCCCCAGATGGATGCTGGGCTTGCCAGAGCACAAGGATTACAGAGATGGTGATCCCTTAGAAAGGGGACATTTACCTTTGACCTATCTCCAGGGCTCCTTTGAAGTTTACGTTGTCTAAAATTTTTCTTTCAATCTTAAGTCAATAGGAACATACCACTTCCTGTGACCACTAAGGCTGGATTATTTGACCATCAATTGTTTAAAAGAAAGAAAGTCAAAAAAGAAGAGAGAGCTCACATTATGGTCAGCAGGGAGCCAGAAAAAGATTGCTGAGGTGTTCGTCTTATTTTCTCCTTCCTCCTCTCTTCTTTCCCCATCTTTGAGGCCCCCCAGATAAGTTGCCACCCACATTCAGGTTGTTTCCCCTGTCAGTGCTCCTGGAAATGCCCTCCAGCTACACTCAGAGGTGTTGTCTTAGTTAGGGTTTCTGTTGTTGTGGAGAGACACCATGACCACAGCAATGCTCATAAAGGATGGCGTTATTAATTGGGGCTGGCATACAGTTCGGAGGTTAAGTCCATTATTGTCATGGTGGGAAACATGGTTGTGCACAGGCAGACCTGGTGCTGGAGAAGGAGCCTAGACTTCTTCATCTGGATTTGCAGGCATCAGCAAGAGAAAGCCACTATACCTGGCTTGGGCCCTTGACACCTCAAGTACCACCCACAGTGACGTGCTTCCTCCAACAAGTCCACACCCACTCTAGCAAGGCCACACCTCCTAACAGTGCTCCCTATGAGCCCATGGGGCCATTTTCATTTAAACCACTACAGGTGTACTCTACCCATCTCCTAGGGGATTCTAAATTAAAAACTCACCACAGCCAGCATATCCCACCCCGAGGACCAGCAGACTTAGACATGTGAGTCCCATTGCTGTCCTCTGCCCACAGATAGCACTGGGTGTGCTTTTCTCTCCTTCAGCCAGCCACTTCTGTGTGTCCAAGGCTGTTCATCAAAGCCCTATTTCATATAGGGCCAGAAGACCCTACTCATCTTGTAGGAGCTTAGAGCCTGGTATTCGAATGGTTCCATATGTACTTCCCTGAAGACGACAAGCCCCATGAAGCCAAGAAACAGATACATCTAACCTAGTCCTCTGGCCCCACTTTCCTTCTAAATTCTGTCAGCTCTCGGGGCAGGGGGGTTATTCTGATTATTTGCCATCATCTTGAAGAAGCACCAACACATTCCAATCAAAAGCTCCTCTGGCATTTGCTACATTCAAAAATGCTCCTTGCTGTTCTGCTCTGGGCGCTTCTCTGACTGTCAAACCTACTTACTCCAAAGCAGTTAAATGAACCCAGACTTCCAGACTTCTGTTCTTTCCCCAAGCCTGACCCTCCCTCTCTCTCTCTCCCCCTCCACTCTCTCTCTATTCAAATATCTGCTTCTAACCTTCAGGTAGGGATTTCATAGTTCAACTCAGAGGATGTGGGGGCCCTTATTTAATTCCCTGTCCTGATGGACGACTGCCAAAGAGGTTTGGCTCAATTGTTGTCTACCCAACTTCCCTTTACCTCTGATTCCTGCTGTATCAGAAAGTCAAACCATGCTGTTTAAGAGGCTCCATCAGGCCCTGGATGCCCTTGAGTTTTTCACATATCAGACTTTCATTGAGGCAGCGTCTCTTTAGCAGACTCTTCAGCTCTTAGATTGGGGCGCTTGATCTTTCCAATATTTGGGGTTATAAACCATGCTCTTAGAGTTTCTTCCTCAAGGCACGCTTGCTTGGAAAGAAAGTGTTTTTCTGTAAGAAAACCACTTTTCAATTTTTGGCTGAGCCTGGAGCTCATGTAGAAGGAAGTCTTTATGAGATTTTCAGGCTAGGCTCGCATTGGGCCTCATTGACACAGCCCTGCTGCGAGCCCTGCAGGGCAGGTCCCAATCCAGGGAGAGCAGAGACAACCATCCTCAATTACAAACACTGTGGAGCTGGCGCCGACCTTTCGATATCTTCATAGACTGCTCTTGTTGGAAAACAATTCTCTGTTAAGCAGTTAGTGGCATTTCTAGGGAGCAAAGTTACCTGGTGGGGAGGTAACTGAGTCAGATCTCAAATCTAGGGTGTCCAATGACCCCACTTTGCCGCCAGTCAGCAGATCCAAGCAGGGTTTTTCAAAAATTGTTTTCGAGACAGGATCTTACTACATAGTCCAGGGTAGACTTGCACTCATAACCCTCCCTCCTCAGCCTCCTGGGTATATATTCTTACATATTCCTAAAAGAGTTCAGAACATGATCCCCTCCAAAAGAAGCATTTTTGGCACACCAGTTTTGAAAAAATCAGTTTACATGTATATGTGTTTTGAGTGATATATGTCTATGCACCATGTGAATACCTTGTGTCTGTGGAGGCCCAAGGGGGCATAGGATTTCCCAGAACTAGAATTGTAGATGGTTGTGAGCCACCCTGCAGGTGCTGAGAAATGAACCAGGTCCTCTGAAGGAGCAGTCTGAGCTCTTCATCATTGAGCCACGTCGCTAGTTCCAAATATGAATTATTTTCCAACTGAAGGTATGTGTGAAATAGAAGCTTCAGGGAAGGCTCTCAGAACTCCCCTTTCTTTCTTTTTTGCCCCCTTTCTTTCTTAATTTTTTTTATTTAAAATTTTTTTTTACGTACTAATCCCAGTTCCTCCTCCATCCTCTCCTCCTGCTCCCCCAATCTTCCCCTCACCCCACCCTATATCCACACATCAGAGAGGGTAAGGCCTCCCCTGAGAAGTCAACAGAGTCTGTTCCATCACCTCTTTGAGTCTGGACCAAGGCCCCTCCCCCACCTGTGCCTAGGCTGAGCAAGGTCTCCCTCCGTAGAGAGTGGGCTCCACAAAGTCAGTTCATGCATTAGGGTTAGATCATGGTCCCACTGCCAGTGACTCCACACACTGCCCAAGCCACACACACCATTGTCACTTGTATTCAGGGGGCCTAGTCTGGTCCTATGCAGGTTCCCCAGTTGTCAGTTCAGAGTCAGTGAGCTCCCACTAGCTCGGGTCAGCTGATTCTGTGGGTTTCCCCATGATGGTCTTGACCCCTTTGATCATATTATCCCTCTCCTCGGATGTATTCTGGGAGTTCTGTCCAGTGGTTACTTGTGGATCTCTGTATCTGTTTCCATCTCTTTCTGGATAAGGGTTCTGGCTTCTCTGGGGTTATAAACTGTAGGCTGGTTATCCTTTGCTCTATGTTCGATATTCACTTATGAGTGAGTGCGTATTTTATTTGCCTGACCACTTTTTAAAAAGAATTTACTAGTATATATAAAATGTTTAAAGTGAGGGTTTCATAATAACATTTTCATCAAGTATATTGTAGTATTGTGTACTTTGTGTTCGGCCCTCATCACCATTTCCCATCTCCCTCCCCCTCTTGTGCTAATGTCATTTTTCCCAAATGGTTTCTCTTTTACTTTCATGTCAAAATCAAAGTTTCATGTATGAGAGAGTATGTAACATTTATTCTTCTAAGCTTGGCTTATTTTACTTAGGATGATAATTTTTAGCTCCATTTATTTTCCTACAAATGATGTGATTTCATTCTTTATGTCTGGATAAACTCCATTGTGTTATATGCCACATTTTCTTTATCCATTCATCTGTTGATGGGCATCTGGGCAGGGACCATATTGGCTATTGTGAAGAGTGCTGTACAGGTGTCTCTGTGGTATGCTGTCTTAGGCCCTATTGGGTATATTCTTGAGCATGTCATAAGTGATTTTAGACATAAAGCAAAGAAAATCAGCCTTTAGTTCACAACCCCAGAGAACCCAGACAATAATGAGGACTCTAAGAGAGACATACATAGATCTAATCTACATGGGAAGTAGAAAAAGACAAGATCTCCTGAGTAAATGGGAACATGGGACCATGGGAGAGGGTAGAAGGGAAGTGGAGAGGCAGGGAGGGGAGCAGAGAAAAATGTATAGCTCAATAAAAATCAATAAAAAAATCATCTTTCCACACGTCCAACACTTGTTTGTATTCCCAATGACAGCCATTCTGACTGACCTGTTCCCGTATACATGTAAAAACAAAATAAAATATGCGTACTTATTTTCCCTACTGTCTTACTTCAGTTTAATCTTCAAGCCCATACATAGAATTTAAGAGGACAAAGCTCTCCTCCCACAGTCTCACTGGTGCCATAAAACAATCCCACACCAGTTCAGAACTAGGATAATAAAAGGGTTATTTATTTAAGGGGAAAACTTACAGATCACTGTCTTAAACAATAGTCCTCTGAGCACAAACAGGAATAGAGTCTAGCAACCAGAACAGGAGCTGGAAGCAAGAGACCAGGTGCACGGTTCCCGCTGCTTTTTTAAACTATGAGAGACCATGCCCAAGTGGGCTGGTATCTTAAAGGCTATTGGCTGAAGGAGCAGAATGTGCTCCCACAGTCTCATGCCTTGTTGAGTTTCTGAATTTTCTCCTACAATCTCACAGCGAACAACAGCATGCTATTCTGGGATGTTCATTCTCACGGCTGGAGAAAGGGACCAGTTTGTATTTGAACAGAAGAAGGCCTTTCAGGATGAAGTGGGGCCCAGTATCCAATGTAAGTAGCTTATCAGGACTGGAGAGAAGGGCATTTAGGACCACATAAGAGAGTACTAAAGGCCCAATGGCTCAAGCTGTTTTGAGAAGGAGGATTTTACCTAGACAGAGGAAAGAAGGGCATCAGTTTCCCAATTGCCCAGAGGCACATTGAGTTTGACTGGGGTCCTAGCCACTTGGCTTCCTCCCTGAGTTTGGCTGGCAGTGAGATGTGTCCTTCACTTCCCAGGCTGGGTGTGTCCCTCAGGGGGCAGACAGCACCGCAATCAACTGTCACTCATATCTCAGTATATCTCAGTGCCAGCGGGAGGCAGGAGTGGCAACGCAACAATCAAGATAGCTACGAATCTGTTGGTGCTTTGGGGGTGGTGTGTATACAGAAAAAAAAAATCCTTCTCAGCCTTTTAAGTAGAACTTACATTTTTTTACTGTTTTAAATCTAGCAACATCTCACAGCCACATCCTGAATTATAACTATTCTCAAAGTGAAAACTAGTTTCCCAATTTGGAAAGTAGTCTCTCAGGGTGTCAGTTACTTTTCTCTTGCTGTGGTAGGAGCTATGACTGAGGCAGCTTACAGGAGAAGGAATCTGTTTGGGGCTCAGTTTCAGATGGTTAGAATCCTGGATGGTGGAGTGGCAGGAACAGCTGAAGCTCATGTCTTGAACTGCAAGGAGGAGCCGGAGAAAGCTCACTGGGAACGGGCTTTAGAAACCTCAAAGCCTGCCCCCCAGTGACATGCTTTCTCCAGCAAGGTCACACCTTCTAGGCCTTTCCAAATACACACCAGCTGGAGAACATAGACTCAAACATATGAGCCTATGGGGTCATTCTCATTCCAACCACATATTCCTCTTCTGAGGTCCTGTAGGCTTGTGGCCATATCATAGTGCAAAATACATTTCATCCAATTTCAAAAGTCCCCATAGTCTTTCACAATCCTAACACTATTTAAAATCCCAAAGTCCAAATTTTTTTGTTTTTTTTTCCTGAGATTCCAGGCTTTATCTTAACAGCAACCCCAGTAAACTCAGAAAACAGATTACATATTTCCAACATACAATGACACAGAATATACGTTACCATTCCTGAAGGGACGGGATCAGGGCACAGTGAGAAAATACTGGACCCAACAGGGCAAACCCCTTAGCTCCATGTCTGATGCCTAAGGCATTAGACGGCTCTGCCCTTTTCGCTTCGCTGCCTGGAATTTACTTTTCTCTCAGGATCTTTCCATCCTAACCCGCAGTTCTCTTTGGCAAATATCCTATGGTCCAAGCACCTTTAACACGCTGGTGTCTCTACATAATCCAGGACTCACTTTATAGCTGCATACAATGGACTCCAAGGGCCCTCAAGCAAGGACCGACCTGCCAGATTTCCTGTCTTCAGCTGTTTTCCTTAACTGTGGAGAAAGACTCCCCAATGCCCTTACTTGTGTGGTTCTCCATGAGTCTGTAGCCGGTGCCGTGAGGATAGTACTGCCAAGTCTGGCTGCCTACTTGGGGTGAAGCCTGACTCTGGATCACATTTGCCTCAACCTTCAACTTGTTGTAATTTTAGGAGCCCACCATTTCTTGGGCTTTTTCCTTTCACAAGTTGGATGCTTAGCTGGATGGGGTTTTGCCATGAGGACGCCTTTCCTATTATCCCAGGCCTGGCTTCAATCTCCTTATCTCTTTCAGCATGAATCTTGGGTGTGATGATCGTTTTCTCTCCAAACTGTACATCTTGAATTTCTTTTTGCTCCACTTGGTATTTTCATTGTAGAGCGGCATAAGCGTGATTGCTGATAACCACGTGAAGGCCCGATAGCAGGAATAGCTGAGAACTCACACTTTGAACTCCTGCAAGCAGGAGGCAGAGAGAGCTCACTGGAAAGGCTGTAAGTCCTTATTTTGAAACTTCAGATCCTACCCCCAAGTGACATACTTCCTCCAGCAAGATCACACCTCCTAGTCCTCCCCAAATAAACAGTAGCTGGGTACCAAGTACTCAAAAGCCGGGGATTTATGGGAGGCATCTCATTCTAACTACCACATACAATTCTGAGACCTGACAAAGTGACCAGACCTTGACTGGACCCTGTTGGACACTTGTCAGAATCCACTGGGTGCTGTGTTTATTTGGTGCCTTGTTGAGGATCTGTCAACTTCAGGAAGGGTGTGGTCACCTAACCTGTCCCCGATCCAGGTTACATACTTCCTTATCCTTCTGTGTAGCTGTAGCTCCACTCCATCTGGTGGCATAGTTGGATTTTGTACTGTAGAAGATAGAAATGATTTTATGTTATGTTTTATGTTTGCCGAATTTCATAGACCTTTGACCTTGTATGTTGTGTTTTATGTTTGTTGAATTCCATAGACCTTTGACCTTATATTCTATCTTTTATGTTTGTTGAATTTCATAGGCATTTGACCTTATGTGTTACGTTTTATGTTTGTAGAATTCTATAGACCTTTGACCTTGTATGTTATACTTTGTTGAATTCCATAGACCTTTGACCTTGATGGATGGAGTTCTGATTTCTTTTCACGAAACTCCTAAGATCGATCACTCTGCTCTTGCAGAGTTTAAAATCACCTCTGACTGTCATTGTTCTCTTATCCAACTTGTTTGTCTTGGTGGCTGCATGGAAGGCACAGCATAAGGTACACACTATAAACTCAGAAGGCGATGCCACGAGATTTAGAAGCAAAGCAGAGGCTTAATTGGTCAGATACTAGATAAGGGATTTATCTAGTGGTGGTGTTGTGAATTGTTGGTGCCGTTCAACCTGGGAACCTTAAGCTGATGGGGGGCAGAGGGAGATCAGGGAAGAAATAGGAGCCCTAGGAATGGTTCTTTGCGCATAAAGCAGTGAATGAACATCATTGATAAAAGAAGCCAGGAAAGATAGGTGACTACACATCACATAGGTCTGTCTATAGTGTCAGAAAGACCAAAGTTGAGTATGAACTGGCATTTGAAACAAAGATGCCAAGGTAGGGATATGAGGGCCAAAAATGACAGGTGCAACTTGAGGCAAGTGAACCATTATTCATATGCCAACCTTTAGGGGTTCCTGGAGGATCTCTGCTTCATCTATACCCCAATGTGAAGAGAACCAAAGGGCTCCTGGGGAATCCACAGGCTTTGCTGGAGGAGAAAGACGTTTAGACGGGAGGAATAACGGAGTTCCAAGACTCTGACAAATCACCTTGCTCCCGAGGCAGCCATTTGGCTCATTCATTCTTCCTTTGCTGTCTTTGATGCAGTGCTCCTGGGTTAGTAGGGCTTGGGAGATGGGCAGGAAGCCCAGAAAGCCTTCATTCTCCACTGACTTCATGCCGACTCTGAAGACTAAAAGTTTGTGCGTTGCTCTGACAGTGATGTATTGCTCGCCCACGTCATGGGAAGGAGGCCAAGTGAGACTGCGAGGCTGTAACCTTCATTAGGGATAACAAGTGGACAGCCAGTGAGTCTCCTGTCCAGCTGGAAGTGAGCAGGATATAGGCGGGAGCCAGGAGGATACAGGGGTCAGTAGCCTGCCATTTCTTCCTCCCAGAGGGAATGATGGGCTGTTCTGATCATGCAGGTGATGGACATGACTGGTACAGAGAAAGCAGAAAGACTCATTTCATCTCTTACTTTGCTCTCAAGAACGAGGTCCTTGAGACAAGTGGCAGGATATAACTGATGAGAAATGGGTTTGAGTGGAGTGTCTGAGAAGCTCTAGATGGTTTCAAGCATCTTGTGGCAAAGGAAACATTTCCCAGAGGGCTCTTCAAGTAGGACATCCTAGCTGCCATGGATGGACCTGAGAAAATGTGGGAGTTGAGGGTGATAGGAAACGGAGAGTTACAAGTATGTTTTTATACTTTTTTGAGACAGGATTTCACTCTGTAGACAAGGCCTGCCTGGAACTTACTATGTAGACCAGGCTAGACTTAAATTTCCAGAGATCCACCTGCTCTGCTTCCTGAGTGCTGAGATTAAAGGCTGGAGCTATCATACCTGGCTTGTTTTGACTTTTAAAGAGAGGAACACAGATTTTTTTTTGGTGGTCTTGCACATGCTAGGGCAGCACTCTACCCCCGAACTACATCCCTAGACCTGAAAGGTTGCTTTCCTTCTGACTTACAACATGATGAGCTTGACTACTGACAGCCATTGAGATTCTGGAATAAATTATTAAGGGCAATACTTGTCATCATATAGAGCTGAAAGAGTGTGTACTGGTTTCCTAAGAATACAACATATCCAAACTATTCCCTGTTTCCTAACAGAGCCACCAGACCCATCTGTCAGTTATCTAGAGTTTTAAAAGGCACCTGACAAGAATACCATAATCTCCATAGAGAACAGAGTATTGTTAGGTCCAGACACTGTGATTAGCTTTATAATAGAAATACTACCCCTAAACTATTGATTAATTGATGAGGTCTTGCAGAGGACTTTTGATGGTGACTGTAGGACACGCACAACACTGGATGTTGACCTTGGTATTTTTGATTCAAATGTCAAATGCTAGAGTGTTCAAATACCAAAGGGGATAAAATAATTTGGGAAAGAACCCATAGATTGGACTAAGATCAAAGTACTTACTGATGTGTATATATACAAGGCATTGAAAACTACAGACTTAAAATAATAAAATGGCTCAGTGTCATGATTTGGGTGTAAAAATGTCACCCACAGGTTCATGTATTTGACTACTTGATCCCCAGCTGGTGGTGGAGTCTTTAACATGTGGGAACTGACTGTAGGAAGTAGGTTGCCAAGAGGTAAGCCTTGAGGATTATAGCTGGCTCTACTACTAGGCAAAGTTCCTGAGCTTCAGAGATCTAACAAGATGCGCTGGTTTGAATGGGAATGGCCCCACAGGCTCATATAGTTAAAATCTATTGATTTCTAGTTGGAACATTGCTTAGAAAGGACTAGGGGGTTGGTCTTTTGGAGGATTTAGGCCTTGGTGGAGTAGGTATGTCACTGGTGGGTGAGTTTTGAGGTTTCAAAAGCCCACTCTAGGTCCAGTCTCTCTCTCTACCTCCAACTTGTAGTTCAGATGTGAGCTCTCAGCTACTGCTCCAGTGCCTTGCCTTCCTGCAGCCATGCACCCACCGTGATGATCATAGATTAATCTTCTGAAACTTTAAGCATTTAAATTCTTTCTTTTATAAGTACTCTTGGTCATAGTGTCTGTTTACAGCAATAGAATAGTAACTAAGACAGAGTAAAGGAGTTGCTACCAGAAACTTGGGTATTACTGTGACAGGCCAGATTGTCATTTTACCTTCACTATAGTGGCTGTACTTTTTAAAACTACTATCAGTCACTAAGGCCTTAGCCTGGAGGAAATTCTGTTGCTTCAGACAATGGCTTTGTTGCTGCCACTAAAGGTAGTTCTAACTAAATCTCTATAGTTCTAATAAAACTGGAGATTCAAAGGCTAGGGTGAAAATCTACAAGTTTATAGAGTTAGAGTAGTGACTGACTAACTTTCTCTCTTAGCTGGTGTCCCTTCCACACCACCCCAACAACAACAACAACAACAACAAACACATGCTAAGCTCCTCCCTGCTACTTCCTGTCAGCTAGTTGTTAATCCCCTTCTCTGAGCCCAGGTTAATTATATTTAATTAATGCAAATGTAGCACATCTTTACAAAGCTAACGAATGCAGCATGAACAAATGCAACACACCTTTACATACTCAACAACTACAGCATGGACAAATGTAATACATCTTTGCCTGGTTAAACAAATATTCCACAACACCACACCATGCTGATATTTTAGACACTGGGACTTTGGACCAGAAAAGCAGTTGAAAGAGCTTTACCAGCCATCTTAGAAAGCAATATGAACTATGGAGACCCTGCTTAGAGGGTTTCATAGGGGAGGAATATTGTCTGCAGGGCTTGAGACTGTTCTTGTGATAGTTTGGAAAAGAATGTGGCTGCTTTCTGTCTTTGTCCTAAAATTCTGACACAGGCTAAACTGAAGAGTTTTGGACTAGTGTAGTTGTCAGAGGCCATTTCAAGACAGACTGGGATTGACTGTGTCATGTGGTCACTAGTGAGCATTCTTCTGCAGATCTATAATGAAAAAGCAAAAGGAGTGAGGAAAAATGCAAAATGTACAGTTTGAGGAGAAAAGGCACACTGGAGCCTGGTTCTGCTCTTCAGGGGATGAGAAGTTTAAAGAAAGGCCTGGTGCTAAGTGGAGTAAAGGGAGTGGTATCCTCAGGGTACCCTGCCCAGCTAATCCTGAAGCCTGTGAAAGGAAAGTGGGAGTTCCTTAGCCTAAAAAGCACCAACAAGTCAAAGCTTACACAGATGTATTTCAAGGAGGGGTCAGATTGCCTTCCAGGCAAGCAGAAGAACTTGGCAGCTTCAGTCACAGGACTCTGGCTTTATCAAGAAGGATACAGGGGTGAAGAGGTTGTGAGTTCTTCCTCTGTGGCTAAGAAAATCTGAGGCCAGGTGTGTAGCAGGGCAGTCTTTGCATGGAGGTCCAGAGAAGCCATTTCATGAAGCTGTGAAGGTAAAGACTGGATGGCATTGGGGACCCCAAGACAATGGAGATGCCAGAGCCTGTGGGACACCTGTCAAGGGGAGTTACAGAGAGGGTGTGGTGCTTTCCCAAGAGAGAGAAGCAAGCTGTAGTTAACAAAGCTGGAAGAGAAGAGCCAAAGGGAAGTCCTTTAACATCAGACATGGAGTAGGAGGATTTGGAGTTTGCCCTGCTAATTTTCAGTCTTGATTTGGTTCAGTGTTTTCTTATTATGCTCCCTTCCTCCCTTTTGTCATGGTAATATATTTTAAATGCCATTGTATGTTGGAAGTATGTAATTTGTTTTTTAATTTTACTACTATGTAGCTCTAGCTGTCCTGAGACTCTATAGAGATCAGGTTGACTTCAGACTCACAAGCCTGCCTCTATCTTTGTCTTCTGACTGGTGGTAGGACTAAAGACATATGCTACTACTGTTTTGTTTCATCTTAATAAAAGCCTCTCCACCAATGCAAGAAACTCCAATCAAACCCGATTAGACTAAATTAAAATGCCTGTGTTTAATAAATGTGGTTCTCTTGGGTGGACCGAGACAGCATGGTGGGGAGAAAAGCCCATGCAAACCAGAAACCATGTGTTCCTTTTTCTGACAGAAATGACATACTTGTATACATAAGGACATCACTGGTTGAACTCAGTGGATTATGAAAGGGTACATGATGTTGGGAAGAGGGGTCATGGGGGATATGAGAGGAGTTGAGGGGGACAGGGTGTTTGTATGACCAAAACACACTGCATATGTGTATTAAAGTATCAGAGAGTGAATAAAATGAGATACTGGATGATTTTAGCTTTTAAACAATATAATGGGTGAGAGGAAGAAGGAAGTGGAGGGGAGTTATAAGTGAAACAAAGACAACCCTGTTTGGGTTAAGGCTTTACCCCAGCCCCCTGGCACCCCATGCCCAAAAAGTTTGGGATGTTTGGTTGAAAGCTTCACCCCAGCTGCTAACATCCATATACCCAAAGAGTCTGGGATATTTGGTTGGAAGTTCCATCCTAAGTTCCCTCCCCTGGGAGTTGCCTCAGTCCAGACTCCATCTCCGAGAAAGCCCGCCAAACAATGACCCCCACCTCAGAGATGCTCAAGATCACTCCCACAGGGTATTTAAACAGCAACCCAGGGAACAAACACGTGATTTTCCAGTCTTCTTTCCTCCTCTCATCTCTGAGGGCCTGGAAGGCCATCTGGGAGTGCTAGTAGCCATTAAACCTGGGCTTTTTCTACTTTGGTTTGATTTGGTCTGATTCAGATTATTGCATTAGCAGAGAGGTTTATTGGGATGCAAAAACTTTTCAAACCCCAGATTAGTTATGGATGAAGCTGGCTGAAGAGTATTCTAGTTTCATTCTGATGCTGTGATAAACCCCATGCCCAAAAGCAGCCTGGGAAGGAAAGGGTTTATTTCAGCTTACTCTTTCAGGTAACAGCCCACTAGGGACTGAAGCAGAAAGCATGGAGGAACACAGCTTACCAGCTCATTCTTTTCTATACCCCAGACTTACCTGCTAGTGATGATGGTGTCCACAATGGGCCGGGCCCTTCCACATCAATTATCAACAATCTCTCAGAGATATGCCACAGACCAATCTGGTCAAGACAATTCTTCAGCTGAAGTTCTCTCTTCCAACGTGACTCTAGGTATGTCAAGGAGACAATAGAAAGTAACTGGAACAATGACTTGGAGTTGAATTTCAGTAAATGCTCCCCCAAAATTCTTATGTTTTAAATATTCCCAAGTAAAGAAACTAAAGTTTATAAAAAGCAAGGGTGGCATCTCCATATTCTCTCATTCTGGTTTGGTCCCTGAAAGTATATGTTAAAAAAGGCCCTCGGACTAGGAGATTCACAAGATGGAAAGAGCCTGGGCTCCCATGGAGATTCATCACCTCTACCTCAGACTGTTATGTGGCAAATAAGTTCGCACTGTATATGAATGTATAGTTACTTTTACATTGCTGTGGCCAAATACGTGACAGAGTCACTTAATGGGGGAGGCTTGTTTTGCCTGACAGCTCAGGGTATGCAGTTCATCATGGCAGGGAAGCCACAGAAACGATGATTCCATCCAAAGAAAGAGTCTAAGGGGGAACTTCTATTATTGGGGGCCTTGAGTACCAGCTTCAGCACCCCCCTTCCCCTGCCCAGGGCTCAGAGCAAGGTATTTACAGCAAATGAAAATCTGACTAATAGGGTCTGAAGGTAAAAATGAAATAACTCACATAAATTTTTTTTATTGTGTCCAGTTTATTCCTTCTGTGCTCTCTCTAATGCCTATGCTCTTCATCATTCTTTGCTGATTCTGTTGTTCTTGCTGTGCTTGTTGCTGTGCCTCGTTCTTTGATGTTCCCCTCCCATGAAGTTTCCAGTCTACGCAACCCACACAGATATTGACAATATCAACATGCATTTCAGAATCATAAAAAATCCAGGTAGAACCTGACAAAAGCAGCACTCCAGGAAAAGGTGATACCACCCAAGAAGGGTCAGCATCCAAGGTAAAATACCTGATATTCCAAAACATTAGATAAGAGGTCCCTGAACCATGGGCTCACCAACCCCCCTCACCCCAATCTCCACGGTGATAACCAGCCTTAGAGATGCCCAGACCTGTTTGTCAGTAGCGATGGGCAAGCTATCTTCCTATCTTTTTGAAATTCCTATGGGTCTATTAGCAAAGGTAATTGTGGGGGGTTGATTTTGTGTAGATCTGACTGTTAGAACCAAGAGTGAATGTTGTTGTTACTCTAAGGCCCTGTGGAAGGTCATTCTGTTACCCATACAGTAGGAAGTTATACTTCTCCCCATTTTTAAGGGGAGAAGAGTCATGGATTTACAAGGATTTTACAGAATTGACAGCAACTATCCAAGGACAAGTGTTCCCAAAGCTCTGCAAAACAGGTCCCCCATAAGCTATACACTTGTGGGTCTGTCTAGGAATCTGTCAGCTGTACACTCGCTGTATAATACTGTGGCTCCAACACTCTGTGGGAACTCCAGTGACCTCCGAGAACGTATTAAATGCAGCTAAAATCCATTTAACATAAAGAAGAAGGCAGTGTACTGCATGTACCTGGGGATCAGAACATAAAACCCTCAAATAGAACCATTGCAGACCGGACAATACCACTACTCCAAAACACTTCTTTCTGGCATCTATTCAAGCTGGATCTTTTGAGAAATTGTAGACTTCGGAGCATTTCTGGAAGTTGCCCTTGGGTGAAGAAATTTTTCATTAGTGAAGGAACCAAGAAGATAGCAACAGCTTTCAATGTTTGAGAGACTCTTATCTTCACAAGAAGGCCAGAGCCCTAGTCTGATGTTTTTCTGTCAGGTTGGCAGCTGCGCATGAATCTCCTGATATTTAAATTACCTCTGTGGCCCCACAGCCCGGAAGTCAGTGTCTCACCAGCCACACAGGCTGTGGCCTGGCAGGGCTTCCAGTCCAATACCATGATCTGAAGGTTTAAATTAAGTCTCTTTCATTCTATTTGTCAATAAGCTTCAGGAGTTAAAGTCTGAGGTAAAAACCTGCTAGTAACAACTAGGTGACCTTGGTTTTTGGCCAGACGCACTGCAAGAGGCATGTCTCTTTCCTCCTTCCAGATCCCCCCAAAAAGTTCAAACTCTAGCCCCTGCCATTTCCTTCTTGTGTGTCTTCTCTATGCAAATGGCTGGCTTCTCTATGGCCAATTCTGGTCAACTTGGTGCTGGCTCTGCCCCAAGGTTTAACTTTATTGACAAGTCTTGAGAGCGTCAGAATGTGATCAAAATATCCCACAACACTAATTACAGTCAACCAATTACAGGCGAATAAGGCACACCCATCTCCTTCCACAATTTGTCCCCAGGCCTCCTGAGAAGCCTCAGAGCCCCATTCCTTTCCCTGGCTCAGGATGATGACCAAGTTTCAATTTTCTGGATGCTTCCTTGAATTTCATATTTTTGTCTAGCATCTCATGTGTTCGTAGGTGATTAAACATGAGTTTTCTCTTAATCAACTATCTTAGATTACTTCAATGTATATATAACCAAAGTCTCTAGCAGGGTAGAGTGAAGTGTATATGTGCACACTGTTCTGAGAGGCAGCTGAAGAGGATCAGATGCTTCATGTGTCTTTTAGAAGGCTCAAGAGAAGAAAGATCCCCTGGTCACTCTGTGGAGACCACAGGGCTGCTCAGCTATGAGCTTGCCCTGTCTGTCTTGTTCCTTCCCAATGTTGTTAGGATTCAGGCATTATGCTGGCCTGCCCTGTCACCTGGCAGGATGCACTCAGGCAGTACCCTGGCCAGCCCAGGGTCTGATGGCTGCTCCATCACCATGTAGTCTCTACACAGGTGCAAAGGTCTCTTTAAGAGACAAGCTCTGCCCATTCCTGCTCTCTCTTTACTACTGCTCTTCTGAAGGGGCAGGCAGGTCTTTGCTTCTCTGTCTCTCTGTCTCTGTCTGTCTGTCTGTCTCTTCTCTTCTGCCACTCCTGTCTCCAGAGGCCAGTCTCCCCCCCCCCCACTTTTCCATTCTCTTTCTCTCAATAAAACCTCCCATGTAAGCTCTGTCTGCATGGCGTGTCTGTTTCTCATCTGCCAAGGTCTCACGTGCACAGAGTCATAACTGTTGTAAACTTAAAACTTTGTGGTGCATAGATATAATAATTTGAGGTTTATAAACCAAGAGTCACCAACAATGCCTTGGTGTCATGTTAAGGATGGAAATCAATAAAGCACTTCCTCTTGTTTTTTGACCAAGAGAAAGCCTAGTTTTGAATTCTCTATTTCTTCTGTGTCTTCTGTTGTTCCTATCTGTCTGTTCTGAGTCTGAATCTGTGCCTGTTTGAATGCTGTCTTAAGGATCTGCCTGTCCCTGTGTTTCTGTCTGTATATCCCTCACAAAGGACTCTGCCCTCTCTTTTATTAAATAGCACAGAAAGCATCACATAGGGAAGGGGTACTTTAGAGAGATCGTCAACAGAGGTTTACAAGGGATGACATCACTGACTCCAACTGACCCAAGTGACAAATAGCATTACAAACATGATTGTTTATCAAACATTATTTTTCTTATTTTCAATATTTTTCATACATTTTTTTTCAGTATTTGTGGATATACGTTTCATGAGATGGCTTTCAACCTCCATTTCTGTTTTCAGAAAATAATTATTGCAACACATATAAACAGACATGTGACATTGAGGTCAGGGGCATGGAAGGGTATGTAAGATTGCAGCCATTCATTAGCTAAGGTTGTAGAAGTTCTTTGCATGTGAAATAGAAGGCAAGCAAGATTGGCTGTTATATTGTTATCTTCAGGCAAGTCAAACAAACAGACTTGAGTATACAGCAGGATAGCAGTCTTATGTCTTAAGTGACTTCAGGATGTCTTATTAACGCTGGCTGTTAGGTATAGCAAAAGTTCCCATCCCTTAGGATGTCAGAGATATCCTTTCTGTAATGCATTGCCACACTTTGGGGTTGGCAGGGCATGACCCGGCCACTAGAAAGCTCTGGGACTGACAACAGGACCAGCTCTAATGCTTCACGGTCCTATGCTTTTTTGCAACCAGTTTCCCTTATCTTTAATGAGAGTCTACAATCCCTCGGCTGTCCACCTTGGGTGACTGACTTTGGAAGCGCAAGGAATTGGTCTTAGATAGGAATCTCTGAAACCAATATTGTCTCTCTCTCTCTCTCTCTCTCTCTCTCTCTCTTTCTTTTTTTTTTTTGTGCTTCTGAGTCTGCTGTGTATTGGGCAAATATAAGTATTCTAAAATAGAGCCATGCATTCATGTACAGTATTGCTGGCAGGTGACCCCAGTGTTTGTGATTTACAAAGCCTAATCCACTTTCCTGGGCTTTCGACAAGACCAAAGAAAATCAATGAGTCTTTAGGGAGCGCCTGAATGATTCTTCAGGTCTCGGTTGTCCCTTTAAGATTTCTTTTTGTTTCACCTCCTGACTAAGTGTAGTTTCCATGGTAAAAGCTGTCTTCCAATTCAAAATGTAACTTGGGACTGAGGAAATGGCTCAGTGGGCAAAGCACTTTCTATACAAGCACGAGGACCGGAGTTTAGATCCCTTGTACCCATGTAAATACCAGGTAGGAGCAGCAGCTCACTGGAAATCCCAGTGTTTGGGAGGTAGGGACAAGGTTCTATGGAGCAAGCTGTCTGACCAGATTAGCCAAATCAGTGAGCTCTTGATTCAAGTAAGAGACCCTGCTTCAGTGTATACCGTGGGGCGCCATGACAGAGGTCACCCGGTGACAAGCTCTGACTTCCACATGGATGTGCACACATGTGCATGCGTACTCTCACCTGCATGTGACCAAGTTAACTCTAGAAAGTGAAGCAAAGATGAAGATCAGTATAATAGGAGTAAGCATAATTAATGTTTTTCTCTTATGAACATCTGTTGCTGTAACAAAATAGTTGATATAATCAGTGCACAAAGAGGAGAAAACAGTATTTTGGCTCTGTGTTTCAGAGGTTTTGGCCCAGATTCCACAATCGCCTTGATGGTACACCCCCCAATGACCTACACACCTCCCGATAGCCCTACTAAAGGTTCCACCACTTCTTTCAGCTACCCTGGGAACCCCACTTTAGTACGTAGGTCCCCAGGAGCTTGTTTGCGATCTAGTCATGACACACCCGAGTCACTCTCAAAGCGTTTGTGTACTTTTTCCTCCAACGTCTCCTTTCAGCTGCTGCCACAGCCCCACCCGCTGCACAAGCCCACTTTGCTCAGCTCTGTCTGCTATTGCCAGGTTGATATCATAATAAGACGCACCTCTGACAGGTCATGGCAATTT
Source organism: Neodon shergylaensis (assembly GCA_025134845.1). Taxonomy (NCBI): domain Eukaryota; kingdom Metazoa; phylum Chordata; class Mammalia; order Rodentia; family Cricetidae; genus Neodon; species Neodon shergylaensis. The sequence goes on along the minus strand of JABTXL010006999.1, from coordinate 2,294,377 downwards.
CCTGATTCTCTCATTTCCAGCTGTGGGGGAGTTCAGAGCAGATGGTGGGAGCAGGCTGATTCTGATCATCATCTGCTCAGGGCCTACAAGGTCGAGTCCTTGTCATGTCAGCAAAACTAGACAGCACTGGACATGGTTTTAGTAGGGAAATACCAAACTGGATCCATTTCCTCCCTGAATACGGCTACGGAGAAGCAGATGGAATATCACAAGAACTTTAAAAAGAAAATTACAATAATATTTTGTATTTCTATACCATGGTGCCCTCTAAAGAGTTGGTTGCTTGACTAATAGTTACAACCATTTGGTTCTAGGAGCTGAGGCAGCAGGCAGGATCATTTGTCAACCTTATTCTCATTATCAAATTTATATGAGATAAGGAACATTTACTGCAACTTATCCCAGAACCACCATTGCCAATGTTTTGAAGTACTTCCTTCTCTATGCATAAGATTTATGTTTTCCTTATGTGCAAGATTAAAAGCAAATTTGACTCTGGAGTGGGCTTGGTGGTTAAGAGCGCTTGCTCTTGCAGATGACCATAGCTCAGTTCCATAGTCAGCTTGCCACTGCTTGTCACTCATGCTCCAAAGAACCTGATGCCTTCTTCTGGCCACTGTGACCCCCACATGCACATGGATGCATGTGCACACACAGACACACAGACAGACATACACATAAGCAATAAAATGTTAAGAATAGTTTAAAAAGCAATGAAAAGCAAATTTAGTTGTAGGCTGTGTATACAGTTACAGCGTTCCATTCCTTGTCATGATGTAATCAGCATCATGCTTCCCCTGGTTATTGCATGATTTAAATAGTCTAGTTAAAAATGCCATTTAAACTGCGGATTAAATGTAATTGTTTTATTATTTACCCACACTGGAAATTTACAGTATTCCCTCTGTTTTTCTTTGAGGAAAATATCTGTACTTCGTATGTTTAGGGTTATTTTCCTGGGAGAAATTCCCACCGGCAGAATTTAGAAGGGTTGCTAACTAGTGTCAACAGCTTCTTTTCCAACGTGACCGGTCTCATTTCCTCTACTCTCCTTGAAGGGACAGCACTGATCTCATCGTGTCTGCACAAGCTTGGCACTGGTTGATGTTAGAAAATTCCAGAATAGGAGGGTAAAGTTGAGTGTACCGAGGAAAGCCAAACCACCCCTCACCTCTGAGGAGTGTCTCAGGGAAGACAGAAAATTTACTATGAGGAAGGGAGTCAGGGCCCTTCTCAGAGTAAGAAGATCAAAGGAGGATTTTGAAAATTAAATTTATTTTGTTTTCTGCTTCTTGTTTTTCAGTCTCCACCCCGGTGGGGGGGGGGGATGGTCACAGATGCTTCTGAAGAGACACCAGTAGAGCAAGCATTCTAAAACTGTGACTCAAGGTTCCTGTCATATCCTTCTCCACTCGCATTTCTTCCCCAGGTTAGCCCACCATGTACTCTGAAAACGACACACAGGGAAAGGGAAGGACAGGGAGACTCTAGGACCTTCTTCTAGTCCCTCCTTCTGTGCCCAAAATGGCTGCAAGGAATTCTGGGATGGAGTCCCATCTTTCTGACATTTCGGAGGAACAAATCTGTAAGTCTGTGTGAAGCCTGAAGCACAAACTGTGTAGCTCTGGACACAACAGACCACTTGATTCATCTTGGGTTTATGTCTAAAACCAGCCTTGTGAGTATAGAACAGAACAGTGAAATTCGAGGTGATAATTAAAACCAGCATTGTACAGTATAGAAAGGAACAATGAAATTCATGATGATAATTTTCGATTTTGTTTTCTTTTAGTTTTCTGTTTAGAATGACATTGAATAACTAATATAAGACATTCTGACAAGGATGCATTGGGGTAGGTATAGGGAATGCTTAAGAAAGGGACACCAGCTCATTCTTGGCAGGAGGTCTGGGGGTGGCTCATTCAACTTAATGGTTATGTCTAAAAATGGGCTCTGGGTCAAAATACTCTGCTGTGGGATAGTGTTCCTGTACACCTCAAAGATTTGTCTATCATATTGGTTTCTTGTACACTTTAAAGATTTGTCACTCATATTGGTTTAATAAAATGCTTATTGGCCAGTAGCCAGACACAACTAAACTAGGAGAATTCTGGGAAGAAGAATGGCAAAGAATCAGTCACCAGCCAGATGCAAAAGAGGCAAGATGAGAATGCTTCACTGAGCAAAGATACCAAGCCATGTGGCTAAACATAGACAAGAATTATGAGTTGTAAGAGCTAGTTAATAATAAGCCTGAGCTAATAGACCAACAGTTTATAATTAATATAACCCTCTGTGTATTTCTTTGGGACTGAACAGCAGCAGGACCAGACAGAACAGAAACTTTTGTTGACAATACACATTAGACCATTATAGGAATGATAGTCTCTGTGGGAGGACATGAGGGACTAAGGGTGGCTTTGTGCTGTCTCTTGACTAGTTAGGAAAGAGAGGAGACACATATTTGTTCACATCAATTGTACATCATGACAAAGCACTTCTTTCTAGGCTCCGTGGAATGCATTGGATCAGGTCTGCCGAGGCCTCCTGAGGCACAGGCTGCTGTGCAAGCCTTCTTAATTAGCAATGTGCTGTGTCGCACTTTGTCATGGGCTGTTCTCAAGTCTTTGGGTAAGTCTGTGTTCAAGATTCATAAATTCAACTTATGAATCTGCCTTTTTTTGTTTGTTTTGTTTTTTAATCCCCGTTTTTTGTTAAGAAGTAGTTTGAGTCTCTGAAATGTGCTTCATAAACATATAAACAGACCCCAGTTTAGTGATGGAAAGACAAGACCATTAAAGACACTTTGCAGTTGTCAAACAATATGGCCCTATCAGGATGTGGGAAGATGTTATGGCGTGACCTCCAGTCTCAAGTCAGGAAGGAGGATGAGCCGTCGGATCAATAGATTTAGGGTCACAGCCCTTGGGCTGTAGTGGTGTTTCGCTTGTCTTCCAGCTGCACATGTTGTACACACTGGAGGATCAGAACACTGTTATTCAGTGCATGGATCGGGACTGGCACACGGTGGATATTCCATGATAGCCACGCCTTCCTCCTCTGGGACCTGACTTCCAACTTTCACCTGATTGGGAGTTACGAACTCCAGGGATTGGCGTGAGGTTAGTTAGTCTCTTCCTGGATGGAGGCAATGGGTAATTCCAGTGATAGAGAAAGCTCTTGTTCCGTTGTCTTTCATGGTGGATGGGATGATGGCAACAATGTCCAGCACACCTGTGCCCTGGTTCCAGTTCAGGCTCTGGGCCAAGATGCCCTGATGTATTAATGTTCTTGAAATTTCAATCTGTTTCCCCGTCTCTGCTCTCCTGCAGTCCAGTGTCCGGACTCTTTGCTTTTGCCAGATTTACTTCTTTGGTGACATGATGACCCATCAGAGGGGACGGTGTGTCTTTCTCAAGTGTATTGTCCTGGGAATTCAATACAGGGCCAGGTCCAAAATACACGTTCACTGTAGACCTGGTGGCTCGCTGATTGATGGCTCTCGAGGGCAGAGCCTGTGCTCAGTTCTTTATAAGCATAACTTTATTTCATCTTCTAACAGCCCCAGCCATCTTTAAAAAACTTGCATCAAGACCACATGGCACGAAATCCATCAGTCATTTAGGTGTGTGGTTCACCGGTGTTTGGTGCATTCAGGCTGTAATGCAAGAGAGTTTTTGGAACCTTCTCATCTTTCAAACTTGAATCGTAAGTTCCAAAATCCACTTCTGTCAGTGTGCCTATTCAAGATGCCTCACGTGGGTGAACATATGCAGCTTTGTTTTTCTTCACCTGGCTTGTTTCATGTAATATGATATCCTGGAGCTTCATCAATGCCATAATTTCTTCCTTTGTCAAGGCTGAAAATTGCCCTGTTGAATGTTTGTATCATTTTTCTATCTGTTTATCTATTGGTGGCCATTCAGGTTGCTCCAAGGCCTTAGCTATTTCAAATTTACCAGCATCATGTTGCTCTGGACACGAGTGTGCAAATTGGAGGTCTTTTAGTCTAGACTTTGCATGTACTGGTCCGAAGATCCAAGAGGTATAATCTTTGCCCAAAAGTCCCAGCCAGAAAGTGACCAAGGAGGTATTTGAACCTGGATCCACCTGACTTTACAGTTTATCTTGCTTCTATAAGGATACACACTTTTGTTCAGGGAGCTCCTGAGGGTGGAATGGAAAACCTGCAATAAAAAGGGCTAGAGTTTATTTGTGGGAACTTTGTATCAGGCATAGGGACTTTTTAAATCATATAGCATGAAGCAGATTGGGGACAATCTGAAGTAGAATCGACACAGATCACTGTTTAGGTTGAAGGATTGTGCAAGGAAGAAACAGAATTCAAAGAAAGTTCTAGAAGTGAGTCTTGCTTCTTTTACTTTTATTTTTCTCAAGATAAACTCTTGCTAAGTAGACCAGGCTGGGTGTAGTCTATTTACTACCTTGCTTTGCAATTTAAAATCATTATCAACAACAACAACCAAATCCAAAACCCTACATGAAAAAGTCATTATGTAAATGCACTCTGGTGGTCTTGGTGGCACAGGCTTATAATTCTAGCCACTTATGAAGCAGAAGCTGGAATTCTGGAAGTTTGAGACTAGCCAGGGCTAGCAAGACTGTTTCAAAAAAGAATATGGGAGAATGATCTAGAAAATCACCTCTGGCTTCATATGTACACAGGTGTGTAGTTGTGTGTGTGTGTGTGTATTTTTAACTCTTTGCTCTTTAACTATTTGAGAGCCCACTACCCAGCTCCCAAATAAGTACAGAAATTTACTATTATGAATGTTGGACCTTAGTTTGGCTTGTTTCTAGACAGCTTTTCTTACGTCAAATTATCCTGTCTACCTTTTGCCTCTGGACTTTTATCTTTCTCTATTCTATATATCTTTTTTTCTTCATACTCTGTGGCTTGCTATGTGACTGGGTGGCTTGCCTCTGGTGTCCCCTCTCCTTCTCCTTTTCTTGCTCCTCCTCCTCCTCTTTTTCTACTTCTATTTATTCTCTCTGCCTGGCAGCCCCACCTATCCTTTCTCCTGCCCACTATTGAACATTCAGCTCTTTATTAGACCAATCAGGTGTTTGAGACAGGCAAAGTAACACAACTTCACAGAGTTAAACAAACGCAACATTAAAGAATGTAACACATCTTTACATCATTAAGCAAATATTCCACAGCATAAACAAATGTAACACATCTTTAACTAATATTCTACAACACAGGCACACACACATAAACTTATACATACATCACACACCACACACATACATACACAGAGGGGCTGGAAGACAACTCAGTGATGCAGCATTTTCTTAACATTACTGAGTCTTAGGCTTTGCAAAAACAAATAAAAACCAAAAACAAAACAAAAGCCTTCCTAATTCACAGACTGTGTTCACAGGTGCACACACATTCTTTTTTACCTGTAGATACATTGTAAACAAGTTTGTGGGTTTAAGAGACACTCCAGATAATGAATGGCCTGCTTCTGTACATCGCAGGCAATCCTACCAAATTGTTTAGACAAGTTTGCTAATAGATATGATCTATTTAGCTAAACAGATATTAATTTTCCAGCTCCTTGACCCGCTGACAAATTAAATCCCATTGGTGCTACATCATGACAGATTACAGTAAAAGCCGAGGTTGCAAATGGTTGCTGAGACACTTCAAGTGACATGAAGACTTGCCACACAGATCATGACAAGTTTAGATGAGACGCACAATGTCAGGTTAGAGGTTGGTGTAGTTTCATTTCCTGCGGCTGGGATAACATAGCAACTTAGAGGGAAAAGCATTTCTTTGGCTTGTAATTACAGGTTGCAGACTACCATTGTAGGAAGCCAAGGAAGCAGGAACCTGAAGTGGCTGCTGACAACCGCACATAAGAGCAGAGAGAGAATGAAGGCCTGCTTGGTAGTGCTCAGTTAGCTTCCTCCACTCTTACATAGTTCAGAACCAAAATCTAGGGGATGGTGTTGCCCACCGATAGGCTTGGTCTTCCCACATTAATTAATGTAATCAAGATAGTCCCCCATAGACATGTCTATGAGCCAACTTCATCTAGACAATTCCTCATTGAGAAATTCAATAGAATTCTTCCTAGACTATTCTAGATTGTGTCAAATTAACAACTAAAACCTACAACCACAGAAATGATAATCTATATACACGTGTTTATGAAGGCTGTTTGCTACTTTACAAACAAATTTAACACAAATCAGTTTGTGTTTGTATCAATCCAAATGGATCATCAGCCATTTGTTATTTCTGGTCCAGGTGGCAGAATTTTTGCCTTTAGGAATGATGCTGTCTCTAGCATGTTTTCTGTAGATGCTTTGACACTACATAGCTGGCTCGAAACATTGATAGGCTGCAAAACACAACCATGCAGGGGTGGTCTGAAGTATGCACCCCTATTGTGTGACGTGTAGCCTTCATTTGGGGGTATCAGTGTTTAAGAAATTTCTGTTGGTCTCAGTAGATGCGTTTCCCAACTGACTTCTGACGCTACGGGCATAGCTCAGTTGGTGAAGCACAAGGACTGACCTGAGTCTGGATCCTCAGAACCCAGGAAAAAAGCCAGATGTGGCACACACCCCTGCAATCCCAGCTCCTGTCCCAGGGAGCTGGAGACAGGAGGATCCCTTGAGTTTAGTGGCTAGTCAGCCTAGGTGAATTGGTGAGGACCAGATTCAGTGAGAGACCCTGCCTTAATGAATAAGGGGGAGAGTGATGGAGGGAGATACATGATGACCTCTGACCTCCACATTCACAGGTATGAGCAAGAGTATCCACATGCACATGTATAGCACACCATTATTGATACTCTAGACTTTTTATTGTGTGAATCTGTCCTAGATTGCTGGATGTTTAAGGTTATCCTCTGTTCATTGCCTATGAGATACCAACAGCACTCCTTAGCTGAGACAGTGAGAAAACATCTCCAAACATTGTCCAGACTCCCCAGAGGGCAAAAATCGCCTCCCTGCCAGGTGCCTGCCAACTTCTCCATGTCGCCCTGGTTTTATGGATGGTGGCAGGAGATGTCACATGGGTCCTGCTCTTTTGAGCAGTTATTAACATAAATATTCTTCTCCTTTTTTTTTTTTGCTAGCAGCCTTGCAAGGAAGATTAATGGAGGAGGGGGGAAGCAAAAATATCTTCTTGTGGTGTTGCAGTGCTCTGAGTTACATGCATGAGGTGCCAGTAAAGGAATTAATAAATGCAATAACCTTCCATTGAAGGCCGTGTTCCCCGAGGGTGTTCACCTCCTGTTTTATAGTGTCCCCTAATGATAGCCTATTTTTCTGGATCAGTTAATTGTATGTTTCTTTCTACCCTTCGCTGATATCACCGGTAGTTTGTTCCCTAGTATTTCATTGTTTCATTATCACTCACCAGTAAAGCACTGCTCCCCATTCGTCACTCACCGAGCCCGTTTGTTTTTCACCCCATATATCTGGCTGACTTCCTGCTTGGATGGATGGAGAAATCCATTAGACTTTGATGGAGCTATGATTATGTTTCTATTGATCAGTGCCTTTTGCATGGTAAATCTTGTTGAAACGAAACCGTTGAATTCCAGCCTGTGCAGGTGAGCGATAATACTGAGGATAGAAGGTAGCACTCCGCTAACAGGTGAGCGCAACCTCTTCAGATCCATCCCAGCATATACCAGGTAGGTTTCATCATGACGTAATTTGACTGAGAATAAAGGAATTTTGGATATTTTTAAAAAGTATTCTACTTTTCTCACTTTGTACATGGAAAAGCTCTGGTCAAGAGAGAAGACAAGTGTTGTCACCGAGAATGCATGGTAAGATGGCAGCTGGGGAGAAGCTTGGTCAGCAAAGTGATTGCCACACAAGCATGAGTTCTTGACTTCAGTTCCCAGAATCCACATAAAGAACTGGGCATGGTGGCATGTCCTTTAGTCCCTCCCAGTACGGGGGAGGCAGCGATAGATGGCTTCCTGGAGACTGTTGATCAGACAGCCTAGACAAATCACTGGTTCCTGTCTAGTAGCAGACCCTGAAATTAGGTACGTAGCATCTGAGGAATAATATCCAAGGCTGACCTCTGGCCTCCATATGTACATACACTGATAGAGGAGGGTCATCTTTCTATCTGTTGTTTCATTGGTTAAGTAATAAAGAAACTGCTTGGCCTCTGATAGGGTAGAATTTAGATAGGTGGAGTAAACAGAACAGAATGCTGGGAGAAAGAAGCTGAGTCTAGGAGTCGCCATGATTCTCCCACTCCAGACAGACGCAGGTTAAGATCTTCTCTGGTAAGCCACCTCGTGGGCTACACAGAATATTAGAAATGGGTTAATCTAGATGTGAGAGCTAGCCAATAAGAGGCTAGAGCTAATGGGCCAGGCAGTGTTTAAAAGAATACAGTTTCCATGTAATTATTTCGGGCATAAGCTAGCCGTGCAGGCGGCCAGGTGGCGGAACGTAGCCAGCCGCCCCTATTACAACAATACACACGTGTATATGCACCAGAACCTACATGTACAGGCCTATAAACATGAACACACACACACATGCACACACACACACACACACACACACACACGATTATACCGTAAAACAGATAGTTCCAGAAATAGGACTCAAAGCCTTTGTGAAAGATTAATAATCGTCTTTATCCAAGAGTGATGAGCTGCAGCTCTCAGACAAACCTGCTTGTGGCCTGTGTTTCTAAATAAAGTTTTATTGGAACATTGTTACAACTTATTGTTGTTTTCATTCCATAATTGTGGAGATGAGGAGCTGTGGCATTTTGAGCCTCATGAGGCCTGACACGAGGCCCAGTGTAACTTCCTAAGCCTAACTTGAGTTTGGTGAGGCCTAGTGTAACTTCCTGAGCCTAGCTAGAGTTTGGAGACCTGTCTCTGGCTATTTGACCTAGGCATGCCTCTGCCTAGCCACCACTAACGTGGCAGAATATTATTGGCCCTTGTTCCTTACTCCGCCTCAAGCTTCTCTATTCCCATCACAACCCTATATAAGTCCCTGCTTGATACCATTAAACAAGATCCTGCTTTGAGAGACTCCCTACGTGGTGGGTGTGTTTCTCCCCAGTAGCCAGCGGGGAGGGCTGGATCATTTGATGCTCACCATCCTGCTCAGCCCCAGGGAGAGTCCAGGGAGAGTCTGGCAGGTCCGGCTCTGCCCCTGCCCTTTCTGCCAGAGAACCTGGCAGTGGCAGAGATGGTGAGGCTCACAGAGTCAAACATGTTTTCTAGACAGCCTTTCATGAAAAGCTTGCACATAGTGACCAACCCCCACTTTCTTTATTTTGTAGTTTGTAGTGTCCCTGTCATGGTCAGAGGGCTAAATGCCTCTCCCAAGCTCATGCATTTGTACAGTTGGTCCCCAGATGGTTGTGCTGTTTTAGGGGTGTGCTGGATAGTTTTATATTAGCTTGACACAAGCTAAAGTCATCTGAGTGGAGGGAATCCCAGTTAAGAAAGTGCTTTCGTGAGATTGTGCTGTGGGCAAGCCTGCAGTGGATTTTCTTCATTAGTGATAGATGCGGGAGGGCCCAGCCCCCGCCCATTGTGTTCTATAATAAAGCAGTTTGAACAAGCCACAAGGAGCAGGTCAGTAAGAAATGGTCCTTCCTGTTTTTGGGCTCCTGCCCTGCTTGAGTTCTTTATCCTGGCTTCCTTTGATGATGAACTGTGATGTGGATGGATAAGCCAAATAAACCCTTTCCTCTCCTACTTACAGGCTGGTTTCAGTAAGTTGTGGTGGACTCAAGGAGACAGTGATGTGAGGCATATCCCCAGTCTTGTGAAGAAGTTGGTGTTGTCATCTGTGGGACAGGCTAGGGCCTATCTGTTAACTTATCTGAGCATGGGCTCTGGGTTACACCTGGGGAACTCCTAGGTCACTTCCAAGGAAAGCTAAGAAGGTGTGTGAGGCTCTTAGGAGCTATGAAGATAAGAGGTCAGAGGAGACATAAGAGAATCAGGGGATATGGTGGCATTGGCCAGGGTGTATCAGAAACCATCAAAGGCAGTGTAGAGGCCAAGTACAGGGCCTGGGGGCTGAGTAGGCTGAACTTTGTATCTTGGATCTTCTCTTACTTGCTCTGTGACATTGGATTACTTATTTAACCTCTCTGGTTAAATAGGGCTAACCATAGAACCAATCTTTTTTTTTTTATACTACTACCACTGTAAGAACCAATCTTTTTAATTTATATCTTATTCTTCCACAATTTCTCTCTCTCTCTTACACACACACACACACACTTCTTTGATCATAGCTCCTCTTATTCTCTTATCCCTTCTTCTCACCATTGAACTCGTCTTCCCAAGCCTGCTCTCACTTTCCTATCTTTTCCTGCGGCCACTGCATTTGTCACTGCATTTAATCAGGATTGCCTACATGCGCATGGGTTGAGAGATATGATGTGGGAGTGTCATATATCAATCTGTTGATTTTATCAGTTAATCAATAAAGAAACTGCTTTCCCTGATAGGTTAGACCATAGGTGGGTGGAGTAAACAGAACAGAATGCTGGGAGGGAGAGGAAGTGAGCTCAGACGCCATACTCCCCTCTCCGGGGCAGACACGATGAAGCTCCGACCCAGGATGAATGTAGGCTAGAATCTTCCCGGTAAGCGCACCTTGAGGTGCTACACACATTATAAGAAATGGGCTAGTCCAGGTGCGAGAGTTAGCTGAGAAAAGGCTAGATATAATGGGCCAAGCAGTGTTTAAAAGAATACAGTTTCCGTGTAATTATTTCGGGGTATAAGCTAGCCAGGCGGCTGGGAGCCGGGCTGTGGGAAGAGGCCCACAGCTCCCTACTACAGAGATATTTACTAGGATGAGGCTAATGTACCAATGGTTGAGGAATTAACATCATTGTTGAACTTAGTCTACAAATTTAGGGCTGTGCTGGTATGCCAAAGCCAAGTGTTGTCTACTGACATTAACACACACTATACAAACCTAGCATTTCTTTAAAAAAATTTTTTTTATTGAGCTCTACATTTTTCTCTGCTCCCCTCCTTACCTCTCCACTCCCCTCCTACCCTCTCCCATGGTCCCCATGTTCCCATTTACTCAGGAAATCTTGTCTTTTTCTAGTTCCCATGTAGATTAGATCCATGTATGTTTCTCTTAGAGTCCTCATTGTTGTCTAGGTTCTCTGGGATTATGGTTTGTGGGCTGGTTTTCTTTGCTTTATGTTTAAAAACCACTTATGAGTGAGTACATACGATATTTGTCTTTCTGGGTCTGGGTTACCTCACTCAATATGATGTTTTCTAGATCCATCCATTTGCCTGCAAATCTCAAGATGTCATTATTTTTTTCTGCTGTGCAGTACTCCATTGTGTAAATGTACCACATTTTCCTTATCCATTCTCCAGTTGAGAGGCATTTAGGTTGTTTCCAGGTTCTGGCTATGACAAACAATGCTGCTGTGAACATAGTTGGACACATGTTCTTGTGGTACGATTGAGTATCCTTTGTGTATATATCCAAAAGTGGTATTGCTAGGCCTTGAGAAAGATTGTTTCCTAATTTTCTGAGAAATCGCCATACTGACATCCAAAAGGACTGGACCATCTTGCATTCCCACCAGCAATGCAGGAGTGTTCCCTTTACTCTCAACCTCTCCAAGAATAAGTTGTCATCAGTGTTTTTGATCTTTGCCATTCTTACCTGTGTAAGATGGAATCTCAGAGTTGTTTTGATTTGCATTTCTCTGATGGATAAGGATGTTGAATATTTCCTTAAGTGATTTCAGCCATTTTAGATTCCTCTGTTGAGAGTTCTCTGTTTAGGTCTGTACCCCCCCCCCCCCCTTTATTCTGGCTTATTTGTTCTTTTGATGACCAATTTCTTGAGTTCTTTGTATATTTTGGAGATCAGCCCTGTGTCTGATGTGGGGTTGGTGAAGATGTTTTCTCATTCTGTACAAATCTAGCATTTCTTGAAAGGGCTATTCTGAGACCATGGTGGGCTGAGTTTGCTTAGCTAGTATTTGTGCCTCAAGGACACAATATTTTGGAAACAGATTGAACTAGCCAAGATATAATAAGTTCTAGGTCTGGTGATACTAAATAAAAGCATGCCCTGTGGGGGCCTTGGAAACCAGATGATCTTATTTGAGCCTGCCTGCATGGCTCTGTAATGGGTATACAAGTGCTGGCTCATGGCATTCTAAATCTCTTAGCCCAGAGGGCTTCAGTGTGAACTTGAACTCTCTTAGTGGCCTTAAAATTTTTATTCCTTTCAAGGGGGGAGTTGGAGAGGGAGGATTAAAATTTCTTAAATTATTCTCTGGTTGCATAAAGGTTAGAAGTCCACACAGATTAAATTATGTGGCAATTTCCACTTCTACCTGGGCAGTGCGAGCAATTTAGGGATCACAGAAAAAGAACAACTAGATTTTATGCAGGATGGATGTGTTCCAACCAAGTACCTTTGGTTCCTTCTTTTAATTGTTAAGTGCCTTGGGGGTTTAGCTTATTGGAAGATCAGGAAGCAATTTATAAGTGGGCCAAGTTCCAGAAGTTGGGGATGAGAGCAGGAAAGCCTTGCATTTCCCTGGCAAACAGGAGGGACAGGAATAAATCACCTAGCTTTGTCTTCAGTGTGGACTAGCAGATGAACCCAGCAGGGCCTATTGCTGGGAAGGCACAAAAGAGGCCCCTATGGAAGGGTCTGAGTTGGTTCTTAATAGCTACCAATGGACCTCTGAGGACACCATTTCAAGTTTACAATTATATTTTTGGTAGCAAAGTCATAAATGACTTAATAAAGGATTTTGCAGAGTAAATACACTTGGAGCTTAGAGATGGTGTGCATACCATTAGGTGAAAAAACCCTTTCATAATGACAAGCTGAATTCATTCCCAAGCATTTGTTCTTTCTGTGGGTATTGCTCTGTGCCCAAGTCAAGCTATAAAACTTAAAGGGTCCAAGTGATAAAATGAAAAGTGTTTGAGATGGTGGTGTTCATGGAGTGGGCTCTGTTTGCACTGGAAGTGTTTGGGTCTGGAAGGCTCCTCTCCACTGCCAAGTTGAGAACGCTTTCAGAGTAGATGCTAGAGTGCCTTGATGTTTTGAAGAGATGAGCAGATGCGGCTCTGTTGTGTACTGTGCTCATCAGCAGAGCTTCGACAAAAGAAGTTGTTTTCTCATAGGAATCCAAAAACTATTGTAAAGTCGGAAAAATTTGTAAGCAATGCCACCATATATGACTCTCTGGGGGCAACTTTTATTTTTCTCTCCTTTAATGGGACTTCCCCTGTATATCATTTTAGTTGTTTTAGGGGTAAGGGATCTTTTCTGAAATATTTTTTCTAGTTTTTTCTTAGATGAAATCGTTTTGTTTAGGGGGATCCTTGGGAAGATCTAGGAGTAACTCACATTTTTTTTTCTGGTTTCAGAAAATGAAAAGGATGCTTTAGCACTGTTGTGAAGCCTACTTAACCTGCTTATAGTTCTTTTCAATTCCAAGCTAAAAGTGACTAGATAAGTATGATAGTGAGTCAGACTCTTGGCTCTTACAGTTGGATGATGTGTGGGTACCAGTCACTTCAAAACGGAACTGTTTACACACGCAGGTCATTACAGTCTACATTACTGCCCATCAACTGAATGGATAATGAAATGTGGTAAATTTACATAATGGAATGTTATTTAGCTGTTAACAATGAAATCATAGGTAAATGGGTGGAGCTAAAAGAAGTTCATCCTGAGTGAGGCAACCCAGACCTCAGAAGATGAATATTACGTTTCCTCTTATATGTGGATATGAGTTTTCAAGTATTCAGTTAAGTGTGCTATAGTCTAAATATCACAGAGGTTATGTGCTTTGCAAGGGACTATGGCAGAGGAGAGGCTCTTAGCAAGGAGAGGGAAATAGAATATATTGTTATAGAGAGATGAAGGGGAAACCAAAATAGGAAGATTTAATAGGTCTGGGAATGGAAGAGAAGGGTAAAGGAGGAAATGCTGGGAAGTACAACTAACACTAAATGTCATTTGAAAACCATTTGGAAACTTACTACTGTAGAAGCATCCTAAAGTATATACATAGATAAAAAAAAATCTAAATGAAGTCATCAAATAATAGGTTAAATAATTAGACTCCCAATTAGACTTTGTATGTCACTAAGTAAAAACTCCAGTGCCAGGGATGGGTTATATCTTGTTGAGTCTCTGGTTAAAGGGGACCCATGGAAACTTTCAAACACCACAGGCTATTACCAAGTCTAACTGGTTACTCTCTACAACCTGATGGTAAGGTTCTAATGCTGAAGATAATATTGATATTTGTCAATGAATATGAACAAGTCAAGCTGACGCTCAACTAGATGCTTCACCTCACTGACTAGCATGCATAGGGAGGGAAGGTAGTCTGCCTCCTACCAGAGGAGAAAGGCAGCCATCAATATTTTTTGGCTATATTCCTTGTGGCCTACAGAAATGAGCTACCTTCAAGACACACTGCCACAACAGTGGCACTAGTGTTACGGGAGTAACTAACCACTTTATGCTTGGATTTGAGACTCACTTCACAGCAGGGAGCCCATGTCTGACATTGTTCAAGTGGCTGAGAACCTGAGAATAGGTAGTTCAAGATCTTAGGGGGAAAGTAAGTACTATGATTTGTTAAGGGAACAGATAACTCCTGATGACATGTTACTGCAACCATACATCTGTGCCTTGCTCAGCCGTCATCAGAGAAGGTTCTTTGTGCTGCATATGGGAATCAACCAACACTGTGCAGAAAATAAGAGACTTTGGAGCATGCAGGGCTTTATCAAAGCTTCTCCTCAAGGCTCAGGGATTTATGTGGAAGAGGAGGCAGAAAGAGTATAAGAGCGAGAGGGGATGGTTGGTGACATCAAGGAAACCTTGTCTTCTAGACACAGCAAGACTGATGCCATATGAACTCACAGGGACTGTCGCAGCAGGCATCTCCAATGATAGCAGAAGCTATCTCCAATGATAACACTGGCAAAGAAAAAAACTCAGTCTCATTAGTTATATTAACTTCGCCTCAGGACAGGCTCCATGCCCAGGAGTTGTTGGCTAACACAAGATGAATTCACTATTATTTTTATACTTTTTGTCTCATTTTGCTTTGTTTGGGCAAGTTTTGTATCATTCATCTTTTACCTATTTATTTTGATTTTCATTTGTGTGTGTGTGTATGTGTTTTGTGCATGTGTTTCTTGTTTCTTTGTCTTTGTTTTTGTTTTTGTTTTGTTTTGTATTATTTTGTTTCGAGACAGGGTTTCTCTGTGTAACCCTGGCTGTCCTGGAACTCACTCTGAAGACCAGGCTGGTCTCAAACTCACAAAAGATCCACCTGCCTCTCCTCCTAAGTGCTAGGATTAAAGTTGTGCACTACTACTTCCTGGCTGTTTTTTTTTTTGGAGGAAAAAAGAACATAAT
Organism: Neodon shergylaensis; assembly: GCA_025134845.1. NCBI lineage: Eukaryota > Metazoa > Chordata > Mammalia > Rodentia > Cricetidae > Neodon > Neodon shergylaensis. The sequence goes on along the minus strand of JABTXL010006999.1, from coordinate 2,278,927 downwards.
CATAATATGGGTAAGGAGGTAGGGATCGTCTGGTAGAAATTGAGGAAGGGGAAAATATGTTCAAAATATATTGCATGAAAAAACTTATACAAAAAGTTTTAAAAAGGCATTTAGGTAGAGATGACATACCTATAAATTGCAAGTACAGGGGTGTTGCATTTTGACCATATGTGCAGGAGATAATGCACTGTAAGCAGGTGTTTGCTAATCAGAGTCTCTGCCTAATTAGTGACCAGATCTCCTTTGATTGCCATTGTGAACTCCCTTTTCCAATCCCATAACTAACCAAAGGTCAAAGTTTTCTTTCCCAGTGGAGTGGCTCTGGCTGGCCCAGCAAGGCGTCCCATAGGCTCACTGCAGAGGCACCGGCTCCACCGGAGGAAAGCAGCTGGCATGTTTGGGGACCTGACATCTTTGTGGTTGAATTTTATTTTTTCAGCTTTTGAACTTTTCCAAAAATGTTTCTTAAGCAATCTTTTCATTTTCATCCTCCTGTTAATTGGAATGAGATCAGGTATTGACTGGTCTATGACATCGTTGACATGATTTAAACACCGTCGAATGTTGTGAATCTAGGATAGACTCACTGAATTGCAGGGGGAGATTTTATTTGCTCCTGTGATAATTTGAGGATTTTTCACCCTATGACCAGATTTTTTCCCCCAAAACAATATTTTATTTATAAAACAATTTTACCCTTGAGACATTCTTATTTGAGGATCATTCTAGTCATCATGATTTTATCGGATTAGATTTTACCTTTTTGAGGGCAGAGACACAACTTTGAATTCATCTTGCAGGTAAGGTGGCAAGAACATATGTGGGAAATATTTTCTAGCGTATATTCTATGGCGTTCTTCACAATTCTTGTCAGACATCTAGGAAAGGGTATTTAGTGTGGTGTACATTACCTGTGGTTAGCTGTTTTGTTTCACTTAGGTTCTGGAAATTATCTAGCAGACTTGAAATCAATGGATTTTAAATCTCCTACTCTTCCTCTCTCTCTCCCTTGGTTGATGGGCACTGAAGAGACTTGTTACGGAATAGGCCTTCAATGTGACAAGGCTAGCTATTCCGGCAAGAAACTGCTCTTGCCTGGACTGCTTGATGGTATGATGTATAAACTAGACATGCAGGGCCCACAGAAAAATGACTGCTGAACTTGACTAAATAAGGTGAGACCATCCTTCAGGGGTCCTGCTTCATGAAAGAGACTGCCAGACTTTCTGCAGGACACACAAAAATGTGACTTACAAATTGCTATTATAGGCAAAACAGTCTTTCAGATTTCCTACTTCATGGAAAAGTCTGCCAGATACAGATGGGCCTGTAGGCCGAAGATGGATGCCCCAATGTCACAAAAGAACTTTGGCTGACTGTCCAGGCAGCAAGATGTCTCTGCCAATTTTCGAGTTTTGGAAGTTGCTTACAATGCACTTCTTGTTTACTTAGGTAATTTTCTATCATTCTGGGGTCTTTGATGGAGTTGAAGACAGTTACAGTTATAGTTTTCCTTAGTTATGATAAATTAGATATGTTCACAAAGATAAAATAGATGATACAAATAAACTAAATATTGTAGCTGTAATTCTTTCCTGATATCTGTTTTTTTATATGTAATTTTACTATGTTAAAGTTAAAACCTTCCTTTTTTATTTAGACAGAAAAGGGGAGTTGATGTGGGGTTCCCCTGTGAATGCTATGAATATGTTTTATTCATATTCTGGTTAATAAAGAAGTTGCTTTGGTCTAAGGCAGGGCAGAATATAACTAGACAGGAAAACTAAACTGAATGCAGGGAGAAAGAAGGTGGAGTCATGCAGATGCCATGTAGCCATCCAAGAAGCAAGATGTGAAGTAAAATATAAAGTAATAGAAATAGGTTAATTTAAGATGTAAGAGCTAGCTAGGAATACACCTGAGCCATTGGCCAAATAGTGTTGTAATTACTGTAGTTTTTGTGTGATTATCCAGGTCTGGGTGGTCAGGAAATGAAAGTGCAGTCTCAATTTACACTCCCTCTCTCCAGCATAATCTCTGCTTTATGTAACATTGTTGATCCCCGCCCAAACACGCACGCACGCGCGCGCGCACACACACACACACACACACACGCACACATACACACCATACTGAGCATGCAGGTGAGGAAGGCTCTGCATTGAGCTCAAGTGGTAAATTTCAAGACTAAGTTGGATGGGGTAGCAGGGCAACAGTCTGGCTGATGGGCAGCATGCAGGAAGGAAAGCTCAGAAAGCAAAGCCATAAAATTAATCAATGTGTAATGTACTCTAGAGCACTTCTTTTTCTTTTTGAGACGGGGTCTCAATGTGTAGCCTTGGCTATCCTAGAACTCACTATCTAGACCAGGTTGGCCTCAAACTCACACAACCACCTGCTTATGCCTCCCTGAGTGCTGGGATTAAAGGCATGCGCCACCGATGCCAGATAGCATCCTCTTTTTAATATATGAAATTCTCTACCTGGGCTGGTAGTCCTGGGTACTCTAAGAAAGCAGACTGAACAAGCCAGGAAGGACAAAGAGTAAGTATCACCTCTCTGAGGCCTTTGCATCAGCTCCTGCCTCCAGGTTCTGCTGGGTTTGAATTCCTGCCCTGGCTTTCTAAGCTAATTAACCCTTTCTACCCTATGGCTTTGACCATGGTATTTCATCACAGCAACAGTAACACTAACTAAGACAGATAGGAGTGGGGTCACTAGGAAGAGTTGGAGGGAGGTAAAAATAGACAGATATAATCAAAACATATAAGCATAAAATATCTTCAAGGAGTAAATATAAAACTATCTTTTTAAAGACTGAGAGGCTATATCTGGTAATAACCTTTTTGCTTGCAGTCCTGGGAAGCACAAGAACTCACAAAGCCCGTTTGGTTTTGGTGCCCTGCTTAAGATCCCTTTACTAGTGTGCCACCTATAATTTTATCAGAATACCAAGATATTTTAAAATTTATTTTATTATAATACCAAAATATTATCTTAAAATTTAGTTTATTATAATATCAAAATATTTTTAAATGCCTTTAATTTATATACTATTCTTTAAAAATTTGGCTGGCATATTATGATGGTGAAAATAGGCAATGTAATATCCTACAGGTGGCTAAGCTCCTTAGTAGGTATAGGAAGCTGTTTGTGTGTCAGAGAATCTTTTTTTAGGGGTTCTGTGGTGTCTACACTGGGTAGTGTACTCCTGAACGGGACTCGGTCACTCCTAGTTGCACAGTAGGAACAGACAGACTGTGTTTGAAATCTGAGGACATGTTAGCTGATGTGGACATGTTAGCTGATTCCTAATGCCTGTGTGCTGGACCAGTGGAGTGTGAGTTTAAGTTCTCGGTCCAAACAGCTCTATACAGCTGCAGAAACCCACTTGACTTAGGAACGGCCATTAGTTTGTCGGATGATACTGAGCTGGCAGCCACATTGGTCAATAGACTCAAGTGTCCTGGAGCTCAATCTCAGACAGACTTTTGTGTGTGATTGTTGGTCACATAGTCAGCAGCAATGGCTTCGTGTTTAATTGAATTTACCTTTCTTTTTTATGTCATGTGGGAAACAAACAACCCATGAATCTAGTTATGTTCTTTATAAACCTTTGATTTTAAGAAAAAAAGTAACTGTCTAAAGAATTTTTTCTTCTTCTCATTTTGTCTTCCAGGACATTCGTGTGTATAATGTTCCCTGTAGACTAGTAAGATTAAAGGTCTAACTTGTGGATGTCACTGTCATTCCTGGCCTCTGTAGCCCCGTCCTCCCCTCCAACTATAAAGCACTTGCAAGTGTAACTTAGAACTGCAGAGAAATGGAGGAGTCTGTGGAAAGCGTGATGAAACAGGACTGTGTTTGCATTCCACCCCTAACTGGGGAGCACTCGAGTTCAGGGTGGGGTGGGGTGGTTGACTTTCTCAGTCTTTGAGCGCCCTATAAGTATCTCATCGGGGATGTGATCTCAATACCCGATGGTGACCAGGAGTGACCGTCCACGCTAAGGAGGCATCTCTCTCACTGGGTGAATTGTTGAATTTGATTTAGGAGACACACAAATTCGATTGCCTGGTGCTGTGACTTTATTTGCAGTGATTGCTTGTTTGCCGAGCTGGCGAATTCTGTGTTTCACATTCGTTATGCCATTTCATCACCGGGGAGAGCAGACGTGGAGATCCGTGCTTGTTCCGAGGGTGGGTAAAACCGCCCTTCTCATCCAACACAGGGCTTTGTGCACTGAACGTTTGTTCAACCGCTCTCTCTTGGTTCCCTGGAGGCAGCCACTTGCCTGGCTTCTCATGTACTGCTTTGTGAGATGGATGTGAATGCACGGATCCACCCCTTCACTTTATTCTCATCTGAGAAAAAGATTCAAGGTTCTGGAAGGCAAAGAGAGCATAGAGCATCCATTCTTCTGAAACCCAGGCTAGTCTCAGCTGCTGTGAGACACAGCACTAGCCGTGGGGGTGTCAAGAGGCCGAGTTCTCCCTTGCTCACTGCTCACATGATATCTTTCTCATTCTGCACAGACTGAGATGTGGGGGATCTGCAGACTGGCTCCTCCAGATTGGGAATAGCACAGAGACTCAGATGAGAAGGGTGGGAAGTGCCGGTTATGATGGCCCATGCAAGTCGGATTTGCTGAAGGAGGCAGAGACAGGAGGATTACTAGAGGGGTCATTCAACTCACAAAGAAATACACGACTCTTTCTCTTCCCCTCATTTTAGAACTTGACTTTAAAAGAAAGAGAAAGTTTTAACAGTATTCCATGTGGGCTACCATTCTGGGACATGAACCCTAGGTCACGGTCTTCCAACTCACTCCACCCTGCCGCTTAACATCTTGTATGCTCTCACTGACGTGACCTTTTCTGACCTTGCTGGCTTTAGCAGCTGTAAATTCCACTGTGTTCCTGAGACTTTCCAGTGCATGGCTTTGCTGTTTCTCTCTGCAAATAAGTCAGCAGGACTTTTACTGAGCCCCTGGTCGTATGCCAGAGAAGCATATTCCTCCAACACCTTTAATTTAGTGGCTTCAACCCTTCTCAAGCTTAGCTCTAGTACAGTGTGGCTTTCACTTGCTCCCATCCATCATACACTTTTGATTGCCACAACTGAGGAGATGCTGCTGGTGTGGAGGCCAGGGATGCTTCCCAACATCCTTCTGAGCCCCAGGGAGTCCCCATCACAGAGGCTCACCGTCCCACAGAGTCAGTAATGCCAAGAAACCTGCTCAAATGCACAGCCAAGTCACAGTTTGGCATTTGGGGGGAATCCTGGAGTGCATGGCGTCTTAAGCATGTGATGTCTGTACTGCTCAGCCTGGAGCTGAGCCCGCAGTGAGAGCCTAGCAATGCCTCCTCTTTTAAGGACTCAGTAGCTACCTCTGTAACCTGCAGGCACTGTGGGACTCAGCCTGATTAGTGGAGCTGATTTCTTCATGGTCTGTGAAAACAAGAAGCAAGATATTTGTTGTTTTTCCTTCAAGGTTTTCTTTCCTTTCCTTTTGTACTAAAGGTGTTGACTCTACCCATCAATGAAGCCAAGAACCAAGAGATCCTGCTGGGAAATACTTTCTTCATTATCAGCCATGTTCAGAAAACTGCCAGGAGCTATAGTTTAATAAGAGACTGGCACATAGCTCTGGTTTTTTGACCTTAAGTTTTTCTCTGAGAATGCAGAGTGCTCAGTCTCTGAGAAGGTCTGATTCCTTCTGGAAAAGATGAAGATGGCCCACCTGTACATAGGATGAGGGGAGTAAGGGAAAAAAAAGGGGAGGTGAGTTGTGTGAAGATGCTATGGAGGAGTCAAAGGGTGCAGAGAAAGGGGGACCCTAGTAAGGGTTTAACAATCACTCTGCATGTGAAGAGACAGCTTGCAGAATGGGCACAATCCTTACCAACTGCCCATCTGACAGGATTAGTGTCTAGAATCTAGGGAGGACTCAAAAAATCAAACATCCCCTACATAAACAATAAATGTGTTAAATAATAATTGAATAAATAGTTCTTAAATGAAGAAATATAAATGGCCAAAGCTATTTGAAAGTGTTTCATATCCATAGCCATGAGGGGAATGCAGATTGAAATTGCTCTGAGTCCCAGTCTCAACCCAGTTAGAATGGTCAAAAGCAGGAAATCCTACAAGTGTTGGTGAGGGTATGGGGATAGAGGGACCTTTATACATACTATTATATGGGAATATAATCTAGAACAGCCATTATGAAAACCAGTGTGGACAGTTCTGCCAAGCTGAAAACACATCAACACAAGCCCCAGCTCCGAGTATATACCCAAAGGATCCGGAGTCAGCACACTGCAGAGACATTTGCAGGCCCATGTTTATTATTGAACTCTTCGCAGTAGCTAAGATAGGGAACCAGTCTGTGGTAGTTTAAAAGAAAACGACCCCCAATAGGATTGGCACTATTAGGAGGTGTGGTCTTGTTAGAGGAAGTGTGCCACTGTGGGGGCAGGCTTTGAGGTCTCTATTGCTCAAACTTTGCTCAGTGTGATGGGCAGCCCACTTCCTGTTGCCTTCTGATTAAGATGTAGCCAGCACCATGTCTGCCCACACATTACCATTTTCCCAGCCATGACAATAATGGACTGAACTTCTGAACTGTAAGCTATTACCTCAATTGAAGTTTTTTCTTCATAAGAGTTTCTGTGGGTCAAAGTGTCTCTTCATAGCAGTAGAAACCCTTCTAAGACAGAAGTTGATACCGTGGACTGGGGTATTGCCATGATAGGCCTGACCACATTTTGTTTGGAGGAATTTGGACTTTGGTTGTTTGTGGTAGGAAAACAGTGGAATGCTTTAAGCACTGACTAATGGGCCATGCTAGTAAGAGCACGGAAGACAGTGGTGCTAAGAATCATCTGAACTGCGCAGTGCTGGCTCAAGAGGTTTCAGAGGAGAAGAATTTTAGTATGTGCCCTAGAGAACATTCTTGTGATATTTTAGTGAAGAACGTGGCTGCTATTTGCCCTTGTTTGAAGAGTCTGCCTGAGGCTAAAGTATAGGAACACTAAGACATAGCCTAACAGCCTACCGACAGATGAACGGATAAAGAAAATGCGATACATGTCTGCACTGGGAGAGTGGCGAGCATCTTAAAGGAACAGGCTAACACCAGATTCCAGTGCTGCTCAGAGAAGTGGGGGCAGAGCCTGTTGAGAACCTGGATGTCAGGCAGAGGGCCTAGTGCCAAGGCAGAGTGACAGAATACGTGTTTCTCTGTACATCCCACAATTGCAGTTGTCCCTAGAGAAGGTTATGTCCTGCTGTCGCTTTCCTGCGTGCCACACAGATGTCTGAAGCTGTAACTAATGCCAGCAGGAAGCTCACTGTAATTTTGCTACTTTTTGTTTTGTGACCATCATACATCCCCCCTTTTACCCAAGGATTTCACTTCTGTCGTCAGCTGTGGAGAATGCTCTGTGGCTCCCATCTGAGCCTGGGACTGGAGGAGCCCGTGCTCACTGTGTGCTACGGAGCGGCCACTCCAGTGTCCTACAGAATGCTTGTTTTCTTCTTCAGTTTCCCGTCCGTGGCAAAGCTGATAATCGGCTTTTTAAGAATCAGGATGGGAAGTGCAGGAGAGAAGTTTCAACTCTTGAGACCACCTGCTGTTTTTGCAGAACATCTGGGTTTGGTTCCTAGTACCCACATCAGGTGGCTCACAATATGCTGTAACTCTAGCACCAGGGTATCTGACCCCTTCCAGCCTCTATAGGTACCAGTACATACAGAGCATACCTTTTCCCTCCCTCCCTCCCTCCCTCCCTCCCTCCCTCCCTCCCTTTGTCCCTCTCTCCCCATGTGCAGAATTGTAGGTCTGATATATTTAGAAGTGGGAGGTTGAAGTTCACTTAGAAGAAAACCCTCGGTCACTGTAGCGTTATCTTTTTCGTCTGAATATTTAAAGCAGACTCCTCCGAGTCTTCTACTTGTAACAGGGTCTTTATTTGTTATGACTTGGGGGAAGGTGACTCCTGACACTTGGTGCCTCTAATGAGCCCCCTCCGCTCTGCAGGATCAGATCATAGGCTCTGCCCTGAGCTCTGAAGTCCAATCAGAGAAACCTCCTGCTCTCATCTTCTTGGCAGTCCGTGGCGGGAAGGGGCACTGATTGAGGTAATTTATTTAGCCAAGTCAAAGCCGCTCACTGCCTCAGGGAGAATGTAGGGGCTGTGGTAACCCTGCATCCAAAGTGCTGGGAGCTTTTGCTCCTTAATGAAATGGTTAGCGTCCTCGGCTGGGAAGAGCAGACTGGGACTGGGAACAGCATCCAGGGTGACCATACCTCAACAAAAAGCAATATAAAATGGTAAGAAATCTATTTGATAATCTTTATTTGGAGCTTAGTTTTATTTCAATAAAAGACATCGCACAGGAAATGATGGGGCAGCATAGATCTGTACTCCCAGTATTTGGGAGGTTGAGGCAGGAGGATTGTGAGTTTGAGGCCAGTCTAGGTCCTGGGCTCCATAGTGAGAACTTATATTAATAAAACAAGCCAATAAACCAATCAATCAAAAACAAAAATAAAAGTCCTTAAAATTGCGTAGGTTACATATGTTCATTAAAAAAATATCCAAACAGAGCAGCGAATGATGAAAGCATGAAGCAAATTCGCCCTTTCCCTCCCAGTTCCCAGTTCTCCCCAAAGGCAGAGCAGTGTACATGGTGTTCCAAAGATACAGTCTGTGCCTGTGTCTATACACGTGTGTGCACGTGGAGGTCTGAGGACAACCTTGACTTTTTCTCAGGTGCTGTCCACCTTGTATTTTTAATTTGGGGTGTGTGTGTGTGTGTGACAGGGTCTTTTACTGGCCTGGGCATGCCAACTGGAACAGGTTGACTGGCTAGCCTGCCCCAGGGATCTGCCTGTCTCTGCCTCCCCAGGGCAGGGATAACAAATGCATACCATCACACTTGAGGTTTTCGTTTGTTTAAATGTGGATCCCAGAGCTTGAACTGAGGTCCCCATGCCTTCAAGGTGAGTATTTTACTGACTGGCTCTATCCACAGACCTCCTTGTTGCAATGATATTTGATACAAGTGTTTCCCAGCATTGCAGAACTTTCTCAGTGGTTGCCGTAGACAGCTGTCAAGCCAGGATTCCTGCTCTGTGCTAGCCAGTTGGTGGTGGCTATTATCTGTCAACTTGACTACGGCTGGAATGACCTACAATCCAAAAATGGAGGGCACATGAGCTTATCAGTTGCTACACACACTGGGGCACATCTGTGTCCTTGGGGAGTCTATCTTCTGGGGTCTGTTGGCACCTGAGCAAGGCAGAGGGTGAGGTGGAGGAGGGGATGAGGGGTTAGGGTACAGGGTGGGACAGGGAAACTCCTGCTGTTCTCAGGATAAGAAAGTCAGAGTTGTAGGCACGCTTTGACCCCTTCTTAGCTTCAGGTCAGCCCCTCAGTGGTGCTCACCCGCCATCCCAGCATTTAGGAGGGTGAGGCAGGAGAATCTCAAGTTCAACGCCTCTCTTATACCATACAGGATACCCCATCAAACAACAAACAAACCTGAGGGAACCCCCTCCCTAAATTAAAACACTAGCACTTAGGGCTTTAGAGATGGCTCCTAAGGTTTTTGGTGTGTTATTTCACTCTTTTTAGAACTGTACTTGTTTAAGGGTGAATAAACATTCTTTTGGGAATGACAAATGCAGGAACAATACATGCTGTGAAATGTGACCCATTTTTGTGCATTCAAGGAGGAAAATATAACAGACCCCAGGGGGTCAATATGCTACCAAAGTTTCGAAGACCTTTAGGCAAGGAAGATGTGAGAAGGATGGGCCTGGAATATTAACAGCTTCAATAAGTTGAGAGTTTAGTGAGGCAAAACACAGATTCCACTTCAAGTTACTAATTTATCATTGGTTTGTTCAGTGAACTTAGGTATTGCAAAGTCAAGATTTCCTTCTGCAGGTGGAACTTGATCATCCTGTCCCTAACTTATCTAAAAGCAAAGCAGACAGTATTACCAGCATGCCCATTGTTAATGGAGTACAAGAGTTGTACACATATAGTTAACTGTTTAAGAGTTGATTTGGCAGGCTAGATTGACACCAAATTCCTGCCAATGTATTATGTACATAAAGAGTCAATAAGTTGGAGATAAATTTATGTGATGAGAAATGAGCTATAAATTCTCTATAAGCAGTAGCAAGTTACAATAAATAAGAAAAGCCTACAGATTAGGTATTGACAATCTTTTGTTTCATTGCAGTAGCTTAAACAGACTTTTTTTTTTTGGTTTTGAAATATGTAAACGTTACTGTGGACACATCTTTGTTGTTCCAAAACCTTTTCCTGTATCAGGGGTTGAACCAGGGCCTAGTCAATGCCAGGGAAGTGTTCTGCAGCTGAGCTATACTCAACTTCTCGCTGCCTTAGTTTGATTGACACTAATAGTCATGTAGTTACAGCATGCATTCATGGAGCAAGCACAGCAGCTAGCTAAGTAGAGATTATATAATGAGCAAGTCTAAACAGTTAGCAGATTCATCACCTTAAATTTGTATCATTTCTTTGTGGCAAGAACATTACTGGTCTTTCCCCTTTGAAGCACGCGCTAGTCCGTTTGTAGCTGTATGTTAGAGACAGTGCCTCTGTCTAACAGCAGCTGTTTCCACTGACCAGCCTCTTACCCCGTGTCCACACCTCCACTCTCCAGCCCCACAACCACCGTTCCGCTCTCAACTTCTAGATGACCTTTTTGAGCCTCCACATATGAGAGCGATCATAGAGTAAATTATATTCCAAGATGAGTTATAGCTAGCCCGCATGATTTTCCTTGGATTATCAAAATGTTTTATGAAGTTATTCTTTGACTATATAAAATAAAGAAGCTTATCCAAGATAAGGAAGAAAACTTAGTAACAATGAAATCTGAAATGCATCTTTCCTGTTTTAAGACTTAAAAAAAATTGAAATACAAAGTTTTATTAAAGAAAATGCTATATGGACTCTAATATTACATATTAGAATGTCCTAGCTGTATAAATATAGTAAACATTTACCAGAGAGCGGGTTTTCCTAAAAAAACCGGCAAGGGTAGAAGGTAGAATGTTGCCAGCTTCGTGAGCTTCACTTGCCTGCCTGACTTCTGCATAGCTTCGAGCTGGTCCTTAGAGCATCCACAAATCTGAGAAAATTCCCCATTTCTTCAGTGCATCACCCGTCCTTTCCTCCCAGATTTTCTTGGCATTTGTACCATAAAGTTCACATCACTGTGTTTACAGCTTATTCATAGTGTTTGGTTGCCAGGGAACGGAACATTTTAATAACCAAGGAATGGCTCTGATAGGGTCCATGGCCTCCAGGACCCCTGAGATAGGCATCCAACAAGTTCAGCACAGCCGGCCCTCCACTCAAATCAAGAAAAGCTTAAGTACTGTTCAAGAGAGCAGAGCCGTGCTTCAGAACCACATAGACTCATTGTCAGCAAGTCAATCCCTGAGGATGACTTGATTATCACTAAAAGGAAAGACAAACATGCGGTTATAAAAGAACAATGCTGTTTTTATGCCAAATGGTGGGTAACAGTATGAGAAATGCAGTCCAGCACAACACAGTGGTGGACCACCAGGGCCTGAGCCCGTTCCTGTAAGACAGATTCACAGGGCGGAGGCGAAGAGGAGGGAATGAGGTGTAGAACAAGGTCAACAAGACCGGCTGTTAGATACCGGCTCACGGATCTAGTTAGTGTTTTACTTAAAGCACTGCTTGTTCTGCCTGTTTACCAACCATGACTTCACTGGCTCCCTGTAACAGAATGATCTGGAGAAACAGCTGAAACAATGGGCTGTTGCCCTCAACAACCTGCTGGCTGCCCCATGCGTGGCTGCAAACCTTGCTTGCTTGCCCACCCCCGCCTCATGGTTTTAGAGCATAAAATGAGAATGCCAACGGACCAACACCGAGGCCTTTCGGGAGCTGTCCTTTCCAGGGGGCTTCGGCCCACTGGTGACACCTCCTTCCTCCCACTCACTCTCCTTGGTGTCGGAGTGCTTGTTCCAGAAAGATTCCTGCAGCAGTGGGAGGCTTTTGAGAGAGGAGAGGGAGAAATGATGTTATTATATTACAATCTCAAAAAGAAAAGAAAAAATGAAAAAGAGTAAAACAGTAGTCTTACATAACTGTGCTGAAATGGAATAAGAGAGAATACTCATTTTTTTTTTATGTCAGAATAACTTTGGGATGCCAAAACACACAATGAAATTAAAAAGAACAAAAATAGTCAGTCAAGAAACAATTTAATGATCACACACATAGACATCTTAATACAATGCCAAGTAAGTCCTGTGCATTTTCAGCTATTTGTATATTTTTTTACACATAATAAATATAATTTAAGAAACCCTTTAAAAAAAGGGGAACAAAGGAATTGATCTAGAGAACAAGCCACTGGTTTCATCACTAGTTGCTTGTGGCAGAACAGAGTTGTCAATCAACCTGGAGACTATGAGAAGCAGTAAAGCCAGGGTCGTGGGTCTGTGGGAAGCAAGCCCAGCTAGGACTGTTTCATCTCCTTTGAAAACAGCAGCCAGTCACAGAGGCAAGCAGTGGGCAGACTGGCATATATAAGCACACTTCAGTAATGCTATTTTACCTTTAACTCCTTTTGTCTAAATCAAGAGGTAGAGAACGAGAAATTTCATAGCCATGGTCACGTTGACACTGGAACTGGCTCTAAAGGAGCTAATACTGTGCTTCAGTGAGCCGATCTCCGAAAGCTGCCAAATGGTGCTATGGAGAGTCGGTCAGTTAACAGTGGGCTTACTCCACTGAGTGCGCTCCTAAGCCCCAATGCTTGGAACCAATACAAAGCCCGTTTCTAAGATTGTTGTCCACTCGTTCCTGCCTTGCCTCCAAAACTCTGTAGAAATTGAGCAGCTACCTGTACTCTGTGGGTCCTGCTGGTCTCTCTGGGTGAAGCCTCCCATGTCCAGCGTGTCCCTCACTCGCTGAAGTGGGTGGCGAACCCCCATTTTAGTTGCAGGTTTCAAGGGATGGCCATCCTATGTCAGCCTTTAACAGATTCTACCAGACTCAGTTTCAAGATGCTCACGGGGAAGCAGCCGTGTGTTTACTGGTCTACTAGGGCAGATGTTTTATCTATCCTTTGTATTTGCTGTCAGGTAAGTTTGTCTTAACAGTGATTTCAGCTATAACCTGTTTCAGCTGGTTCTCATTGCCGAATTTGTTATCCCCTGCCCCTTACCAATCTTTAAGTTGTCCTAATGAACTTTAGATGTTTCATTTGTTTGGATATTCTGTGATTTGTAGCTTAGGGCTCATTTAAAGTGAGATCATTATCTCTGTTGTGTTCTACAAGGTCACTAGATATTTTGATTTATAGGCTTGGAATTTGTTTTAAAAAGCTAGATCTACATATACATATTAAATTAGTAGCAGTTTTGAACGGTGTTGATTTGTTTGACTGATATTGTTATATTGACCTGCTTATTCTTAGTACTGGCTGATTTGATTTTACAATTTCTTTTTTTTTTGTGTGTGTGTATGTGTGCGCGCGCACGTGATGTCTAATGTGTTTTTGTAATTTCTTGGATGTAGTAATAAGGGCGGCGGGGCTGCATCCAGCCACCTGGCTGGCTTTATCTGAAATAATTACATGGAAACTGTATTCTTTTAAACACTGCCTGGCCCATTAGTTCCAGCCTCTTATTGGCTAGCTCTTACATATTGATCTAACCCATTTCTAATATTCTGTGTAGCCCACGAGGTGGCTTACCAGGGAAGATCTTAACCTGCGTCTGTCTAGAGTGGGAGAATCATGGCGACTCCCTTGAATCTGCTTCTTTCTCCCAGAATTCTGTTCTGTTTACTCCACCCACCTAAGGGTTGGCCTATCAAATGGGCCAAAGCAGTTTCTTTATTAATTAACCAATCAATGAAAGAAGCAGATTAGAAAGAAATCACTCCCACATCATTTCCCCCTTTTCTGCGACTCACCTGACTCAGCTTCTTTCTCCCAGCATTCTGTTCTGTCTACTCCGCCTACCTAATTTTCTGTCCTATTAGGGCCAAGCAGTTTTCTTTATTAGTTAACCAATGAAAGCAACAGATAAGATACAAGACCCACCTCCATCACTTGGATTCTCTTGTGTTCACTGAAAGCTTGAGGAAGTGGTCCATAGAAAACAGCATGGGTGTAAGCCAAATGTAATCTCCCATCCAATGGAAAGCAATCTTGATGCACAGTGGAGGTCTCTAGGCCGGTGCCAGTTCATGTTAAGGGGTCTGATCTAACAGCATGAGGTCCCCTTCAGAGTCTCCATAGAGACACTCTATGAAGTCAGCTGGAGATTTCTTTGTTTAGTACATCATGTTATTCTGGTTTCTGATACAGCAACAAATGCCTGAGATAAATCAGCTCACAAAAAGACAAGGTTCCTTTGCGTTGGCTCATACTTTTAAAGGTTCAGTTTATCGTCAGGCAGACATGTTCCTGTAGGCCTCCAGTGTACTGGGCACAACACACCCTGGCAAGTGTGTGGTGGAGCAGAAGTACTTCCCTCATGGCCAGAAGGCCAGAAATGAAAGATAGGAGGACTAGGAAGGCATGGTGTCCCACCAGTCCCTTCAAAATCACGCCACCAACCCGGGCAGTAGTGGTGCCTGCCTTTAATCCCAGCACTTGGGAGTCAGAGGCAGGCAGATCTCTATGAGTTCAAGGTTAGCTTAGTCTACAAGAGCTAGTTCTAGAACAGGCACCAAAGCTACACAGAGAAACCTTGTCTCGAAAAACAAACACAAAAAAAAAATCACACCACCAGTGACCTAAATACCTTCTGATGGGCTTCACATCTAATAGATCCCAGTACTTCCAAAGAACGTTATGCTGGAAAACAGGTCTGTGAGACCTGGGCCCCTACAAACAGGCTTAGCTCACACTCTGTTAGTTACCCTGGTGACTGAATGAATGGCCTCTTTCCTGTTGGTGAATTTCTCCTTTCCCCAAGAATAGTTTCTTACAGGGAGCTGAACTATAGTCATAACTGTTGGGAAATATTATTTTCAGGTGTGTGACTTTTGTTTACGGTGCATTTGTTTAACTCTGTGAAGCTGCTGCGTTACTGTGCCTGTCTAAAACACCTGATGGTTTAATAAAGAGCTGAATGGCCAGTAGCAAGACAAGAGCAAGGATAGGCAGGACTGGCAAGCAGAGACTATAAATAGAAGGAGAAAACTTGGAGGAGAGAGAGGAATGAGAGAACAAGAAGAGGAGGAAACCAGGGGCCAGTCACTCAGCCAGTCATGGAGTGAGAAGGAAAATAAGACATACAGAAGTAAGAAAGATAAAGGCCCAAAGGCAAAAGGTAGTGGGGATAATTTAAGATTAGAAGAGCTGGCTAGAAACAAGCCAAGATAAAACTGGGCAATCATAACTAAGAATAAAACTCCGTGTGTGATTTACTTGGGAGCTGGGTGATGGGCGATGGGCCCCTCAAAAAAAAAATCCCACAGCACATAGCTTTTGTGCTTCCTTTTGTAATGGTGAACATGATTTTGCTTCAGAATAACATTGCCCATTTGGGTAAGCTGTTGTTATGTCTAAGTCAGTGCACATGTGAAGGACTCTGGGGCGGTTAGGAAGTAATGGTAATTCTCTGGCTTTTCTTTAAAATGGAAAAGCATTGACTCTCACAAGACAGAACCCTGAGTATAATTTTATTCTATTTTCTCAAAAAAAAAAACAAAGCAAAAACAAAACTCCAGTCCACTCCTTTTTCTATCACTGGAAGTCTCCCTCCATCATCCACCCCTGTCCCTTCCCTCCCCGGTCAGGAGGTTTCCTTCTCTGCTGCGCCATCCTCTCACTCCTAAGTGAAGGGTTCTTTCTTCAGGGTTTCTTTTTCTCAACAGTGAGACATGTCTGCTTCTGGCAGCACCGATTACTTCAGAGAGGTTTAAGAGGATTGAAGAATCTTCAAAGTGACAAGGCTAACCATTTCAGCAAGAAACTGCTCTTGCCTAGACTGCTTGATGGTATGATATAGAAACTGGACACGCAGGACCCACTCACAGAAAAGTGACTGCCAAACTTTCCAAAAGATGGGATGGTCCTTCAGGGTTCCTGATTCACAGAGGAAACTGCCAGACATTCTGAAGGACAAAAAAGAAAGTGACTGGCAAAATGTCAATATAAGGGAAACAGTCTTTCAAATTTCCTGTTTCATGGAAAAGTCTACTTTCTGTAGGCTGAATAGGGATGCCCCAACGATACAGAAGAATTTTGGGTGACTGTCCAGGCAGTGAGATAGATGTCCTTGTCAATTCTAGAGTTTTTGAAAGTTTCTTACAATGCACTTCCTGTTTACTTAGTTAATATTATGTCCTTCTAGGGTCTTTGATGGAGTTGAAGACAGATAGTTACAGTTTTCCATAGTTATAATAAAAGATAAATTAGCTATAAAACTTTAGACTCACAAAGATAAAATAGATGATAAAATATTTTTTAAAAAATTTTCAGATACAAATAGACTAAATGTTGTAATTGTAAATCTTACTTGATACCTCTTTGTTATATGTAGTTTATTATGTTAAAGTTAAAACCTTCCTTTTTATTTAGACAGAAAAGGGGAGATGATGTAGGATCCTCTTCTGTATGCTGCTATTGATGTGGGAGGGTCTTCTATCTATCTGTTGTTTCATTGGTTAATTAATAAAGAAAACTGCTTGGCCTGATAGGTCAGAACATAGGTAGGTGGAGTAGACAGAACAGAATGCTGGGAAGTGAGGCAGATGCGATGGAGCCAGCTGCCAGGTCAGACATGCTGAATCTTTCCCGGTAAGCCACCACCTCATGGTGCTACACAAATTATTAGAAATGGGTTAATCAAGATGTGAGAGTTAGCCAATAAGAGGCTAGAACTAACGGGCCAGGCAGTGTTTAAATGAATACAATTTGTGTGCTGTTATTTCGGGGCATAAGCTAGCCAGGTGGTGCAGGAGCCAGGCAGGATGAAAAACAGGCCTGCCTGCAGCTCATCACTACATGCTATGAATATGTTTTATTACCATTGGTTAATAAATAAACTTCTTTGGCCTATGGCAGGGCAGAATATAGCCAGGCTGGAAGAGATATAGAGAGACAGTAGGTGGAGTCAGAGAGTTGCCATGTAGCTGGTGAAGGAGAAGGACACTGGAACCTTGCTGGTAGGCCACAGTCACGTGATGATACATAGATTAACAGAAATGGGTTCATTTAAGATGTAAGAGCTAGCTAGGAATATGCCTAAGCTGTCAACCAATCAGTGTTGTATTTGATTCCATTTCTGTGTGATTATTTGGGTCTGGGTGGCTGGAAATGGAAAAGTAGTCTTCTTTTACAGGTTTAGACCTGAAGTGGAGAATTTCATCATGAGTAAATCGATTGAAGTGGGAAAGTGCCAATTTCAATGATCTCTCATAGTGAATGATTATCTTAAAAAGTAAATAAGCTAGAAATACAAACAGCCTTTTGGATCTTTAGCTATAACAATCAGCCCTTCAATCTGAAAAGGACAAAATAGCATAAAAAGTCTATGCATAATATCACTGGGGATACTTTTGAAAGGGGGCATTGGAAGAACCAGTGTTCTAGATTACCAAACTGTGTCAGACATCCTAACCCTGTGCAGTGATGTCATCCAAGGGTAGCATCAGACCACTCAAGCTCCTCTTGATTCTCCTAGACTTCCAAGGAGAAGTCAGAGATGCAGCTTTCCTGTTGGTTTAGCTGTTACCAACCACTCCACCCTGTGTACACTTCCTCAGAACAAAAGTTCTCTGGAGTTACCCTGGGCAGTGCTCTGTAAAACAAGGTGACAAACTGGGAGAGGGTGAGTGAGAAGACAGATGGGGTCATTTGACGTTGAGGTGTCTGGGGATGCCAACATGAATAGAGTTTAGAAAGGAAACTGAGAAGGTAAACTGGAGATACACAGGACAGAAACTTCACTTACCTTGGTTTACCAAAACCACCCAAGTAGTAGACATTTCTATGGCTTGAGCCCTGTCTCATGTTCTACCTGCTGTTTCAGGACCCAATTCAGAAGGCTGTCATGGGACTGTCATGGGCCCCCTATACCTGTAACAAAGGGTCCATTATGAATGTAAAAATTACAGGATAATGTCCTAAAGAAGACTTACTTTTAGCAAATTCTTAAAATTTTTAAATATTTGATTAGATTATAGTGGATCTGAGCAACAGAAACTACTTAGCCTGAGAAATAGCTGACTTGTCAATTATTCCTTAGGGTCCAAGTATGCATGACACAGGAGGAAGATAAATAGGCTCTTGAAGTCCAGGATAGTCTTTAGTATAATAAATCTATTTTTTCCATATACTATAAATCTACATGAGATGCTTTTTAAAGATTTATTTTAAGTTGTGTGTGTGTGTGTGTATAATGCACTTGTGGGTGCCCATAGAAATCTCTCCCGCTCCAGCCTCTTATACAAAAATGTTAATCTATATGTAGAGGTACAAACTTAGAATTACAGACACAAAATTCTTGTTTTCCATAATGGCAATTCCCTGGGTCTAGTAGCCAAGACCTATCTTGCTTACCTTGGAACACTCAAAATGTACCCAACAGGAATCAAAACATCTTCCAGTCTTGGTATCTGATAGAACCATCCTGATGTGTGGGAACTTAATTTTCTACTAGTCAACTAATTACAAATCATTGCTGCTTCCCCGTTTTGTGCTGCTAGACACCAACCAGTTAACTGTATTTGTGTTTTTGTTTGAGAAATGTTCATACCCAGATGAGATCCACCAGACTCTGACATAACATTACTAAGGTAAATTATCTTTTTTAAAAATTTAAAAAACATTTTTTGGGGTAAATTATCTTAAAAAATGAAAAGGGACAATACATGACTGGATAAGCAATAACTATCTTATATTCTTATACCATCAAACCCCTTACCCAGATGGCTGTAGCTGCGGTCCTCTTTAGGGCATGTTAAGTTACTAAGTCGGTAAACATAGCCTGGTACCTGGCTGGACAATTAATGGAAGCCGCGAGTGTTACTTTGAGGCTGGATGGGTAAAGATGGGGAATCTTCACCCCATGTTCTTTCTTTGGTTTGAAGCAGGTGAGCACAGTGACTTTAGAAGCCACAAATTTGCATATTGCAGACCGATGAAACGATGGCGCCTCAGTACTGTGTCAGGTCAGGTCCTGCTGGAACTTGAGTGTTAAAAGAAACAGAAGGATGGGAGCAATTAAAATAAAAAGATCCCATTGCTTAGGTTCTTTTTCTGGCCAATTAAATCCAACTGTCTAGATGAGATACATAACTATCATTGTTTTACAAAAGCTTTGGTATTTGAGATTGGCAGTCAGAAATGAAAACTGCTGGGTTTCTTATCCTGTACTCAAGACTTAGTGTAGCTTGCAATTATTTCGAAGATGGTTTACTTAAAATGTAGGTTTCCAAACAAGCCCCTCTCCTCCCAGGTCAGGTTCAGTCACCACAGAAGGAGCCAAGCAGTTTCCACAGGTCACCCATTTCCAGACGATTCTGGTAAAGATTTCTAGGGACTACATGTTGGGCAATGGTGGGTGCATGGGAAGTGAAGTCCTCTGGAGACAAACCAGGTTTGTTATGTGAGAATGTTGGTGTTACAAAGGAAATGAACCCGTGACTCAAGAGACAGAGAAAGGCTTGGTAGGCAGGGCTTGATGGTCATCTGGGTGATGGAAAGGAAGCTTTTGTTGATGACTTATGAATTGTCAGCCTGGTGACTGGACACAGATGGCAAATGATATTTGTGGGATTATTGGGAGCACAGAGAAGCCAGTGCAAGAGAAAGATGAAATGAGTAGGGGAGGGGGAGGCTAAAGGGCAAACAAATAGGGTCTACTGTGTCTGTGGTACCACGTAATCCAGGTA
The DNA here is from genome assembly GCA_025134845.1 of Neodon shergylaensis. Lineage (NCBI taxonomy): Eukaryota > Metazoa > Chordata > Mammalia > Rodentia > Cricetidae > Neodon > Neodon shergylaensis. Next base: position 2,258,981 of record JABTXL010006999.1, on the reverse strand, counting down.
TCGAAACAAGGATGGGAAGGCTGGGAAGGAAATTGAAAATGACCCTGGGGGGAAAATAGCACCTCAAATGTAGCTTGAAATTGTCTAAGGAGAACATAGAGCTTTCCTGGAATCAGAAAACAAGTTAGGGCAAAAGATCTAGAAATAAAATCCAAAAGCAGAGTCTGGGGATGCTCATAGTTACCCACAGACAGAAAAGGTAAATAAAGGCTTGCTGCTATGGAAAAGAAAAAGTTAAGATCAGGAGAAGGAAACAGAAGCAATCACCAACCACTGTAGTGTTAAGATGAACACTAGCCCCTGTTGTTAGAAATGTGGGAGTTGTAGGAAGTTTGGGAAGGAGCAGAAAAGCAGCCATGAACTCAGCCTGAGTGTTTTTCCCTTCTGACACTGCATGCTGTGGCCTTGAACTAACAGTCCTAGATTAAGTCATGGACTCTAGTGGCTTAGCTCTGTACTCTGATCTTCAGGTAAGCTTTGTTTGTTAAAACACAAACAAAATATCACAGTATTGCCCCTTATTTTTATTTATTTATCTTTAAGCATTTTTTTAACTTAAAAAATTTTCACAGAATACATTTTGGTTATGTTTCCCCCATTTCCCAGTTCCTCCAAGATCTTCCACATCTCCCTTAAAGCAACAGTCTTGCAATGTTCTTCCTACAGGTCAATGCATTCCTCCCTGGAGCCATTTTCTTATATAACATGGTCACCATACTATTGTGTAACTGCTGAGTTTTGAAGACAGGTAGGTAATATTGCATCTCACTTGGAATTCTTATTTTAAAAAGTGTGTGTGTGTGTGTGAGTGCATGTGTGCTTGTGCACGTGTGTGAGCATGTAGCATGTGTGGAGGTCAAAGGACAACTTGCAGGAATTCCCTCTTTCTATCGTGGGTTCCAGGGATCACACTCAGGTAATTCTGCTTGGCAGCAAACACCCTTATTCACTGACCCATCCTATAGACCCTCAGTTGGAATCCTTGTGACTAGAAACTCATTGAGTAAGCTGATGACTATGGAAAGCGTGTTCCTGCCATATCTTCAGGGACGGACTGTTCTTTGCTAAGGCAGAGGGTCATGCTGTGCTGTTTAGTTTTCTTTTCCCAGAAGGGCACGGCAGAGCTCTCAACACCTAAAATAAAGACACCATTCTGAGAAAAGGGAACACTGTGTCATTATTACTGGTCATATTGTGTCATTGTTAGAGCTAACCTCAGACACATTAACAGAAAATTTCACAAATATGGCCTGTGCTTTTTGTCATTTTTGAAGACTTATGTAGTAAATAGACTTTAGATTAATGTGCATTAATCATGCTACCCAGAAGTGCACACTGTGGCATGTAAAATTAAGACACTTCAACAACACATTAAGATATGTAAAGACTTGGTTTTTTATTAGGCATGGAATGTTACTTACAACTTACTGGATTCTCCCTTTCTCCAGATTTCTTTGTTTCATAGAGGAAAATATCTAGGAATTAATTCTTAAATTGACTATTACAAGTAAATGGTGTCATGATTGCTATTCAAATACTTTCCCCCGAGCATCATTAGGCACTTTTAAAAGCCGTATTTTGTGTAATTATTCCAAGTATATTTTCCTTTTTAAAAATCTTATTTTTATTACTTCATTGAGAATTTCATGCAGTGTATTTCTGATCGTACTCCCCACCCCCATCCAGTTTCCCCAAGATCCACCTCAACTTCTCCTCCCACTCAACTTGTGTCCTGCTTTTGTTGTAACATAGAGTCCATTTGTGCTTCCTGAAACTGTTAGGTGTCTGCCATCCCCTGGAGCATTGTCAACAGATCAGAGGTAACATCCTTAAAGGGAACGGGCTGTCCATCTCCCTTCAGCTGTCAATTTTCAGTAGCTCCTGGGATTGAGGTGGGACTTTGGGTTTAATTTTCATTGAACTTGTAGAGATCTTTTGCATGCTGTCAAAGCCACCAACTTCATGTGCACAGCTGCCCTGCTGTGTCTGGAAATCTGTTTTGTTTTAGCCATCCATTGCCCCTGGCTCATACATTTTGCTTCATTCCTTTTTTTTTTTTGCTTCATTCCTTCTTCCTTGATGATCTCCGAGCCTTGTGGGGAGGGGTGTTTGTTGACAATCCTGTAGCTGTTCAGCCCCAAAGAAGCACACAGAGGCTTACATTAATTATAACCTGGTTGGCCTGTTAGCTCAGGTGTCTTATTAACTTACATCTTAAATTAGCCAATATTTCTTGTCTGTGCTAGCCATGTGGCTTGGTACTTTTTACCAGCGAGGCATTCTCATCTTGCTTCCTCTGTGTCTGGGTGACGATTGCAAACTCAGTCTTTCCTCTTCCCAGAATTCTCCTGTTCCGGTTGCCCCACCTATACTTCCTGCCTGGCTAGTGGCTAACCAGCATTTTATTAAAGCAACACAAGAGACAAATCTTTACAGGGTAGAAGACCATTGTTCCACAGCAGGTGTGATGTGTGCATCCCATTTAGGGCTGAGCACTCTGTATTTTCTTATTTACTGCATATTGATGGTTGTGGGTCTCTGTGTTAGTTCCCATCTATTGTAAGAGGAGGTTTCTCTGTTGAGGCTTGGGAGATGCAGTAATCTGTGGGTACATTGATGTTAGTGTAAGCTGGTCTAATACTGTGTCCATTTAGCAGAATAATAATAGTAGGTTTTCCCTTAGGGCTTTGACCTATCTATCCACAGGTTCTTGGCCGCAATAACGGTGCCAGGTATTGGTTTCCTCTTTTGGAGCAGGCCTTACATCCAATCATAAAGCATATACTTATTTCCATAAACACCCATGTCGCTATCACACCAGTAGGCACATCTTCTCAAGCGGGTCGTTAACTAGCTCTCAGGTTTCCAGAGTTAGTACTGATGCTCACTTTTCTCTTCTGGTCACATGTATAACACTTTCTTTCCAATACTGCAGAGACTTGCAGGGATGAGGCTTCAGGGTCAGAGTCAGAATGATTTTTCCAAGCCCTGAGTCAAATAACACACACACACATACATGCTCTATGACTCCAGTATGTGGTGGCGTAAGCAACAGGGTCTGGAGGGAACCAGGAGAAATGGCAATGTTTGTAATGTTTGGGCATCTATGGGATCTTATTGGCCAACAGCTCTAAGAGGGGTACAGTTTTTTTCTTTTTAAATGACAACAAATTGTATGTATTTCTGGATTACAGGGCGAGGCTTCAATACCCATATACAGTGTTTGTTGATTAGATTGGGGTAATTGGCCTTTCTACTTTTCATTGCCTTTTTGTCCTTCACAAAGACAATGCAACTCTATCATGTCCTTTGACCATGTTCATCCCACACCTTCCCTTCCTGTCCCTTCTCCTTTCCCCTTCCTGCCAACTTCCTCCCCTCTGTAGTCATCTGAGCTTGCAACCCTCTCTGTCTGTTCTCATTCTGCTTTTGGAGTAGGGCACTCCCTCATCAGGGCCGAACACCCCAGAATAGGCTCTGGACTCTGTCCTGTAGCTGAAACTTGTGTTCCTTAAAAATGTACTCACCCACTTCATAGGATCCTTTCTCCCCAGTAGCTCCTGTCTATTCCCTGCAGAGGATAAAGTCTCTGTGTGGTTGTTACCCGCTGTCTTTCTTCTTGTTATGATTAAGTTTTGAAAGTGAGATAACCTAATGCGCCTGGACATTTTGTGAGGACATATGGAGGCATGAGAGATTCCTGAAAGGAGAAAGCGAGGCTTAGTTTTAGGCAGGGCTGGTCCATAGGCCCACGTGTGCCTTTCCTGTCTCCACCGCTGGTCTCTGTGACTTATTCAAGTGTCCATCCACATCTTCTCAGCTCAACTTTTCTTTTCTTTATTCGTGGAGGAATATCCCGACTCCTTTTCTTTGGTAAAAAGCACGTGGAGAGTCTAAATAACTTCAAGTTCCCGGGTAGACATTGACCTCTTTTTCTTTATTTATTCTGATTTTTTTTATTCATTTTACATACCAACCACTGTTCTCTCCCCTCCTTTCACTCCCCCCCTTCCACTTCTCAGAGAGGGTAAAACCTCCCATGTGGAGTCATCTAAACCTGGTGTACTGGAACTTTCTTTTAATGATGACAAATCCAGGCTAATAGAGGCATTTGGGCTGGAATCTCTTCCCAGGTGATGACAGTGGTACTTCTAGCAGCTGCTCCTAGTGGCTATTCAGAAACCAGGCTATTGTTTGTTTATTTATTTACTTATTTATTTTGGTTTTTCGAGACAGGGTTTCTCTGTGGTTTTGGAGCCTGTCCTGGAACTAGCTCTTGTAGACCAGGCTGGTCTCGAACTCACAGAGATCCGCCTGCCTCTGCCTCCCAAGTGCTGGGATTAAAGGTGTGCGCCACCACCGCCCGGCTCCAGGCTATTATTATAATGAAGTGTTTGCTCATACTTTGTACCTTCACTATTCCTCCAATTAGAGCCACAGAAATACACTTCCCATTAAGGTACAAGGTGAATCTGAATCTGGCCCCTCTTCAGGGCTTGCCGTGTTTGGTTTTTCTGCTTTGGTTTCATGTCTGGTGGTTTTTATATAATAGCATTCCAGGCAGAAGGCTAGAAAGCACTTTACTATGCACTGCTCAATTTCATCCACTCATTATGTGCGCAATTAGAGTTTCAGGGGCTACGTTAAGGAGAAGGGATGAGCTATGAATACAGCAACATATGCTCCCAAGGAGCCGTGTCTGTGAGGCGGGCGACCGCACGACAATTCCAACAGGAGAGAGCGAACAAATTCAAGTGTGTGTCTTGATTATAATAATTATTGCTGACACACCTAATTCCAGGAGAGACAGCAGGTCTGTAGAGCTTTGGAACAGCTGCTTCCCCAAAGTCATATACTTAACACACGCCACACATGGGCCCCGAGCCCAGCTTCCTGGACGGCAGAATCTGATTTGCTAGCGCATGGAGGCCACACTTTATTCAGCTTCCCAGGGACGACAGCACTCCGCTGAGGATGCCTGGGGTTCTCTCCCAGGCTGGTGAAAACTGTGGGGTCGTGCTTGTTGCCCTGGGGCTTACGCTGCACACTCTTGGTATCCGATCGATGAACCGTCTTAGTGCTTTATTTTCCTGGAACCACAGAGATTGGCGAACTCCTTGTGTGAGCCGGAGGATGCCAGTTGCACCCCCAGAGTCTTTTCTTTGTTATTTTATAATTCAGCATGCGGCTTCCTGATGGCTGGCTTTCAGCACCAGGCCCAGGGGACCCCTCGAAGCAGTTCCCCAACAGAGGCCATCAAGCATCAGTCTGATGCTAAGCACAAACTTGGCAAAGAGCAGATCTTCAAGGACCTCCTGAATTGCACCCAGGAGTACCTGCCAGTGTCTCATAGCCTTCAGGGACCAGTTCAAAGTACGGCACCAGCCTTGCATTTTTGCTAGGAAGCGAAGGAAGCAACTCAAATCGCCTGAGAACAAATGTTATTTATTAGCTTTCTTAACTCGCCAGACTTAGAGTGAAAGATTTTCGGTCTAGCTTAGGCAGAGGCTTAAATAACATTGCTAGGATTCTCCCACTGCACAGACTGGCTTCTCTACATCATGAATACGATGACTGCCATGCCCTAGACTGTTGGCTTAGTGGTTCCTCAAACACATGGTGTCATCCTCACTCAGCAAGCTGTGGAGACCGACTTCCCTGACTAGGTCTGTGTTCTCCTTTGGGGCTGGGTGAGGGTGTCACTCAGAGCTGGAGTCTCCTAAATGGAAGAGTTTTCAGACAAAAGGAGGCAGTGGTTCGAGAGAGACAGAAAGATCAGGGTCATCTGTAGTTGGCTCTTCATCTTATAACCCATAAATGATCCGGGACCTGCTGTAGGGTAAAGCTATACTATGTAGTGTGATTCTAGGGGGCTCTGCAGAAAGCCCTATCCTCTCTGTTCCACTCCCCGCAAACAAGTCCCAGGAACACTCGCAAACTAGGTCCCCAAAGGACACAAAGCTCCTCTAAGTTCTCCAGGATCATATGCAGATATAACCTAGTGTTGAGTTCTACTGGTCACCTTATCTCCTGAGACTCACAGTGGAGTCTGTCCCATAATGACTCCACAAGATGTGAGGTAATTTTAAAGGAATAACCTAACCACAATAAAAGGGCCCCTTTCCTTATTTGCAAGGAAATAAGATCCTGTCTCTCACTTGGGCCATCTGTGGGGAACTCCTCTGTGACCCTAGTTTTACTTGGATTTTAAAATTCATAGACTTCTCTACTTCCCAGTTTCAATTTGGGAGTGTAACAGGTGCGGGGCTCAGCACTGCAACCTCTGCCGCAATTTCTTTCTCCATTGATCATTATTAACATGATACTGTAATATAGAGGCGGTACCAAGGGGTCACAGGCTTAATTCAACTTTGACAAATAACAAGGCAAGTAAAGCTGGAGTCTGAAAGCTCCTCCATAGTCAAGACCCACACTGAACACGCAGGGGACTGTGGGAGATTTTTCTTCCACCATTGCTTAATAATAGAAACGAGCTTAGTCTTATGCCCAGTGCCAGTGTGGTTTGCTGTGGCCGCTTGATTTTTTACATTGCATTGATTTGGTAGGTTCCGGTTTTGTTGAAGATACTTTCCTGGCTTCCTGCTATCACCTTCTTACCAGAGGATGTGAGGATTTGATTGGACAAACCTGCCTCAAACTGTCTAGTGGGGTTGTAAGGATTCTACAGGATCCCAAGAAATAAGGGGGAGAGGGGGACTTGGAAAAGAAATAGAATCCCTTCTTCCATCTTGACCCACCCTTCTTCCTCATACCCCTAGCATGTTCTAAGCATGCTGTCTATCATGGGGCTTTATCCCAGCTCTAGTGTTGAGTTCTATTGGTCACCTTATCTCCAGAGGCTCATAATAGAGTCTGTCCCATAATCGCTCCACAATACTATCCCAGCTCTAGTGTTGAGTTCTATTAATCACAGTGGCTCTCCTGCTCTTCTCAGTCTCTTTCTGAATCCCCCCTTCCCTTCCTTGTACTCGAGGATCAAAAACCCCCAGACCCTACTCCATTTCCAGTGTCATCCTCTCTGCTTTCAGGTTCAAGGTATCCTCATATGGTCCCTCAGGAAACCCCAAGTGGAGCATCTGATGGTGATCGCTGTTTAGACTCTTGTCTTTGTTTCCCGTAATAAAAAATAACTTCTCATGGGGCCTACAAGCTCCCCCAGATGTGGCTTTGTTCCCCTCAGATCCCGTCTTACCTTTTAGCCCTGTGGTCACTCTGGCATTCCTACCAATGCCCGCATCTTGTTCCCACCTTGGAGCACTGAGCTTGCTCTTCCTTTTCTGGCATCTGAAGTCTGGAGAGTCACATGTCACTCCTCAGCTCCAAGGTCACCTCTTCAAGGAGGCCTACTCTTGACCCAAAAGAGCCTTTGAATCCCTGACTGTCCCATCACTCTGCCTTGTTTATTTGTAACCTGTAAGCATATCATGTGCCCTATTCATACATTGCATTCATCTCCATGAGAATAGCCCTGTGTGCCAGGATCAATCACTGCACCTGGAAGACAGCAAGCCTGTTGAAAACATGTGTTGAGTGGGCAAACAAAACAGTAGGTTTCCCACATGGTTGGATGATGCTGGATGAATACATTCCATTCTATGATAGTCACTGGTTCCTGGAGAGTCACAGATTCCTTAAGAAAGTAACGTAATGTAACCATTTTGAGCGAATCCAATTTAGAACTTCTCTCCTAAAGCCAGAGAGGGGCAATTATGTTATAACATCTTTAGACTTTCCTGGCCCAGGTTCCCTGTAAGCCTTGAGAAAGAAGTTCATCAAGCCTAGGCATGTCCAGTGAGAGGAAACTCTCCAATTTCTAGAACCTCAAACCCCAAATCTTAGGTCAATCTTGACCATACTAGTGAAGGTTCTCAAGAGACAGAAATGATACTATTTTGTATAAGTACTGTGGGGATGTGTTATAGGGTTCAGTTTGTGCTTTTGTGGGGACTGAGAAGGTCCGCGGTCTGCTGCCTGCAAGCTGGAGACCCAGAATAGGCAGTGATGGGATTTCAAGTTCAAGCCAAAGGCCCGGAGAAGCAAGGGAGCTGAGGGTGTACTCCCTGTTGAAGGGCAGAGGAGGATCAATGTCTGGGCTCAGGCAAGGAGGATGCAGATTGGTCACTTCCTGCTCTCCCTGCCTTTTGTTTTACTTACACTGTCAGTGGATTGGATGATGTCCATTGGTGCCAGCCAAGGTACAGAATTAAGCATCACACTCGTAGAATGTGTATTGGTTAGCTTTTGTTTTGTTTTGGTCAGCTTGGAATAACCTGGAGTCACTTGAGAGGAGGGAACCTCAATTAAGAAAATGTCTCCAGAGGATCAGGCAGCTGGCAAACCCTGTAGGGTATTTTCTTTCTTTCTTTTTTTTTTTTTAAAGATTTACTTATTATGTATACAACATTCTGCCTCCATGTATGCCCGCAGGCCAGAAGAGGGCACCAAATCTCATTACAGATGGTTGTGAGCCACCATATGGTTACTGGGAATTGAACTCTGGACCTTTTGGAAGAGCAGCCAGTGCTCTTAACCGCTAGTGATGGATGTGGGAGGACCCAGCCCACTGTGGGTGGTGCCATCCCTGGGAAGGTGGCCCTGAGTTGTATAAAATAGCAAACCAAGCGAGCTATGATGAGCAAGCCAGTAAGCAATAGAAAGCAAAGCAGGGCATATACTCACCGGCTACGCCCACCCATTTGCTTCCACCTGTCTGTATTATTCGTAATCTGATTTGACTGGTGCACTGACAAGACCTCAGGGCACATAAAGGAAGACCAAAGTCTTGTTCCTGCCTCTCGCCCCCTTGGGTCACAACAGGACTTTATGTCAATCTTGCCGGTGAGGTAGAGATGAGCTGGCTCATTTTCAAGGCAGATGAGTTATCTGTTCAGTGTAGAACAAAAATCAAAAAACACAACCTTTCCTTTTGCCAAATTCCCTCTGAAACTATTTTTCCCTTCAAGTTGCCTTCAAGTTGGTCCACGTGTTTGAAGCGTGTGTCATGCAAGCATGCTGGTTAGCTGTTCCTATCAACCATCCACACGGGGATTATTTTGAACATATGTTCTTATTTCTAGTGTAAAAGGAAGGACGGCTTCTAAAAGGACCCACGGGAGTACAAACACAAGATCTTGCTCTTGGGGTAAAGCTCTATTCTTGTGGAATTCAAGGTAACACAGAATCATTTGCAAATCGATCGTGTCAGAATGGCGTCTTCCCTTTAGGATTTTACGGCTTGTTCTTTGAGAACATCTTTACTGGAGGATCAGTACTTGGTCTAGATTTAATTTTTTTTCTTTTATTGATCTGTAGTCACTGTTAGGTTCAAATAAATATTTCTTTCAAATATATCATGTAATTGGGTCTAGCTATTTTAAAGAAAAAAATCTATATAGCCTAAGACAAAAGCTAGCTGTGTGGTACAAGTTTACATTTAGACGGTATTTCGTAGACACCTAATACATGCCCCCCAAAAGTTTATGATACAGCTCTAGGTGGGGATTCAGATGATATTGACAGTTGATAGATCCCAGGGCCATGGAGGTGGCACAGAAGGTAAAGTGTTTGTTGTGCAAGGGTGAAGACATGAGTTTGAACCCATGTAAAGTGGGACACATAGCACATGTCTGTGACCACTACACCCATGGTGAAGTGGGAACCAGAGACAGGAGAATCCCTGTAAGCTAATGACCAGCCTGCCACACACAGTGGCAAGTGAGAGACCCTGTCTCAGATCAGACAGAGCGTGAGGACTGACGCTGACGCTTGAGGTTTTCCTCTGTCCTCCACACATGTGCTGTGGTGTATGTGGGCCTACACACACACACACAGAGAGAGAGAGAGAGAGAGAGAGAGAGAAGAGAGAGAGAGAGAGAGGAGAAGCAATGAATCCCATGATTCATACTGGGCATTTTGGGGATCAGCTAAGATGTTTTTGTTATGATTATGCTGGTCTTTCTTGTCAGTACCCTGTCCCTTTAAGAGACAAGCTCTGTCTACTCCCAATCTCTCTCTCTCTCTCTCTCTCTCTCTCTCTCTCTCTCTCTCTCTGTCTGTCTTTTTCTCCCTGCCATTCTTCTGAAGAGGCTGCCCTCTGCCTTTCCCCTCTCTTCTTCTCCCTCCCTCCTTCTCTGTATTTCTCCTTACTGCACCTCTAACTCCCAAACCTTCCCAATGCCATCTTCCTAAATAAAACTTCATACTCCCCAAGCTCTCTCTGCAGGGCATATTCTGTTTCCCACATGGTCCCCCACCTGCCACAGGACCCTCCAGGGTCACTTGCAGCAATGTAAATCCTTCAGTTTTTCCTTTGTTTTGTGTTTTCAAGTGAACCGCAACCCCAATATAAAAGTTAGTCTTCTACTGAAGCCTGAAGTCACTTAACCCTTAAACCAAAGTTGGTTCCACTAATGACAGAACCACATCATTAGTGGTCTCAGAGCTCAAAGTTCAGAAACAAACAAACAGATAAAACAAAACCAGAAGGGAAAGATTCTACCCCAAGAGCATGGGCCCTGTTCCTCTGTCTCCCATGTCCCACTTGGCACCTCCCACAGGACTCTAGCCTGTGGCTTGGGTGTACAAACTGACCTCATATATGACTTCATAATTCTTTCTTTAGCTTCATGAACGAGCGTCTCTGAACACAAAGCCTGTGCCAGCTTTCCAGTGTCCAGCTTCCTCTCTCTCATCCTTCTTCATCTCCAGCGTGGCAACCTGGTAGCTCAAGCATGGGCTGCTTCCTCTGAGGGCAGCTCTGAGTTTGGGGAGAAGGGGGCGGGCACCTTGGCTGGTAGCTTTCAGAGGCTCACAGCTTTGGAGCTGTCCATAGGGCTGGGCTCACTCCTGGTATGTTTGCTGTGTAAGGGTCAAGACCTACACAATAGCACATGTCTGTGACCTCTGCACCTGTGGTGGCATAGGACACAGACAGGAGAGTCCCTGCAAGCTAATGGCTAGCCTGGCACACACAGTGGCAAATGAGAGACCCTGTCTCAAATAAGACAAGAGGGTGAGGACTGATTCTTGTGATTTGAAGAAAATAGCTCCCCTAGGTCCATATATTTTGAACTTTTAGTCACCTGAAAGGGGAACTGTCTGAACTGATTACGAGGATAAGGGGTGTGGCCTTGTTGGAGGAAGTGCGTCACTGAGGGTGGACTTGGAGGCTTCAAAAGGCCCACACCAGGCCCAGAGTCCCACTCTCTGCCTACCTAACAGCCTGCAAATCAAAATGTAGCCCTCAGTTACTTCCCCAGCATCTTGTCTGCTTGTCTGCTGCATGCTTCCCACCATGATGATGATGGACTAACCCTCTGAAACTGTTTGCAAGCTCTCAATGAAACACTTTATTTTATGAGTAGCCTTGTTCATGGTGTCTCTTTACAGGAACTGAATAGTGACTAAGACATGAGGCCAATGGAAATTTTTGAAATGGTAAAATATTCAAACCAAAGCTATAAATTACCTATTCTTTCCATGATTTTACCATTTCCCTGATCTGCTTCTATATTTTCACCCAAACAATCCTATCCATCCATCCATTACCTTATTCTTCCCATTCCCAAAGAATACAACAGTGGCAGCCAAAATCACATATGTGGAAAAGTGTGGAGTTGACACCATTGGGCTGTGAAAGTGCCTTGTAAGGACCACAGAGTCTGTGCTTGTCCACACACTCAGTTCTGTAGATTCTGTCCTTCCTAGAGGGCCCTTTGCCTTTCTCGGAAAGGTACAGAGCATGTATCTGGAAACATTTGCCCTGGCCCCTCCCCAGGACAAGTGTGTAAAGCACTTGGAGTGACCGCAGGCGTGCACACTATGCCAGCTCTTGAAAGGCCGTCTCACGGCATCTCGATGCTGAGTAAAAGACACCACAGGCAGAAGTGGCAGGACCTGGCGACCAGGAGAGATAATTCTTGTCATCTTTCTTGACATCATCCCCTGAATGGTAGGAGTATCTCATTAGCTTGTCCTCAGAGAAGATATGACAATCTGGCGGGCACTTGACATTGGCTTCCTTGGCAGGCAGCATGTCAGCCTCATGCGTATTTGTCCATGCAATCAGGAGCAAGACCTCTTAACTGGAGTTGTAGCTTCAGAAACCTCATGCTCCAAACCCTGGAGTAGCCTCATGGCTTTTCTTTTTATTCCTCTCTTTTTTTTCTCTTCTCTCCCTCACCCTCAAATTGTTTTTAAGGATCAGAAACAGGTTCCTTTAGCCTCTCTCTCATTTGTCTTACTATTGCTCTCTGCAGCCCTAAGAACTCAGAGTGAGCTTGGTAAATCTGCGCTCTCTCTGGCTCCCCTGTGTGTTCCTCATCAGAGAAACCCTTCCATCTTAGGAGATGTTCCACTCTGCCCTTGATGACTCAGTGGTCAAGAAAAAGGCTGTTGTGGATTATTTGCTTAACAATGTAAAGATGGGTTGTGTCTGTTTAATTATGTAAAGGTGTGTTGTTGTCATTTTACCTTGCCTGCCTAAGGAATCCAAAATAGGTCTAATAAAAAGGGGACTAGCCAATAGTGAGGGAGAAGGTATAGGCTGGGCTTCTGGGCAGGAACAGTAAGTAGGAGGAGGAATTTAGGCTCAAAAAGAAGAAGAAAGTAAAGGAGATGCCAAGGAGACATCAGGGGCCAGACAGACAAACACAGAGGAAGCAGGAAAGTAGGACATACAGAATGAAAGAAAGGTAAAAATCCCGAGGCAAAATGTAGATGAATAGAAACAGGTTAAATTAAGTTAAAAGAGCTACTGGGACGAGCCTAAGCTCTGGCCGTGAATTCATAATTAATAATAAGCCTCCGTGACTTTATTTGGAAGCTGGTTGACTGCCCAAAGAAAATGCTAACTCCACAAGGCCCCTTGCAGAAGCTGTGCATAGGAGGCTTGACCAATAGCCCTCACCTTAGCAGGACAACAGAGCTTTGTCTGACCAGGTATTACCATAGGAATCCACTCATTTTGTCCAGGCTTGCTGCTTACTCCTTGTGTATCGGATGGAAAATGATGGTCCTGGGGAGAGATCAGAACTGTAGGTAGTGGGAGCCTCGAGGAGACTCTTGGCTTTGGTTTATTTCCATCTGTGCAGCTTGAACAGTCACTTACTCGCCTTTACATTCCGCGGGTCATTACACAGGCTTGCTGCAGCAGGCTGAGGGGACATATTTAAATGCACATTGGTGCAAGTAAAGCAAACTGAACACATCAGTAATATATTAGTGAGGCTTCTCTAGAGGAACAGAACCAATAGAGTATGTAGATAATTATATAATTACATTTGGGGACCGGGATGCAACTTGCCTAGCGTGTAGAAATCCCTTGGTCGGATCTCTGGCACTGAATAAACTGAGGATGCTTGTAATCCCAGCACTCAGGAAGTTCAGGTAGGAGGATCAGAAGTTTAAGGTCATCATCCACTATCTAAAACTTGAGATCAGTCTAGACTACATGAAACCCTGTCTCAATAATCAATTAGTTAGTCACTCACTGTATTGGTCTACATACCAGCAGACTGGGCAGTTCACAGTAGTTTTTCCACTCTGGGAAGGCAGAGCCCTGGGAGCTGCTTACTTCAAGAATTTGGTAGCTACAGAGCAAGAAAGACTAATGCTTCTGTCCCAATAAAGGCACGAAGCTTGGAAGCTCCTGGAGTGTTGTTGTTGGGTCTTTGTTTTTTTTTTTTTTAATTCAATCACCTTGTTTTATTTTTAACATTTATTTCATTGTGCTTTGACTATTACAGAAATTCACAAGTGGTCAATGAACAGAAAATCGGGGATTTGACATCTCTCTCTAATTGATTCATCTGTAAGAAAACCCATACATAACTACAACTGAAGGTACATCCTAAAAAAGGGGTGGAAAGATTTTAATAGACAGAGCATCAGGATGTCTGACAATATATAATTTATATACAAAAGGGGTAACATTCATGAAATCTTATTAACACATTCAGCTAAACAAGACACATGCAAATGAAATACCTATTAGCACCCATATATTGTGAATAATCTTACAAGTTTCCACTCCTAGATGAAGAGCTACAAACAACTAATGGACATTGAGAGAGGGAAAATAAATCTCCTGTAGTGGCAAGGCCCTTCTTAAGTTATCCAAGCCCATGTGGCCATCACAAAAATGGGTCTTTGTTGAGAGGCTAAAGGAGCCTTAATGGCAGCAGCGATACGCTGGTTCAGAAAGAGTGGGCGGAGCTTCTGGCACACAGATGACTCTGTCTGCCATGTTTTCTCCAGGTAAGCTCCCAGCCCCTTGGATGGTGCTGCCCACACCTTCCTTCAGTTGCTGCCTCATGTCAATCTTCTCCAGGATGTCCTCACAGACACACGCAGAAGTGTGCTCTACTAATCTCCTAGGTGTCTCCCAATCTAGTCAGGTTGAAAATTAAGACTAACCACAATAGTGAACAGTTTAGGAAAATCTGTATTCCACTCACCGAGTGATTACTACATCTGACTGGGGCAAAATATTGCTCTTCCTCCCCACAGTTCCGGGTCCTAATTCCTGGGATCTGTGGCTTTGTTAGATAAATACTGCAAGGGGAATGAAGGTCACTGGTCAGCTGACCTCAAACAAGGATGCTTCCCTTACTTGTGTAAATGGGCTGAATATAGTCACAGTGATGAGAGGCAAAAAGAACCCAGAGAGATGGTGGTCCAAGAAGACTCTTTTGGCTGTGGATCCAGGGGACACAGGTGACCTCTCCAGACAGGGGGAAAGAAACAAATTCACGTCCCATGTCTTCCAGACAGGAAGGCACTTTACCAGCAGTCTGACTTCAGGGCTGGAGGACTGCCCTGGATTTCTGATACCCGGGGCTATCCACAGGGATGACGTGACTGGTGATGCTTTCAATCATTAGAGATTGTTTGTAGAGATTTGTTACATCAGTAATAAAAGCTCACGCGCCCTCTCTTGGCCGTGGAGAGTACGTTCTCTGACCACTCACTATAAGCACACATTTCCCATCCTGCCTCACGTCAGTGCTGGGGATGGATCTGACAAAATGTGTTCCTGTTATAAACAGTAAGAGTGTGTGTCCAGCGTTTGCGGCCAGCTGGGCGCCATCAGTCAGTCACTGCCCTGTAAATCGCTATTGACTCCAGTGCTGCAGACAGCTCTGGACACCATGTCTGCTTTGCAGCTCCGTTTCCTTTGTCCCCTCCTCGTTTTCCATTTCGTACATTACTTGTGCTTGCCTCTCCCCAGGATACTGTTTGAAAAGTTGTGGTGGAATAGTTTATCTCCTCTAGACTCAGAGACTTAGGAGATGGCCATCCCCTTTCCTGCCTGTCATTCTGAATTGTAATTGTGCAGTGTGTTGTTTTCAATGCTTTTTCTTTTTTTGTATTCTGAATCTATTTCTCTGTGCTCCATGTAGACCAAGGGGAATACTTTTTCTAGCCTTCTGGGAGTTCTCTTAACATCTTTCCTTGCTCAGCAAAAAAAATCACTAGTATCACCCCTTCTATGTTTTCAGGGTGTTATCTGTGACAATGTTTCTTAGTTTTGCTTTGGCTTAAGAAAGACACATGTTCCCAGGAGACAGTCTGGGGCTCCTCCCAACTTTGTTGATGTTAATGTTCCTGCTTCTTGCACTAAACTGCCCCAGGTAGCCACAGTCAGTGTTCTCTCTGCTGTTTGTTGGAGTTTAGAGGTTAAAGGTTCAGCATTCTGTCTGCCACTCAAGGAACTGTTGCTAAATTATGAATGTAAAACCAGCTTCCCAGCCCTGATGTTCAGACACCAGTGAGCAACATATCTATATGTAATGGGTGGGTGACTGAAATATAATCAAGAAATCTGAGTGGAGGTGATGGTCCCCTGCTCCAGACCTCAGCATGACACTCCCAGAATGCTGTTTTTTGTTATTGTCCTCTTCTCGTCCTTGAACCACCCAGGCAGCCACATACTACAGACACAGTGACTGGGTGGGCTACGTGAAGGAGGCTGATTTGCCCTGCTCACCTGTCCACCAGAGCCAGATGGCCTGGTTTGAGCCCTGATCCACTCTTGGTTTATTTAATGCTAAGCATTAATTGCAGCAAATAGATTAGACAATTTGATTTAGCTTAAGTGGCTCTGTAAATTTTTTTAAAGTTTTAAATTTATTTTAATGTTTATTAAGGAAATAATAAAACTAGTTCGTCAAAGCCATGACTTCATCCACATTATTATTTAGGGACAGAGTCAGTACTTAGGTAAAAAAAAATAGTAACTTGGCGTGGGAGGATCAAGTAGCACTATTAGCAGTGACACACTTGACCAAAACTGGTGGCCAGACAGCCAGTTAGAGTACACACGGAACACAGGGAAGGAAGGGCCATCATGACTGCCTACACCCGACTTTGGGCGTCTCATAGCACAGCAGATTAGTGACTCAGTTTTGTGACCTTTAGCTAATGTACCTGGGCACTTTCAGGAGGCCGTGTCCCGCTCTGTCTTGGCTTTTATTAGCTTGTGATTTTCATTTGCCAATAAAAAGATTGCAAAGGGAGCAACTGGTTCCCTCTCTCTTCCTTTCCTTCCGAGTTTTGCAACAGTGGGTGGAGCAATAGTAGGCGGAGCAGCAGTAGGCGGGGCGGCAGTGGGTGGAGCTTCCTGAGGTGAGAGTTTGGTTTTACTGTTTTTTTTGTTTTGTTTTGTTTGTTTTTCATTCTCGCCCTCGCTGGGTCTCAGGTGCAGCTTTGAGTCACCCTCAGCAGTATCCCCTGTCATAGGGCTGTGCTTCAACATGTTTTTCTCCTTACCCTCCCCAATCAGGAAATGTCTAAGGGATTTCTATATATCCTTTAATTTGTCTATATCCTTGGGAATGTTTAGTGTTGTTTGATATGTATTTGGGTTTTGATTTATGTAAATGGTATGCGGCCCTAGATCCTACTGTGTGTCTTCCTTTCTCCCAATGCTGGTCCCTCCTCCGTTCTCATCTGCTACTGAATGTATATCCAGTTTGCTGTTTCTGTAGCGCAGTGGCCCAGAGCTTTCCTCCCTCTTTTCCTTATCCATCTCCCGAGGTAACAGACTTTACAAAGTCATTCTGTTCTACGAGCCAGGATGATCCGGATCCGGTCCCCTGTCTCTGTCTCTGTCTGAGAGAGAAGCCTAGACTTAGCCAAGGAGAACTAGAGATACATGACGTCAGTAGCACTGACCTGCAATGGCAGTTGAGATCTGTGGAGTCAGGACGCCGACAGGCAGTGCTCTGCTGAGGTGTGCAAAGTCCTGAAGATGATTAAGAAGTGTTTGACCTGAGTTTCAGTAGAAGAGAAGCATATTAATGTTTTGTCTGCATGTATGTCTGTGTACCACATGCTTGCCTAGTGCCCTCCATGGTCAGAAGAAGGCCTTGCATCCTCTAGAACTAGATGGTTGTGAGTGGCCATGTGGGTGATGGGAGTTGAACTAATGTCCCCTGGAGAAGAGGGCACTGAGTCCTCTCTTCAGCATGCTGAGGGTCATTTTAAAGGACTTATTTTGAAGTGTCACAAATGGAAGTATGCACATTTAAATGCGACACATTTAAAACCTCCAAAGAAGTTTTGCACCCGTGTGTCTGCAGTTGAGTGGACAACTATGAGACTGGCTGGTATTTGCCAATGGGGAAGAGTAGGCTCTGAGGTAAAATAGAAGGTCACAGTCTAGTTACAGGAGCTCATCTGGCCAACGCTTGCTGGGTGGGGATGCAGGCCCAGGATGGCCAAAATTTTTTTGAGTTTCTTATTTTTATGTGACATCTGTGCTAGGCAGCTGGCCAATAAACAAACAACTCAGATACATTCATAGAATGACTCTATTCCTGGGGATACACCATCTTTTACTGTGAATTGGGGAAAGAATTTCTACTTTTGGGCCCATGAGGTTCTATAGGGACATGGTGTTCTTGCCTAGTTAACTTGCATGTGCTTATGAGATCAAAGAATTCTGTGCAAAGATTCTGTATCTGGCATCTGGATGACAACATGAGCCAGGTCCCACCCTGTTTATTCATCCCTGCTTGGAGGGAAGCGTGAGGACTAAGAAAGAGATAGACAAGAGACAATTGATAGAGTCAGGAGGGCATCCAGGAAATACTGAGATTTGCTCTGCATTTATTTCTCTATATTGGGGCTCTATAAACCCCAATCCAAAGAGGAGGGGGAAGGCAAGAGGCTTCTTTACCAAGATACAAAAAACAAAGTAATCAACCTTTCTTAATACCCCAAACATCAAGTAACCACACTCTAGGTCAAAACATCCTGTTAGTAGCCATGCCTTGGGTCAAACCGTCAAACCTTCTTTCATATAACCTTGAAGGCTATGAAGCAAGAACAGGTCTGAATTCCCTGACCTTTAGTCAAGGTGGAAGGAATTTCACTTCTGTGGGCTCCCATACAAAGGGACTTTCTACATTAGTGCCCGCTGACTGTAACAGTGTGAAGGGGAAGGTGTCCCGTGCTCTGGGGGGCTACGCATGGTTGCCATCACTGCTTGCTCAGAAGGCAGGGGCTGCGCAGTCTCCAGCCACTTCTCCATACTAAGGATGTTTTGTGGTCCAGCTGGACACATGAATAACAACACTTGTGAGACTGTCTGTAGAGTGTAAGTCCATCCTCACCCGCAACCTCAGACTCCAAGGACCAAAGCTTCAGGGAGTCTCTACTTTCCCTGTGCTTAGGTGTGTCCTGAGGCATCCTCAAGGGATGAGGGTATAGCTTGGGCAGTCAGGTATTTCCTAGGTCTATGTGGGAAAAGTCATGTTCCAGTGGCAGTCAGTGATGAGGGGAGGTTTTCAAAAGATGGCTGAATGTGTCTCCTGGTAACATGAAAAGTTTGTTCCTTCAGGCATGCAGATTGAATCTTAAGTGGCCCTTCTGATTGGTTGATGCTAATTGCATGCAGAATTTAATTAGAAAATTAAGTATGATGGTGTGCAGTGCCAGCCATGGACCTGGAGCCATGGTGACACATGCCTTCATTTCACCACCTTGTTTATTATTTGCTAAATTACAAGTGAAAATCAATGCTTCAAGCCCGGGGTGGTGGTTAACATGATTTAAAGATGAAAGAGCTGTTAAAAAAAAAAAGCCCGAAGCCTGAAAAGTTCTCTGAGCCCCAAAACGCATCATCTGAAACCAAATTGTTTCCTAGCAGCTTCTAAAAAATTAAAAATCTGCTTTTGGTTTTTCACAATCTGCTTCTCTAAGCTCAACAATAGAGGTGTGTGTACTGCTGTTTGTGTGTGTCTGCGTGTGTGTGCACTGTTTGTATGTGTC
>JABTXL010006999.1:2220883-2231983 GCA_025134845.1 Neodon shergylaensis | reverse complement strand
TCTCTCTCTCTCTCTCTCTCTCTCTCTCTCTCTCTCTCTCTCTCTCTGAACCTGGAGCTCACTGCATCAGCTAGACTGTCTGAGGAAGCCCTGAGGAGTCCCCTTCTTCTGCTGCCCAGGCCTGGGCTTCCAGGTGTGTTCAGCCACTGCTGGCCTTTACACGGGTGCTGGAGATGAAACTGGGCTCTTCGTGTGCACAGCAAGCCCTTTACTGACAGAGCCGTTCCCCCCAGCACGGGCCCTCTTTTAAAGTTACTTCAGTGTCATTTAGAACCATTTTGGCCAGTGGCTCTCTAAGCAGCCTACCAGCTATTTTACCAAGCAAATTAATACTTTTTGAAAAAGAAGAAAAAAGAAGGAAAAACCACCTTAGAATTAAACTAGTTGAATGTAGATGCTTTTTAGGAAAGATGACATTCGCTGAATAGTGATATGCATCTGACGAGTAGGTTTTACACTGTTAATGAGGTGGGTCAAAAGGGCTAATTTAAAAAGGCTATTTTAGAATTAGTTTTGAATATGATGTGCATATTTTGGAGATAAAAGAGTTTTATTTTGATGAAAAATTGAAATATGAAGGGGTTCAGAAGAAACACAGATAACCTTGAGGTCCCAGTGTGGGATAACTGTAACGGTGGGTGATAGAAAGGTAAATGAATTTGAAATAAAAATAATGAATTTTTTTTTGCTACCCGCTCAAAGAGAGCAGGGACCCAGATGCTCCACATGGCAGTGTGAACTGTGGGATTTTGTTATAACAGATTTGCAGAAATGGGATTTAAAATTAGATTTCATATATTAAAATTTAAGGACCCTGGTTAAAGAACGGTTCTAACTTCAATTACTTGGGCCTTGATAGTCCACTGTGGCGAGTATTGGAAAGCTATTTCGACAGGCATCTTCTAGTCCCTTCACGTGCCTGGCTCTGTCACCTGAGCATCTTCTTCCTTTCCTTGAAAATCTTGCCTGGCTCGCAGACTCTCCCAGGGTCCCCAAAGCTTGGTTTCCTTGGTCACCGAGTCTGGCATTTTGCGTGAGTTGGTTGTGGCAAAGGCACGTCCTGCCTGCCCGAGGAGAGATGGGGCGCATCTGGGATTAGTGTTTCCAATTAAATGGAGTGTTCTCTTCTCTGAGCTTCTTTCTTCCAGGAACATGTGTGCTGTGGGACAGCACTGTTTCTCCTGCTGGTCTAGTTTCCTTATAAGATTGAAGCTTTTACAAAAAACAAACAAAAACCCCAAAGCCCAAAACCAACCAACTAACTAAACAAATAAACAAACAAACAACCCTGGACAAATAGTTGTGGTTTTTTTTATTAAAAAATAAAAATGTCTCCTGTAAATAATTTAGGAACTGTAGAGGTATATACTAAAAAGATAAAACATAGGCTGCGTGTAGCTAATGGTGGAGCAAGTGTTAAGTGTGTAGGAAAGGTTCGGCCATTGCCCTGAAAACAGCAGACAAACCAGCTGTGGCGCCCCACCCCAGCTCTCCTCTTTGTGTGACATTTGAGCCTGTACAGGCACACAAGAGCCTGTACTTCTGTGCTTAATGTCACCTACTTGACATAATCATGGTGCCATATAATATATGCAGCTTAGAAAGGTGTTTTTTAAAACTTAACAACGTCTTACGAACATATTCTGTTAGCATTACTGTCCTTTAATGCCTTAGTTATATTTCCTTGTTTAGATTTTTCATAGTTATTAAATCAATATCTTATCAGTGGGAATTTAGATTTTTCCAGGTTTTTTTTTGTGTGTATATACACACGTGTGGATTTTTCCAGGTTTTTTCTGTGTATACGCATGTGTGGATGCACATGCATTTGTGTGTGGATATGGAGGTCAGAGGATAACCTCAGATGCTGTGTATCAGGCCACAGGCTAGGCTAGCTGGCCAGCAAGCTCCAGGATCTATCATTCCTGCCTCCCCAGTGCTGGGCTGACAGATTCCTTCTGCCGAGGTTGGCTTTCATTTTAACATGATTTCTGGGGACCACACTCAGGTCCTCATGCTTGCATGGAAAACATTTTCTGACTGAGCCATCTGCACGGCCTCTATTTTCATTGTCCTTCATTATTAGATAGAAGACTGCAGCGTAACCTTCTCTCCGCATCCTTCCGCTTTCGGAAGACAAGCTCTACAAAGAGTGGTGTCTGAGAGATGAATGCGCAGTCTATAAAATCTCTCACGCCTCCTGCTCACCCACCTCTACCCAGTTTCCAGTCTTTATTGAGAAGCATGGGAACTCACTAAGCAAATTTGCATTTCCTTGATTTAGATTTTTATTGCATTTATCTTTGCTCTTTGCTGGAAGTCCCTCTCTGTGCATGCTGAGATTTCCCGTTGACCTATTTATTGCAAGTCTCTTCTTCCTTGGGTCAGGAGAAGCTTTGGTGCATAGAGGAAGGATTTCACACATCTGTTGATTGCTGAGTGGGCTAGCTTTCCTGCATTCTGCTCAGTTTTTTCTGTTGATGAGTGTTTTGCCTTTTTGTTATTGTTTTATATGAGCTTTTTATAAATAATGATTTTAGCTCTTTGTCATATAGAGCATACACTTTTTTTTTTACCAGTTTGCTTTTCATGGTACATCTTTGAAGATTTTAGCTTTTGCATACAGAAATAGTTATTTTTTTAAAAACAAGGTTAATGATATTAACATTTTCTTCAGTTTTATCTTTCTTGATTAGCTTAGAAGAGAATTTCTCTTTTAGGAGTGAAAAAAACTGTCACCTCAATTTTTTCTAATTACCTGTAATGGTTTATTTGGAAAACATTAAATTATTCATCTCTGTGAATGTGTCTCAGAGAGAGAAAGGGGCTTACCTGGAATGTTTAAATATCAAATGATCTGCAAATTGTCTCAGTCTCTTCTTGCCCCTCATTTCAAGACCTTTGAAGATGAGTTGAAGGGAGAACACTTGCATTTATGGAGGGCTTATTTTTCAGACACATGAGACGTACAGTATGTACTCTACTCTCTCAGCACAGCCCTGCCGATCACATTAGCCTCAGTTTCAGCTGAAAAGGCTGAGGCTTAGAGAAGCGAAACGCATGTGCTGAGCCATTGACTAAGTTCAGATTTGGGGCTCCTTCCTGGCATCACACTGTGCTCTGGGTCCCTGCCCCTGGATCCTCACTGTCAACAGAATGTCCTGGTCAACAGCAGGAGTGATACATTTAATAGTGTCAACAGTAGACCTACTTTTAGGGGAGGGGTAGGCTAAGGAGTTGGTTCAGTTCGTAAAGAGCTTGCTATGTAGACATGAGACTCTGCGTTTGATCCTTAGGAATCAGACATACCAGTACATGCTTGTAACTCTAGAACTGGGAAGCAGAGAAGACTTGCTGGGGCCTGGTGGCCCACCCATCGAGCTGAAATCAGTGAGCTCCAGTTTAAGGTCAGTGATAGATCTGGAGAGTGGTTGAGAAAGATAGCCCATGCATGAACAACATCCCCACCCCACACACAGTGGGGGAAAGAATTTTGAGTTGAGAATTTAACAGACAAAATTGTATTTTGGTGGAACAAGCAAACATGAGTTTGTTGCCTTTCTCTCTACTCTCTATTCCTGTTACCAACTAGCGTCCTTCAAGTAGGATTTTCTTTGCTCTGGAACAAGTAGTTGATGAGAATTGTAGAGTCAGAAGTAGAGGGCAATACGGATAATGATTATCATTTAAAATGTGCACAGTGCACTCAGAACTACGTCTGTTTGGCAGTCCTAGGCTGGCAAGCATTATTATTTTATTGTTAAAACACAGTTAGCCCTGCTGAATGGGTGCCCAGACTTCAAGTGATAAGTTTAAGGCTCTGTATTGTACAGTCGCCTTTGCAGCAACTACAGTGTTTACCAAACTGCCTATTCCAAATTGTGAGTTAAATGTGCGTAATCATTTGAGTGTAATTTGAAGGTTGCTAGGAATTCAGATTTACAGCAGGGTGAATCACTGATGAGCTGATCTGGAAGAAATGCAAAACAATTGTGCATTTTCCGAGACTGGTGGCTGTGTATGTGGTGTACAAATTTGCATTTTTACACTCGTTGACATTAATTGGACACAGTTAATTTGAAACAAACGTGGACCGTGGAGGCCCAAAAATGTGAGCCTATTTCCACCTTGTCTGAAGGTCAGGGAGTTTGAGGTCCCGCAAAAATTGTTGACAACAATGTGGTTACTTGGTTCTTTTGACATTAAGATGGCACTTACAGGTAGATCCACTCCATCCTGACCTCAGGATCTGCAAGCATACCTCTGCTCCTTCTTTTGTAACAGGAGGTTTGACCTAGGGAATGGCTGCCTTCAGGATATTTGGTATAGGGTGGGCTCACTGCCTAAACAACAAAATGCTAATGAATGGATTAATGACTCGATGGCTCAAAGTGTTCAAGCCATTAACTGTTTGAGTTGTCCTTGGTATCACCTTAAAGAAGTCTTTCATTGCCTTCTTTCTTGTTTCTGTATTGGAGTAGAAAAGTGTATGGGAAATTAAATGAGGGTTTTTTTCAGTATTAACCGGAACTCCTTCCCGATACTATCCTATGTTTCTGTTTTATTAATTTTACTCACGTTTTCATATTCTTTACTAATTTTTCTGATCCCCATGCCCCTACCCTGGTAAGTGATATTTTTGTTGAATCTGGTCTCCGACAGTGGATGAAAATAATGATTTTTTTGTTTTGAAAGAATAAATAATCTATTAAATATCACAGATAGGTATTTCTCATATTATAAACATAATTTAATAAATAATATATGCTAAAATATTTTACCTTTTTGGAGGCCCAAGGACCATCATACAAGAGGGAACAGAAAGATCATAAAAGCCAGTGATCAGAGAGGCCCAGAGCAAAGCACAGGAACTGGAAATGTCAGGTCTAGTGCCCTCAGGAACTCACCAAAGATGTGGTTGTCTGCACAAGAGCTTCCAAGATCAAAGCAGAGTAGTCAGTACAATAGCAGCCCCTATTGGCAGTCGATGGCTCCTGGGGGAGAGAGAGTCACTTTTCTTTAAGGGTGTGGCTCCTGGTATGTCAACCACACCCCAGTGGAGGGTCCAACATTGATGAATATATGGGCAGCATAAATTAGACCTATTGGGTTATTTAAAACCCCAGTAGGAGCTGGAGAGATGGCTTAGCAGTTAAGAACACTGTTGCTTGTACCGAAGACTTGGGTTTGGTTCCCAGCACCTACATGGTGGCCCACAACTATTTGTAGCTCCAGTTCCTATGGATCCAGTGTCCTCTTCTGATCTCTGCAGACACCAGGCATATGTGTGGCACACATATATACATGAAGGCAAAGCACCTATACACATAAATAAATCAATCTAAAGAATAGAGTAGAAAACAAAAGAGTACACAAAATTGGGAGGGAGTGGAGAGGTGGAGGGTGAATATGATCAAAATATGTTGCATAAAATTCTCAAAGAAAGGCCAGGCATTGGTGGTATATGCCTTTAATCCCAGCACTTGGGAGGCAGAGGCAGGTGGATCTCTGTGAGTTCGATGCCAACCTGTTCTACAAGAGCTAGTTCCAGGAAAGGCTCCAAAGCTACAGAAAAACTCTCTCAAAAAACCAAAAAAAAAAAAACCCTCAAAGAATTAATAAAATACTAAATGAAAAATGCCAAAACAACAAACAGAACAAAAGTTTCTAATCCACATATAGAAATTATACAACTTTGCTACAACCAATATACATGAGCTGTGTAAGTTTGTTGCCATTCTGACAGAAATTAAGATAATGCTGAAGAGACACTTATGCCCCACTTTCATGATTGAAATAAGTTGCCCCAAGAAGTTGGAATTTCTGTAGGAATTTCATGGTGGGAGAAGGAAAAGACAGAGGCCTGATGCCAGTCAGAGAGAAACCTTGTCTTCAATATGTATGCATGTATAAAACAAACATGTTCTCAAAAGATTTACTGTTGACAAGAAATGACTTTAAAACATTTGTTATACACATTAATTCTGTTTGCTACCTATTTCTCTTATCTTAAAAGCAACATAAATAGTCATCAGAACTGGCTTTATCAAAGTTTTTTGTTTTCTTTCTTTTTTTCTTATTTGAATTTTTCTTCATCCTATTTATTTTTGTTTGTATAATGTTGAACAATAATAAATTTCCTATCTAATTTCCTTTATTCTTGAGAACTCATACATGTGTAGTGAAGTATGATTGCATATATTCTGGTTCTTCCCCTATCTCCTCTAACATGTCTTCAACTTAATGTCCTTTTTCTTTTTTGATAGCCCACTAAGTCCAGTTAGTGCCACCCATATGTACCATATGGGTACTGTGGGATAATGCTTTTGTACACTGGTTTAATAAAATGCTGATTGACCAGTAACCAGGCAGGAAATATAGGAGGGCAACCAGACTAAGAGAATTCTGGGGAGAGGAAAGGCAGAGAGTGAGTCATCAGTCAGATGCAGAAGAAGCAGGATGAGAATGCTACACTGAGAAAAGGTACCAAGCCACGTGGCTAAACACAGACAAGAATTATGGGTTAATTTGCGTTGTAAGAGCTTATTAGTAATAAGCCTGAGCTAATAGGCCAAATGATTTATAATTAATAAGAGTTTCTGTGTGTTTCTTTGGAACTGAATGGCTACAGGACCGGGTGGGACAGAAATTTCTGTCTATACACAGGTGTAGGGCTATCCATTGGAGCATGGAAATCGTCCCCGCTGGTACAATCTTTATGAAGAATGCTTTCCTTTCCCAGCAGCTGGTGCTGCCAGCAGCTCCCCAGTATGGGGTGAGAGAGGTCATCCACCCTATCTGTGCTGGAATTCTGTCTGCTGGGATCTTATGCAGGAAACCACAGCCTTTCTGAGTTCAACAATATGACAGCCATGATCTATCCAGCAGGTAGCATTTACAGCATACCTCACCATCCTCTGGCTCTCATGTCCTTTCTGTCCCTTCTTCCTCAATGTTCTCTGGACCTTTGCTGTGTGGGGAATTGATAAAGCTGTCCTGTTTAGGACCCCACCACAACCACCAAGCTTTTCTAGTGTCATTCATTGTAAAGATTTTATTTTAGCATTAAGCTGCCTTAATTAATTAATTTCTGACAGCCTTTGTCAGAAATCGGCTGTGTGTCTGTGCAGATTGGTTTTCAGGCATTTATTTCATGTCCACTGTTCTCTGTGTACATCTAAGATGAGCACTGCAAAGTTTGAAGTTTTAGAGTAAGATTTGAAACTATATTTCATAACTCCCCCAATTTGGCACTTCCTAGTTGTTTTTTTTTCCCATCTACTTTGATGTATGTATGGATCTTAAAGACATTACCTTATCAGTGATTCACACTACTATAAAATTTAAATTCTTAACAAGATCCAGATTACACCCAAATGCTTATGCACACTTAGTGTGTAATTTCGAAAGGCCCTGTGGTAAAATACTGCAATCTTCATACAGATTCATACACAAAAACACATGCTGAGATTTTGAGAGGAATTATGCTGATTCTAGACCAGTTTGAAAGCATTGACATCCCAGTGACACTGAGATTTTAGGGTCTATGGATATGGCTTATGTATACATTTCTTTATGCCTATTTTAATTTTCCTTAGTAACGTTTTGTAAGTTTCAGTGTTCAGTTTGTATATATCTTTGAATAAATTTATTCCTAGGACTCCTATGCACCTTGATGCCAGTGAATGTGGTACTTTAAAAATATTCATTCTGCAATTACTTTTTGGATATATATATATATATAGTATATAACATTATATATAAGTTCTTGTATGTCACTATTATGTTCTAGGACATTATTAGTTACTTCTAATAGTAGTTTGTAGTTACTATAATCTAACAATAGCTGTACAATTAGTTATTCTAATGCTAGTTAATTTTGTGTTCTATCTTAATTCTATGTGTGCATGTGAGTAGATGCACATGTGTGCAAGTGCACATAGAAACCTGAGGCTGTGGTTACAGGCAGTTGTGACCATCCCAATGTGGGTGCTGGGAGCCAAGCTCATCCTCTGGAAGAGTGGCACATGTTCTTAACCACTGAACCTCTCTGCAGCTCCTTTAATATTTTAAATGAATTCTTTAGGAACTTTTTATGTTGTCTACACATAAGGACAGTTTTACCTTTCACTTTCCAGGTCTTTTGCCATTGCCATTTATCTTTCTTGTCCTATTGCCTGGCTAGTCTTTTCAGTACAGCATTAAAGCCTATGAAGTCTATTAAATCACACGATTAAGTTCAAGACAGGGTTTCTTGGTAGCTTTGGAGCCTGTCCTGGAACTCACTCTGTAGACCAGGCTGGCCTCAAACTCAGAGATCTACCTGCCTCTGCTTCCTAAGTGCTGGGATTAAAAGTATGCTCCACTACTACCCAACTTTGCTGACAATTTTTAGAAGGAGCAATGTGTTTTATTCAGTTTCTTTTCTGTGTGTACAGTAACAATGATTTTTGCTTTTTTGTGTGACTATGAGGAACCACATAGGCTGATTTTCCTTTTTCTTAAATTTGTTCTTTGAATATTTCATATGTGTAAATAATGCCCTCTGGTTAATTTCTCTGATTCTCAAGTATTGAGTTAATATTGAATTACTGAGATAAATCTCACCTCATCCTGAAGTACTGTTCTCTTCATTTATTGATGAGCTTTTTAAATATTTCAATGGGAATTTTAAAGCTCTGAGTTCATGAAAGACATTGATCTGTAGGTTTTCTTTTTCTGTTAAAGCACCGAGTTTGGCTTCATAAAATGAACCGAGAAACACATTCACTACTTCCATTTTCTGATGATTTTGTTTAATATTGACAGCTTTTCTTTCTTTTTTATTAATTAATTAATTTATTAAAGATTTCTGTCTCTTCCCTGCCACCGCCTCCCATTTCCCTCCCCCTCCCCCAATCAAGTCCCCCTCCCTCATCAGCCCAAAGAGCAATCAGGGTTCCCTGCCCTGTGGGAAGTCTAAGGACCACCCACGACCCAAAAAGAGGAACATGGGATGTACTCACTCATATTTGGTTTCTAGCCACAAATAAAGGACATTGAGCCTATAATTAGTGATCCTAGAGAAGCTAAATAAGAAGGAGAACCCAAAGAAAAACATATAGGCATCCTCCTGAATATTAACCTTCATCAGGTGATGAAAGGAGACAGAGACAGAGACCCACATTGGAGCACCGGACAGAAATCTCAAGGTCCAAATCAGGAGCAGAAGGAGAGAGAGCACGAGCAAGGAACTCAGGATCGCGAGGGGTGCACCCACACACTGAGACAATGGGGATGTTCTATCAGCTTTTCTTTCTTAAAGTTGGCCCACATCAGAATGGCACAGAGTAAATCTTGCAAAATGTAGTTGGTTGTTTACTCCTTATTCTTTTAGGGGACCACCACCCAGCTCCCAAATAAATCACACACACAGGCTTGTTCTTAGCTATAAATGCCCAGCCTTAGCTTGGTTTGTTGCTAGCCAGCTTTTCTTAAATTGTCCTGACTACCTTTTCCCTCTGGGCTTTTATCTTTCTTACTTCTGTATGTCTTATTTTCACTCTTCCTTCGTGACTGGCTGGGTGACTGGTCCCTGATGTCCTCCTCTCCTTGTCCTCTTGCTGCTCCTCTTTCTTGTTTCTCCTTCTGTTTATTCTCTCTGACAGCCCCACCTCTCCTTTCTCTGCCCAGCTATTGGCTGTTCAGCTCTTTATTAGACCAATCAGGTGTTTTAGGCAGGCAAAGTAACACAGCTTCACAGAGTTAAACAAATGCAGCAGAAACAAAAGCAACACACCTTTACGTCATTAAACAAAGGTTCCACAGCATAAACAGAAGTAACACAACTTAAAATAATGCTCCCCAGCAGCAAAATCCACAGGTATTGTATTGGAAGTAGACAATGAGACCTGGTGCATCACCCAAAGCAGTTTAGCACTCCCGGCCCAGCAGACAGCAGGAATCTCTCCTGCCTTAGATGCCATAGGGTGAGGAGGTGGAACCAGGTGGTGACTGTGTGCACAGTGGCTTGCCCTGTGGTTGAGGACCCCAGGATGACTAGCTCAGATCCCTTCTGAGCTGGCAACAGATAAGCCACCTTCTTCTTCCCTGGGGAGGTAAGAATGCTCAGATCCTTTGGAGTTGCTTTAATTGATTCGGCTAGTCACAAAACTGCTTGGTTTCATGGTAGTTAGACATTGTGCTCAGCATGCTCAACAAGGATGCCCAGGAATGCTTAGGACCCATGCAGACCCCTGTGCAGAGGAGCTCTCCCCTTCTCTTCCCTCCCCTCCCTTCCTCTCTTCCACCTTCTTTCCTTCCTTTTTTTTTCCTTTTTCCTTTTTGGTTTTTCATGACAGGGTTTCTCTGTGTAGCCCTGCCTAGACTGGAACTTGCTCTGAAGACCAGGCTGGCCTCAAATTCAGAGATCCCCCTGCCTCTGTCTTCTGAATACTGGGATTAAAGTCATGAGCCACCATGCTTGGCTTAGGAGTTTCCTTTCTAAGAAGATTTTTTTTTTTATTAAAGGCACAATTCCTTTAAGCCACATTGATATCTTATTTCTGTTATCAACTGGAAATTTGTGTTATTTGAGGAATTTATTCCATCCAAATTTGCCAAACTTATTACTCCCTTATTTTAATAGCTGCAGGATATATTATCATTTCTGAAATTAGTATTTTTGATTTTTCCATTTCCTAACTTATTAGTCTTTCTAAGAGTTTATCAGGATCTTTTCTCAAAGAGTCACATCTTGATTTTGTTAAATTTATTTATGTTTTAGTTAATTTAAAAATTTCATTGTTTTTACCTATATTTTTAGTTTATATTTAATTAGCTCTTTATATGACTTTTTAAGATACAAACTTTAATCACTTGCTTTAAATATTTTTATTTTTTTGAGACAGGGTCTCACTACATATCCCTAGTTGGCCCAGAATTGGCACTGTAGACTAGACTAGCCTTGAACTCATAGACATCCACCTGCCTCTGGAATTAAAGGTTTGTGCCACCATAGCAGGCAAAGTCCTCCTCCTCCTCCTCCTCCTCCTCCTCCTCCTCCTCCTCCTCCTCTTCTTCTTCTTCTTCTTCTTCTTCTTCTTCTTCTTCTTCTTCTTC